>QEPC01006863.1:3999019-4021967 GCA_003113815.1 Sphenodon punctatus
GGGGGGGGGGAGGCTCTCACCGGGCGTCCCCCAGCTCGCAGCAACCCTTTTTGCCCCTTGCTGGGCTCGCTTTCAATGCGGCAAGGCCTGCTCTGTCCCGACAGGCTTGCCGCGTGGTCCACTCCCCGCTCGTCGCCCGGCCGAATGAAGCGGCTGAGCGGGGAGTCTAAGATGGCGCCCGGGAGATCCCGCTCTCGCGAGAGTCCCGGGCGCATTTCAATTCGGTTGCCTAGCAACCACGACCGCTCCCTCGTGCACCGCGCGGCCGCTCCTCTCCCCGTCCTCCTTCCCCGGGAAGGTAAGCGGGCGCCGCCAAACCCCCGCCGCAGCTATCGCGGAGGGGACTTATTGCCTCCCATGACTCTGCAGAGTCATTCATACACCCCTGCATTTGAGGAGCATGATTTCAGGTGATATATAACTCTAATTAAATGTGTCCCTGGCTATGGGTTTATGCCTTTGGTAAAATGTACCCCGGTTCTTTGTCAGCCAGCTACAAATTTTGTATGAATTCAGTTTTGTAATATTTATTACAATTTTATGTTTAAAACATAAACACTTTTCCAGGTGGTTTGTACACATGGGCCATTTTTACATGGATGCCCCCCCCCCTCAGTGTTTGTGTAGGTGTGCGGGGGGGGGGGCATCTGTATAAACGGTGGGTGGGGGGGATGGGTGTCCACTCAGTGTTAGTCCGTGTGAACACTGAGCGAAATGGGTGGGGGTGCGTGCACACTCTCGTGCATGCACCCCTACCCATCCTACTCAGTGTTCACACAGATGAACACCGAACGGACACCCATTCCCCACCCACCACCAGCTGTCTACACGCCCCCCCCCCCAAATACCTTGCGAGAGGAGGAGCATCTTTGTAAAAACAGACCTCCACCCATGGAGCCCTCCGGAAAACCGGAGAACGCCCCGTGGGTGAAGGTGGATGTGTGTCCATGTAAAGGGACACCCACCCACCTCCACCCACTGCCCAAAACACCCATCCCCCCCACCCACCCCTGTCCATGTAAAAAGGGCCATACTATGGCCGTTTTTACACAGACGGAGTTGGGTGGGGGGATGGGTGTTTGGCCGCGGTGGGTGGAGGTGGGTCTGTGTCCATTTACACAGACGCAAACCTACCTCCACCCGTGGAGCCTCCTCCGGTTTCCCAGAGGGCTCTTGGTGGAGATGGGTGTGCGATGGGTGGAGGTGGGTGTTGCGCAGGAGCACACGCACACCTCCCCCACCCATTCAATTTGGTGTTCACACGGGCGAACACTGAGTGGACACCCATTCCCCCACCCACCACCAGCTGTTTACACGAACAGAACCCCCCCAACACCCGCCTGAACACCAAGTGGGAGGGCATCCGTGTAAAAACGGCCATAGTACTTTGTATCTGTGATTTACAGGTTTTTGTTTAATCTCTGTTCTGTAAAAATAATAAGATTGTGTTCATAATGTGAGACTAACTTTGAATCAACATGATACTAGCTAGAAGTAGATTAATTTTTTTACCAAATATACATTAAATACGAAATGTAGATTTCACAGTATTGCATATTCTCTGCTAAACTTGCTGAACAGGACTGGCTTCATTTTCATTTTCTGTTGACAGAGAAACTCTTGGGGCCATATGCACTGATTAATCTGCATTCACAATGTTCATTGACATTAGTCAGTAGAAATTATGTTCATATACTGAGGGCTGTATGCTGCCTTTAGTGTATTTTGGTTTATTTCTGAATTTATCAGTACAGTAGCTTGTACTGCAGTACAAGCTACCCAACGTAGATTTGATGATCTTTGTGACCTGCAGAATTGATCAGATAAAGGAAGATTAAAGTAGTTTACTGGGGAAATGTTTTCCAAGATGCTTAATTTTCTAGTTTGAATCACTTGACCACATACTATACAAACTGCATTCAAAATACAGCACAAGCAATTGGTTGGCTTTTCTTCTTATGTTACTCTGTACAAAGGAAGCATAGGCTAACTCTGTCTGACACCTGCCATGCTTTCTTTTGTATAGATTGTGTTAACGAGTCTGGAAGTGCACAAATACCCATGGGTTCCCTCCAGTAATCAGTATTCAGAGTTCACAAAATAATGCAGTAATATGAAGTAAATATGTTTGTAAATGTAGAGCACTTTCCTTGGTTGGCAGATGAAAGCCATGAACTAATATTGGATGGGTTTTATTCATTTATTTTTTTTCTTAAGTCCATGGTTTCTGTTGTTTTTATTATTATTTTCTGCATTTCTCCTCTTTTGGACTTTTTGTTTTGTTTGCACATTGCTTCCATTTGTTTATAGGGAAAAAAAAGCAGTTCCAGATAATGGGGGTGCAGGTAGGGTTGTTTATTAGAAGTCCCTTGGTATTTCAGTCCTAGACTATTTTGAGTGTTAATACTTAAGTAGAATGTACACCATGGTCCTGGCATACTATACTGTCTCCATTTTGATTAATGAAAAATTAAAAGTACCACATTTAAGACAAAACTGAGTCTTCGAGATACATATTGGGTTTTCCCTAGATAGTATGAGCTTTAAACTACCTGACTGACCAGTTAGTGCTACACCTTCTCACACCAATCAGGAGGAATGAGCATTTAGATCTTTGCAAAAAATGTGAATGTATAGAAAGCTGTTATGTGGGTACACTACATTTAATCCAAGGATCACCAACCCCAGGTATTCAAAAATGAGTCATGTCTCCACTGATAAAATTGGCAAGAAATCACAAAGTCGACTCATTTGTTAACATTTGAGTTCATGTTTTAAGCTTTTCTTGGCAACAAGAAAGGACAGAAAATTACTTTTGAGAAATTAAATCTGGGGTTCTTATGAATTCACATACCTATGGAAAACTGTGAGGAAAGGTGCACAGCACAACTAAATTACTATGTGCTCCGTCACATCTGCATAGGCCTGAAGAAGAGATTTCTGAGACCACTTTCACACCACCTCCCCCGCACATATTTTGGCTCTGAGAGAGATTGCAGGAGCCAGATTCTGCACGGGGTTTGGCGAGTCTGAAAGCCCCCCTGTGCGGATTTGTGGCTACTGTTGATAGTATGTTCAAGATTAGTGGCTAAAAGTTGCTACTATCTGTGTAGATATTGTAAATCTGTAGATCCTCCACAGCTACTGAAATTGTGTCTAGACTCCACACTCTTTCCACTCCTGCATTCTTGCAATTTTACAGGTTGTGATTGGTGTATACCACTCAAAATGAAATCGCTGTTCTTCCATTGCAATATAAGATTTCCACAAATCTTATGATTTTCCTGAGTACTTCAGCATATTTATTGAAAATTTGCTAAAACAAAGTAAGAACACATTTACAACCAGTCAGGACTTTTTCCATTTAATCATGCAAGTCCTCATATTGATTGCAGATAAATTTTTATGTAGTTTTCGTAATACTTGCAAGAGTAATAAAAAAAGTTCCCTGCAAGAGTGTCTGACATACTAAGAATTCAACCATGAGAGAAAGCATGACTTAGTTGATAAGGACTTAGAGGACATGAATGATAGTCTTGGCTCTATTAAGGAAGCCAAAGATATGGGCAGTAGAGCTGAAACAAAAAATCTCTGTGAATGCTGTTTCCAACAGAAACAGCTCTTTCGCCTTCATTTCACATGAGGAGGAAATCTATTGGCATTTTCAACATTTGTCATGATTTTCTGCTCTTTTCTACTATTTTGGTAATTTCCGGTAGTTTCTGGTATGATTGGTATTTTTTGGTAATTTCCAGTGTTATTGGTAATACCAGAAATTACCTGAAACTACCATAAATTACCATAAATGGCAGAAAATAACGGAAAATCACAAACGTATCAGTAGATTTCCTCCTCGTTCCTGAAAGATGGGTATTTATCAACAGAGTGAGTGTGTCTTGTTTCAGGCCTAGCTGGGCAGCTTGCAGGGTTGAGTTCTTGAAGGATCGGGGCCCAAAGGGTCAGGCAAGCTGTGCACTGGAGCCAATGTGGCAGTCAGTGGCCAGGAGGTCATTTCCAGGAGCAGGTGCCATACCTGGGGGCAAGTCAGCTGAGGTCTGAACCTAAAGCAGGGGTCAAGTTGGGAGGTCCATCCAAGAAGTAAGCGTCATCCTAGAAGTAAGCCACCCAAAGTCTGAAGCCAATGCAGAGGTCTAGTTAGGAGGTCCAGCCGAGGATAAAAGAGTCAAGGAATGGGCAAGTACTAGATTGGGAGACAACTGGAGGGAGACTGGTTAGAAGGGGGGCACTGGGAGGAAGCACAGGAGCTAGGAAGAGCATATAGAGCCACTGGAAGTGTTGAACTGCTCTGTAGACCTGAGACTGTCAGGCTACTATAGTCGATAGGGAGTGCAAGGAACCAATGACGGGGCAGATAGACTCAGAGAGCCACAGGATGCTGAGCTGAACCAACTCATCATTGCTAATGAGGCTCGGCTGATGTGTGTGTGTGTGGGGGGAACTGCAGAGTCAGAATTAGTGAGGCTCTGACAGGCTTGGCCAGTGGCCTGTTGTATGATCTTGGGCACTTTGCTATTTTGTGCCTCAGTTCCCCACCTGTGAAATGGGGGTGATGATACGGCCTTTTATAGCATGCTTCATGTTATATGGTTGAAAAGCACTACATAAGAGCTAGATACCTTTTGTTCGCTGTGGCCCTGCCTGATCCCAACTGTATCAGAATGGCTGTCACATCCCTCCATCATCCCTTGTAACTGTGAGGTACAAGTTAAAATTGCAGGGTTTTAATTATGACGGGTTAAAGTTTCTTGGAGGATGACTAAGAAAAAGAACATATCTAAAAGCGAAGGGGAGGTAATGGAATCTGAACATTATAAACCTGCAAATATCTTTCTATAATTAACAGAAAGTATATGAACATAATTAAATGAACTATACATATATAAACTGAACTGTACATGATTATTACTTAAAACAGAAAACTTTCACAAAATTATCTGTAACAGATTGAAAGGAAATAATTTTGTTAAAATCTACAACCAAAGTATTAAAGCTTGTATTCTGCTTTTCCTTTTCATCACTTTGATTGCAGTGATTATACTAATAACTATCCTTAGTTTAAAAATTGTTTAATTACATCAAATTACTCTTGTAATTGCTAAAATAAGCACAATGAGTATATTTAAATTTAAAATAATTAGATTAAGATTTATTAATTGGTTAATTCTAATTTTTCAAGTGACATTTAATTCAGTAGAAAGGCTAGCAAAGGTTTATTTTTATTTATTTATATTTTTTTAATGTATATGCTGGTCTTCCCATAAAGGCTCAGGGTGACTTACAATCAATAAAAGCAATAATAAAAATCTTACAATCAATAAAATAAAATTAAGCCCCACGCCCCTCACCTAATCTCCCCAAACAATCCTGCCCAGCCCTATGCCTTCCTGCCAAAAGCCTGGCCAAACAGAAAGGTCTTACATTATTTCATGAGGGTGAACAGGCCTCAGGTTTAGATGAACCTTCAAGTGGAAGGAGTTCATAATTGTGGGGCAGCCACCGAAAACGCCTCTCTACGTGCCCTTGCTGTAGACACTTCACGAGTGGATGGCACCTGTAAGAGGGCGCTCCCGACTGACTTCAGAGACTGCGACGGGACATGAGGGAGGAGGCCATCTTTCAGATAGGTGGGGACCAAGCCATTTTAGGGCTGTATAGGTCAAAGCCAGTACCTTGAATTGTGCCCAGAAAGGGATTGGCAGCCAGCTCACAGTCTGGAGCACCAGTGTACCATCTTAAACTCCAGTCCTGCAAATACTGCTGTATGTGCTTAACTTTAAACATGTATATCATCCTACTAAAGTTAGTGAAAGTATTCAGTTCCTTAAAATTGAGCATCTGTATAATTGTTTTCAAAATGGTGTCCGTAGCCCCAAATAAAGAGATTAAGTGATGTTTCTTTTTCAAAAGTAAGTGTTACAGAAAGTGGCTTATTAGAAAAGTTAAGTGGGATTTGTGATTTGACAAATAAAAACAAAAACAAAATGATCAAATTTTGTCCTTAATCCCTCCCCTTTCAAGGCAAAGCATTTTTTCCACTAAAAATTATTTTAAAACTTTACATGTGTTTCTGTTGTACATTCTGTACTCATGAGAATGTTATGTTTTAAAACCATGGTTAGGGTGTTTTAATTCACAAACAATACTAGCATTGTGCTTTCTGCCATTAAAAAAGAAGAAATATATTCCATTTTAGTAAAAATTGTCTGAAGGATGCATTTAGCTGTGGTGCTTCTTGGTGGCAATCATAATCACAGTTTCTTGGTGGCAATCATAATGGTCTTGCACAGTAGTTGCATCTTTCAAGTCAAAACATAATATATCAGATCATCAATGTCCAAGACAATTGGCATAGACATTTATAATACAATCAGTTGACTTGCCACCAGTTACCTCAGGTTTCTAGTGTGTTTAATTTAAATGTGGTGGAATGCATTAGATTTATCCTACTTTAGAAATATTTAGGTCCTGATTTTATTTAATTGTTTATTCTTAGCCACTTCTATTCTTGTTCATTCATTTTTTCCCCTGACTTACTTCCACCATATTACTATTTGTGGGATTGTACATATACAGGGCTTTTGCTTATGTTTGAGGCCATAAGACATAGTGATAGCAATGTAACATACATCCAACATTTTCAGTGGAGAGAAATAGGTACACGTTGTGCCACCGATTAGTTGCATACATTTTAATGTTCTTATGAAGATTTGTTATAGCCCCTTGACAAACTGTGAGAGAGAATCTGTGTGCAGTTACAACTCAGCCTATTAAAAAGTCAAAATTCTCAAATGTGTGCATTGACCTTCACTCTAAGGTGTTGGTTTTAAAGTCACTCAGAGGATCCCAAATGGAAGCAGTGACAGTCCCTTTCAGCATGCTAAACAATCACTTCTCACAAACACAAACACATCCCTCCTACCTTTTTTGTTTTCATCTTGATTCCAGGCACATAGGGTGAAAACAGACATGACGCTAACCACCCTTTAACCACCCTTGGTGGTTATTTATGCATGTTGCAGGGCTGTATTGGTGCCCTTTGCAGCCCTGAAACATGCATAAATGACCACCAAGGGTGGTTAAAGGGTGGTTAGCGTCATGTCTGTTTTCACCCATAGTTTCCTCATGACTATTACCTTTCTTTATTCTTATTCCGAGCTTGTTAAAGTGCGAAAAGATGCCCCACCCCTGTTCTCAGCAATGAATTAACCATAGGCCAGGGAGTCCCAGCTCTTCCTCCAACTGGATGAATGAGGTTTTAATGACCCTCTTTGTCTGCTGAACCCAGTACACAATTTACCTGATGGGAAGGCAGTGCAAGATAACAAAACCCACTATTGTACAGAACAGAAAGGTGCGGTTTGACATTAAAACAGTGCAAAAGGCCTACACAAGACTTGGTTACTACTTAGATATCCCTTTCAATCTACATGCGTTGAGGATTTAAATGGCATATGTAGGTTCTTTTGCAATCCTCCTACATTGAGTTGAATTCCACTCTCTCTGTGGGCTATTTCTTTGGATTATATCTGGATTCTCAGCCAGAAAGGATCAAAAATCATGAATCAGGTAACCAAAATCATAAGATTTAATTTAAAATATAATTTTTTAAAAAATTATTTATGCTTAATGATTTCTGAGTTTTTAAGGTACTGTACAGATTTTCAAACTTTCCCTTAAAACAAAAAATGGCTGAAGATTTAATTTTAAAGGAAAACTGAGGTTATTATAGGCCTTTTCACATGGGCCAGAAGGAGCCGTGGTGCCGGTGGGTGGGGGATGGGTGTGTACCATGGTCCATGGGTGGTGCATGGGCGGCCCGTTACGTGGACACACACCCACCTCCACCGATCTACACACACGGAGGCATCGCCGTTTTGTCAGATGTCTCCATGTATGGGGGATGGGTGGAGAATGGGAACCTGCATGTACCCCTATCCGCTCGCACCGACGGTCACAGACGCCCCTCCATGCCCACCGAGTTGCCCACATGGGCAAAGGGAGGGGGGCACGTTTTGTGTGAAAAGAGCCATAGTTTCAACATCTGCAGCGGAAAACACCTAATTCTGAAATATATTGATAGAAGTACATGATTCTAACACATTGCATATTCTATTAATATATCAAATATTCATGTATATTCTATATTACATATCAGACAATCTTCTTTGTAGTGAATGGTGCATTTTCTCTTATCATAACCACAAAATGTTTATCTTGCTAATCCAAAAATAATCCCAAATATGCTGGTAAATCTTCTTAGGGAAATAAAATACAGGAACAGCTATTCCCTGTGGGTTTTTATTTAAATATTTTAGGCCTTGGCCTGATTTTCCATGACTCTATAGCCCTTTTTAAATGGACCTGAGAGGCGCCGCGGTGGGTGGGTGGGGGACAGATGGAAGCGGCAACAGGTGTGTGGCACGTGTACGGCCCATCACACGGACACACACACACCTCCACACATAAGCCCTAACGGGCATAGGTGCATGGGGAGATGGGTGGGCAGCACGGGGGGATGGGCAGTGTGGGGGTGCATTTCCATGGACCCTCCACCTGTCTCCACGCTCGGAGCATCTGGCATTGGTGCCTGTTGCTCTGTGTGTGGATAATGGGTGAAAGAGGATGGAGCGTGGGAGTGCACAAACACACCCACCCACCCACTGTGGTGTTCACACAGATGCCCTCCCATCCCCCCTGAACCCGCCATGGCGTTTAAACAGACGCCCCCACCCACACACATTATTATTATTATTATTATTATTATTTATTTTATAAGCTTTTATATAGCGCCAGCGATGTACCTGGCACTTTACAGAGAATAAGATAGACACGGTCCCTGTCTGAGAGTTTACACATGTGCGAGGGGGGTCATCTATTTGAAAAGGGCCATGGAGGCACCTCCATTTTCCCCTTTGCCTCCATGCATGGGTGATGGGTGGAGCCCAGGAGCATGCACGTACCCCCATCCATCCCCACCGGTGGTCACACAGACGCCCCCCTTCACCCACCCAGTCGCCCACATGGGCGAGGGTGGGTGGGAGGCTCTTGTATGAAAAAGGCCTTTATGCCTCAAAATATCCAAAGAGCTAGATGTGCTCAAGAAGTTCCTGTTTGGGCTGCCATTCTTTACTGTACATGTTCTTGCCGTAGTGCTATATTCCTTTCGCACATGGAAACTCCTATTGAATTCAGTTTAAATTTCGTGAAGGAGGACCTGCAGGGTCAAGACCAATGTTTATAGAGTTTTGCTTCTCTGCTTTTTCAGCCATTAATAGATAGGACATTTACATTAAAAAGTCTGTTCCATTCTAATAATTACGTTTGAATTCTTAAGCACTGAGGTGAGATTTTTAAAAATTGCTACACGAATTTAAGTTCCTGATTTCATATCTAGATGCCTAAATGAAAAGCTTGATTTTTCAAAGTGCTGGTTAGCATGCAGCAACTCCCATTCAGAAAGGATATTGTACCTTACAATTTTTCATCTTTTTAGAAAATAAATATTGTAGTATGTAAAAAGTATGTCAAACATATAATTTAGCAGTAGTACTGTATAAAAAGTAATGCTTTTAGTTACATAGTTTTAGCTAGAAGCTTTGTGCCTAATTCTGTTCGTGCTTCTTTTTGTTTCCAATGGTATAATCTGACTGCAATAGATGTAGTTCTGTTCTGGTTTACATTAAAGTAAGGAAGAGGAGAATCCAGGCCTCTTATTTATGAAGTTAAGGTCACATTCCTCATTTGTCCCAGTGTGCAAGTGGGCTGTGTGTAGATAAGCCTAATAAGGCACTTTGGCATGCAACTTAAGTGGGAATCAAATCCTCATTCACTCACATACTCAAAGTTCAGCACAGCCCCTCTGTATGGTCAGCATTTAAGTGTGGCCTGACCACTCCTAGGTCTTTTCCCAGGTACTCAGGTGTGTTCTTTTCCATGCTCTCAGATTACAGGCAGCAGTCCGCTGTCCATGGTTGTGCTGCACAATGATGCCTCTCGCTGTGAATGAGAATTTGGCACCCACTTGTCTAGTGTGGCATTTTGACAACCAACATATTCGCACAAAGCCCTTTGTAATCGGATGTATGAGAATTCCACCCTAAATAAATACCTTGTGTGTATTTGTCTGTCGTTTAGTTTTGCAGTTGCCACATTTTCCATGATTTACTGCCTATATTTCACAATTTTTCACACTCTGTATCTCTTCCACATCTACATTTCTGGTACTTCTTTAAAAACAAACAAACAAACACAAACCACACAATTTTGAAGTAGTGTTCTGTTAATTGGGTGGTTGCACAGTTGCCCTCATCCCCAACCTACACTATGGGTGTTTTTAAACTAAATGCATCCATGCATGCCCGCAACCACGCACCCATCTGCTTGTCTGAAGGCAGAGTGTGGGGATGTGCACTCCTGTGACCCATGCAGCAGACACTCATGGCCATGCATGGAGCACTACTGAAAAGTCAGGAGTACACTGTGCAAGGCCATCCGAATGTATGGTGGGTGCCTCCATGACCGGGGTAGCCATGTTGAGGGGTGTCCATTTGAAGCATTCCCCACGCACTTCATGTGCATGTGCCCCGCAGCCATATCACTCAACGGCCACGGACCCCCCTGCTTGCCTTGCCTTGCTCATTTAAAAACACTGCATGTGTTGAGCATCCTGTAGCTAAAGAAAAGATGGGGGGATGATCTCTGAGTCACTCTTGAACTGAATGCTATTACAGAATAATACAGCTGTGCTACTGAGCAGATTTTCTAGATATACTTTTAAAGCATTTGAAGTTATTATTTTATTATATCATTATTTTATATTTAAAATAATAATTTCAAATGCTTTAAAACTATGGGTGAAAACAGACATGACACTAACCACCCTTTAACCACCCTTGGTGGTCATTTATGCATGTTGCAGGGCCGCACAGAGCACCAATGCAGCCCTGCAACATGCATAAATAACCACCAACGGTGGTTAAAGGGTGGTTAGCGTCATGTCTGTTTTCACCCACTGTCTAGAAAAGCTGCTCAATAGCATTGCTGTATTGCAGTAGCGTGTATATATATATATATATATATATATATATATATATATATAGGGTATTTTCAGACGTTACGAGATCACAGTGAACCACGGTGAATACCCACCTGTGGTCACTGTGACTCGAACGTCTGTTTGGCGGCCGCCAGATGTTCGCCACGGTCAATCTGCACAAGGGGTCAATTTGAACCACGCTTCCCGGGCTAGCCGGGGGAATGTCCCGGGAAGCGTGGTCAAAAAGATCCCCAGGGTGATTAAAGGGTGGTTAGCGTCATGTCTGTTTTCACCCATTGTGACCCCCGCCAGATGTGACCACAGTGAATCTCTGGCAGGAGTCAAAATAACCACATTTCTCGACTTCCGGCCAGCCGGAGGTCGAGAACCATGGTTAGATTGGCCATAATCCGGGATGGGTCAAAAGTAACGTGCGTTACCTTTGACCCATCCCGGATCATGGCCCCAACCGTGATACGGAATCAGGCGCAGTGGCCGCATTGACCACTGTGCCCACCCGTCTCCCCGAGGGCGGGCGGCTAAGGGAGCACGGGGGGGAGGCGGGGCCATACGGTTGCACCGTGCAGCCCCACCTCTCCCCGATTCCCCACAGTGATGGAGCCGGCACGTCTGAAGGACGGTCAGCTTCATCATGGACCGGGATCTGAGAGAGATCCCGGTCCGGGGCTCAGCATGGCGGGCCTCCGGGCCCATCACGTCTGAAAATACCCTATATCTGCCAATAAAATTATTCCTGGTGACATTTACTTACTAGCAAATCCAAAATAATTTATTTAATATAAAAAAGTTAATGTCAGTGGTCTCAATCCCAAGCCCGTACGGAGCCCCACGCGTGCAGCCACGCACAAACTGCACGGATCCACTTTGTGCTATACAGAAACTGCACGCATAGGATCCACAGGATATGGGATCATGGCCATTATAACAAAATGACACAAAATCAGAGCCTCCTTTGAAAAAAACTGTTTGGCAACATGCTAGTGTTGGTTTTTTGTAGATAAATAAATACAATTAAATTAAAAGCTTTAATTTCTCCTGGGTTCTTTTTTAGTAGCAACTAATTATTTGGTCAAAACACTGTCACATTTTACATCCACTCCTTATTTGAACGTTGTGTTGATTTCCATTATATAGATAGTAAAACACTTATCTCAGTACTGTTAAAATTCTGAACTCTACAGCTGTTTGCTTGCAGTTATGTTTCCCCTCCCCCTCAATTTTCACAAAAGTAATAATTTGGCGGTGGGGGGGAATTAATTCATGCAGACTTACAAAATAATTGAAGTACCTGCCAAATTTCTATCCCTTCCCCTCAAAATTCTTCTCTGAGCTCCACTTTCAACTCAAAATTGAAAACTGTTTATATTTTTTTCATTTGACAGGTGCTATGGATGTAGAAGACAGAAATCGCCAAATGAAAATGAGCAAGTACAAACAGGTAGCAGGATCAGACTCCAGGCTGGAGCAAGATTATCATTCTAAGGCAAGGGAGTTTTCTTTTGAAAAGCAGCACATCTTGCTTATTTGAAATGTTTGACTCTTTTAGGCTGTTACAGAACAGTAAACTTTGCATGAATAGCCTTTCTTGTTTCACTAAAGGAATCTTCACACATCTAGCGGATTATAATAACTGAAAGAATTGGACCAATCATACAAAACACTATAACAAGGAATATACTTGATGACTAATTAGGGATGTGACTCCAGGAGGAATTTAGGTTTCCTTTTTTCAGTTTCTGTTTTTCATGATTTTCACATCTAATTTCGGCTTGGTTTTTTCTGGTTTTTTGCATTTATTTTTTTTTCTTCATTTTTTTCTCATTGACTTCTCCCATTGAAGGGAGCCGTTTTCAGGCCATTTTGGTTCTATCCAAATATAAAAGGCAGCATCAGATAGAAAAATATTTGTCATTACATAGTAATTATACAATACGGAGATCTTATACCCTCCTCCACTTTCAGCAGATGCCAACCAAAGTTCTGGAGAGAAGATATAGCAAAGTGCCATATAATTTGAGATTTTGCCCCTGTTCAAACACGTAAATAGAAGATCTTCCTCACTACATGTTTGATTGCCCAGTCATGTCTAAAGCAAGAGAGACGTATCTTGCACTTTTGCTGGAGGGTAGATCCAATTGGGACATAACTCAGAAATTACTGTATTTGATGGCCAGTACACAAGATCACATTATTTGCATAATGGCCAATTTTGCTCATGCTTCAATGATAGCAAGAAAAAAAGTGACTAAGGTGTTGGAGGATCTATAAAGGTTGCTGCAGAATGGGGATGCTAGACAGACACTCTGTTGGATTTTTATTTTGATCCTATAGGCCTGGTGCCTTTAGTGATTTAGATTTCAGGTATGATATAAAAATCGTAAATTTCAGGTTATAAATTGTTTTAAATCAGAGTGAAACTGGAAATTTCTTTTATTTATTTAAATGTATTGTTTTGTGAAATTTGTCAAAACTTATGGTTGTGACAAAATTAAGTTGATTGATTGGTTCTATCCAAAACTGTAATTCCCACACCTACTACTAATGTTTAAGAAACAGAAGCTAAGAGATTAACTTCAGTGCTTGCCTACTTCAAAAAGTGATAAACAACTAGTAATGTTTTTTGCCTGTTAGATGGAATTGTCAGTAAGAATCAAGTTCAGTAAAGATAAAGGAACAGATTTAACAAATATCTGGAATGTATGCTCTGAAATAAATTTAATAAAAACTGCACACCCAACTTCCCTGCTGTGGGGCCAAAAGTATCATGCAAGACTTTTTGCACTTCTGAAGGCTTCTGCAGTACAAATATGAGAGGTTTTGTTTAACCTGATTTTAGAATATTAGTGAAATTCTAGCTATTGAAAGGAGAACCTTACTGACATCAAAGCATTTCACGAGATTCCAGAAATTTCCAGAAATTTCAATTATTCAAAATCTCCAAATCATTCAAAACGATCAGTTAATGGAATATGCCTCCCACCATTGAGGGTAATCCCAAGCCCTGCAGATCCCGCACGCACTCACATACAAACCGTGCAGATCCCTATTGTAGGTACATGGTGTCCCGTGTAAACCGCACGCATGTGTGCACCCAGAATCCACAGGGCTTGGGACTGAGCCCAATGTGTTAATCACATTGAAAATACCTTCATTAGCTTAAAACCACCATTATTTAATATTGTCTTGTCCTCCGTGAGATTTGATTAATTGTGGCTGGACTGTAAATGGTAATCAAAAGGATTGCTGAAGAAAGAGATCACTTGCAATCATTTATGCTAGCTAATTGCTCAAAGAATTGGGCAAGATAAGTAGCCTGGTTTTAATGTAATTTTGCAGTGGTTTTTATTAAATATTACTTTTGTAGAAAATTTAGGTTTAATTAGTAAATTGGTTTCTGGAAATATAGTCCACAGGCATTGATTGGCTGGTGGAGACTCATGCGAGGGCTCCATTGTAAGAAGGCTGTATTTCTTACAACCTCAGTTTTACTTTTTTCTATTTAATTTAAAAAATAACATTACATAGAAGCAGGAGAGAAAAGTCTACCTAGAGTGAAATTCTCCCTCTGTTGATGTCACTGACAAAACTCTGATTGATTATAGGTTTTCAAGAAAAGACTGGATAGGTATCTATAAGGGATGTTTTAGATAAAGATGTCTAAATGCCTCTAGATGTCACTTCCAACGTTACAGTTCTGTGATCCTACAACTTCAGTGGAGTCAGAATTTCACTCCTGACTTCTGTCCAAAATGCCTTTATACTACAGAACTGAACTGGACATGTCATATACCATCTGAAGGCTTATTGATGTGAAGATATTAAAAACAGCTTCAGTTTTGTAACTTATCAGCTGATTATTCGAACAAATTTCCTACAGAGGAAGGCAGTTTATTCACTTTAACCACTTACTTGAGAACAGAATCAAATAGGGCATGTAAGTGGCAATAGTTCAGGAAGCGAAGTTTCATTTTGCACCTCCATACTCTGTTTTTTTCGTGGAAATAAATAGGACCTTATTTTCACATTTAATTATGAACCAAGACAAATATTACTACATCAGTACTGAGGAATCAGCAGGTAGCAACAAAAATGGTGTGAAACCTACTAGATCAGACCAACAGTTTGTGTAATGCTGTTCCTGCCTTTGAAAAGAGAATAATACCCGATTCTTCTGAAAAAGAATGTAACTATAATAGGGATAGGCAGTGCCACTGCATCAGAGCGCACGGGCCTGCTGGCCCATGCTTCCTTATTTAGCTGGGTCCCCTGTCGCTGGGAGGGGAAGAGAGACGGCAACACTGGTGGCCCCTTCCATTGTCTGCACCAGGGTCCTTTCCAAGCTAGCTACATTCCAGCTTCTAAAGAAGTTGTAAGGCTTCCATATACAACCTGTATAACATATAAGAATAACAAGCCTATGGAAGAAGTTTTGTCCTAACCACAAGGCTCATAGCAGTTGACTTGTGTGCTAAATGAAGTTGATTTGTCTCCTAGGAAATATAATCTTCAGTTTCACCAGCAAGAAGAAAATATTATAATTCATATGTGTTTTCTCTCTTTTTGATTTAGATATGTATTCTGTGTGTATATGTATAATGTGTGTGTTGTTAACAACAGTATAGTTCCAGCAATATGCCTGGCATTGACAGTCATGAGTAGAGAGAGACCCTTGCCCAGAGGGGTTTGTAATCTAGAATGCATGAGGGAGGGGAGGCAAAGGGGGGCACAGAGGGAGAAACAGAGTGACGTTTATGAAGCTGATACGTTGCAAGTGCACATGCTTAAGCAAGGTTTCAAGGGGAGGAATGAGGACTTGGAAGATGAGACATAGGGGAAGCATAAATGAGCAGCCTCTATGGGTGTGAGGATTACAGAAAGTCTGACATAAGGTAGGAGGGATTGGGGGAGACAGCAGAGGGTATGTGTTCAGAGAGGAAGTTCCAGGTGTAGGGGACAGTATGGGCTAAGAGGCGAAGACAGTTTAGAGAGCAGAAGACTCTGGGGGATGGTGGCAGGGGGTAAGCAATGTTCCAGAAAGCAATATCAAGAACCTGAGAAATATATCATATAATTATGTAAAAAGATTATTAAACAATCATCTCTAACATCTATTTCTTTGTTCAGCTGCCAAATGGGCAAAGATGCCACTGTTCTGATGATTACTAAAGATTTGAAGCTCATTATTTATTATTATTAGCATTAGCATTAGCATTAGCATGTGTATAGCGCCAACTGTGTACCTGGCGCTTTACAGAACAATGAGATAGATGTGGACCCTGCAATCTAATAGACACGGAGGTGGGAGACAAGGAGAGGGGACATAGGGAGAGACAAGGGATAAATAAAATTCAAGCGGATGTGAAGTCTCAGGTGCACCCTGTGCTTGGCTTGGTTACAGTTAGGCAGGATCAGTTTTCCCAAATAAGCTGCCCCACGCTGCCTGTGGCAGAAGGGGTGGGGTAGCAATTTTAATAAATAAATAAATAATTAAATACACCAGCTCTTTCCCCACTAGTGAATGAAAGCCAGTATTCTCTATTAGACTGATACCAGTGACAATCAAACAAATAATGGCAGAGATATTCTACCACCCCCCAAATTGCATGGGCATAGATGGAAAGCAAAGGGGATGTAAGCATATCTACCTTGTAAGCATTGTAGTTTCCATCGTCTGGAATCTGAGCTTAGTGAAGACAAGGAGTTTGTGCTAGATGTTAAGGGGCAGAGAGAGCTCATGGAAAGAGAAGAGGAAGGGTTGAACATGATCAAAACTTCTAATTTAGCTATGGTTATACTCTTTCCTATTTTCCTTATTAGGACTGCTTTCCATTTTTTAAAGGACACCTGTTTGGCTCTAATAGCCTCCTTCATCTCCTTGTTGCACTATGCTGGCAGATGTTTAGTCCTCTTCCTATCGTTTTTTTTTTACTTGTGGAATACATTTAGGTCCTTTTTACATGGACGCCCCCCCTCGCCCACGTATGCGACTGTGTGTGGGGGGCATCCATCTGACTGCCACAGTCGGTGGGTGGGGTGCATGCGTGCTCCCACACTCCACCCACCTCCACCGATCCCCAACCCGTGGAGGCACTGGAGACAACGGAGGTGCCGCCGTGCATAGAGGTGGGTGGGCGTTCGTGTGACGGGCTGCCCACGCACCCATGCATACTGATCCCCCATGCACCGCAGCTCCTGCCCGGTCCGTGTAAAAAGGGCCTTAATCTGGGCCTCCAAGATGGTGTTTTTAAATAGACTCCATGCCTCTTGCAGACATTCAATCCTTGCAACTGCTCCTTTTAGCTTCCCTCTAACTAGTTTCCTAATTTTTTCATAGTTCCCCATTTTAAAGTTACATATTACTGCAGTAGTTTTATTTGTCATTCTTTCCATATAAGTATGTTAAACTTGGTTATATTATGATTATTATTGCTAAGCAGCTCCACCACCATCACCCCTTGCACCAGGTCATGACTAGATCCAAAGTAGATCCTCCTCTTGTAGGCTCCAGGACCAGCTGCTCCAAGAAACAGTCATTTATGGCATCTACAATTTTTACCTCCCCATCACACTCTGATGAGACATTCATCTGGTTAATATTAGGATAATAGAAGTAACCTGTTATTATTGTGTTTTCTGCTTCAGGAGCCTGTCTAATCTTTGTTAACATTTCATAGTCAGTCTCACCATCCTGGTCAGGGGACAGATAGTATAGTCCCAGTGCTATATGCTTTCCTGTTACGTATGGAATTTCTATCTATAGAGATTCCAGGGTGCAGTTCACTTCTGTTTAAATAAAGTTTAGTCCTGCTTGGCTCAATGTTGTTTCTAACATATAGCGTTACCCTGTCACCAGCTCAATCTACTCTATTTCAATTCATTTTTTTACCCCAGTTCTACAGTGTCCCATTGGTTATCCTCATTCCACCAGGTCTCTGAGATTCCTGTTATGTCTATCTCATTATTTAGTGCCAAACACTCTAATTCTCCCATCTTACTTTTTAGACTTACACTTTCAGACTTAGACACTTAAACATATTCTTTTTATTCTTATTCTGCTTGTTATATGTGACTGTTTCAGTTAATTTGGAATCATTTAAATTTCTCTGTTCTGCAATGATTCCCAACTGAGCTATCTCAGCTTCTTTCCTATCCTCTATATTAGGATACTCAATTTCCCCTAAATTAACAGTATCCTTTGGAGATTCCTCAGCCCAAAACCATGCTCTCCTTAGTGCTTTTTGGCTTTGCAGAGATTAAAGTTTTAAAACTGCTCTACCTCTCTTTTGATTTTTAGATTCCCCCCCGTGGTCAATAAAGGCCCCGAACACACGTGACGGGAGCGGGACCACGGCAGGGAATCGGGCCACCAGATCATGGGCTGGGGTGGCGCAACAGACGTGATGCCGATTCCCGGTCGCGGTCAAAACACCCAGAACGAGCCAGGGAGGGATGGGACACAGACACAGCCACCTGAGGGCAAACGAAGCCAAAAGGGACACAAGGGAATGCCCACACAAGGGAAACGGGACGGGAGGGGGGAGAGGGAGAAGAGCCGTGCAGGTACCATACACAACAGGCACACAGACAGCGAGGGCACAGTGGAACACAGCACAAACACACATGCCCGGACACGAAAGGGAGGGAGCGGGGTGGAGACACAGCGGGACAGACAACACACAAGGCACAACAGGAAAGGGGGGGGAGGGGGGACGAGGGACAGGGAAGAGGAGGGAAAACGGCACAGGGGCACAGTGGGACACAGGAACGGCAACCAGAACCCCCAATACAGAACAGCCCACACGAGCACCCCCACAGCAACACAGGCAGTCCTGGAACGGGGGGCCCCAGGCAGTCCAGGCACAGCGGGAGCACACACTGAACAGGGAGCGGGCCGGGAACAGTCCAGGAGGCATACTCGGAACCCAAGCGCTGGTGAGGGGGCGATGGAGGGGAGGCAGGAGGTCCAGGGCAGTGCAGCAGGTCCAAAGTCACACAACCTCCCCCCCGGAAGGAAGTCGGGGGGGCAGTCCGGGGGCCCCAGAACTTTGAGATCATACGGGCACCCAGGAAGGGGGGGGGGCGCTGAAAGGGGCACAGGTGAAGGTGAATGAGGACGGTCAGCAGCACCCTGGGGAGCTGCGGGGGGTGGTCAGGGCGCTGGAGGCAGATAATGGAGACGGCAGTCACGGAAGGGAACACCGGCAGCAGAGGCAGGCAGGGGGGCCCCCAGAGAGGGCCCGGAGCCACAGGCAGGCCCAGCGACACCCCAGGAAGCAGGCAGCACAGCAGCACGGCTGGGACAGCAAGGACAGAGCAGGCAGCGGGCCACGGCAGCAGGGCAGAGCCAGAAGCCCGCACGGGGGCCAGGAACAGGGGTCCAGGAGGCACAGGGGGACTCACAGCCAGCTGCTGGGGGCCACGAAGGGCCCAGGGGCCCTGCCTGGTGAACAAGGTGGGGCTAATGAAGTGTGCCTCAGCAGTACCCCTGCACGGACATGTGGTGGGTAATCAGGTAGTAAGCCTCAAAGGGATCCTACATGGAGAGACCGAGCTGCACATCGGAATGGGACCACACACCCGACAGCTCCGCCGCGGTAGGCTCAGACACGCAGCAGTCAGCAGCAGGGGGGCACGGAAGCTGACCCAGCTCCAACAGCCGGTGATACACTGCCCCACAGGAGCGCTGGTACCCACGGGCCCCATGAATGCAGGCAAAGTAGGACACAGCCACAGCAGGGCCCCCCTTCGCCAGACAGACCGTGTAGGCGGCAAGGCTGCATACAGACAGGGTGGACACAGTCTCCGTCGCAGACCAGGCCACATGCGAGCACTTCATATCTGGGATGCACCCATTGGGAAAGGGAACCAGCCCCAGCGTCTCAGCATGCAGCCAGAAATCCCGTGCGCTCGCCTCATAGCCGAAGTAATGAAGGCCAGAGCTCAGGCTCGCATAAGCACCCGACAGGCTGTCCGGGCAGCTCAGCAGCAATTGCACTGCCGGGGTATGCCACAGGTCACACAGGGCCATGGTCTCGCGGAAGAACCATGGATGGGGGGACCCGTGGGAGCCGGGAGCCTGGTGAAAGCACAGCCAGCCATGGTCCAGCACACCAGGGAGAATAACACCATGGACAGGGGGGCCCACGTTCCCTCCAGGGGCGGGAGGGGGTTCGGGGGGGCACCAAGGCCGGCCGAGAAAGCCACAGGCCGCAACAATGTATGGCAACAGAGCGAGGCGTGGTGTGCGGACCCAGCACAGCTGCAGGAACCGAGCACACAGACAGGACAGCCGACACACTAATCAGTCTGGCAAGGACATGATGTTGCCAACAGGGAGAGGTGGGAGGTGATGACAGGAGACATGCAGCTGCAGCCTGCACATGGCAGCTGCGCGCCGGCCCATGCACACGGCTCTTGCCAGGGACAGCAGGTGCACGCAATACTGCGCACCCACCACTCAGGGCCGCCCGCCCTGCAGGAGCCGCCCACCCTTCAGGAGCCAGCACAGGCAGCCAGGGCGGGGGGAGACGCCTGTCCCAGCCTATATCAGGGCCGCCAGTGGCCCCCCGGGGCTCACCTCACAATGGATCGGGACAAGTTGGGTGCATGCGGGATGCTCCTTGCGCTCTGTGCCGAGTGGTACCACGCCCACACCGATCTGCGAATCCAAACCACTGAGGTTACCGTGGGCTGGAGCACTGCAGGGGCCCGCAGGGCTCACCAAGCCCACCGGTGCTCCCTGGCCCAGCTCAGGGTATAGCGGGTGTCTGGGGCGGACTTACAGGCCGTGACCCACAGCCAACCAGGGCTGCGGTGATCCGCATGGTGGCCGGGCACCTCCAATGGAGGAGGGAGACCATGCGCTGGACCACCCTGCTCACTATGCCCATTGCCCGGCAGCTATGGGTCACAGAACGGGCCCAGGCTCAGTGGGACGAGGCAGCCTGGAGGGCACACTTCCGGATGGACAAGCTCACCCTACTGCATCTCACAGAGTTGCTCACGCCCTGGCTGGAGGAACAGCACACCCCCATGAGGAACCCCATCCCCATGGTCCAGCGGGTGGCCATCGGGGTCTGGGCCCTGGCAACGCCCGACTCCTGCCGGTCCATCTCCCAGCACTTCGGTGTCAGGGTGAGCCTTTATCCTCCAGGATGTCTGTGAGGCTGTGGAGGGCGTACTCCTGGACAGGGTGATCCAGCAGGTGGATCAGGGGCCCGTGATGGCCGGCTTCGCAGCTGGTGGGTTCCCCAACTGCATGGGCGCCATGGACCCACATCAAGATCCTCCACCTCTCCACGGGGGAGGCCGTGGAGTATGTCAACAGGCACGGGTATCACTCCCTGCAGCTGCAGGCGGTTGTGGACCACCAGGGGAGGTTCATCGACATCTTCATGGGCAACTCCGGGCGCAGTCACAATGCCCGGATCATGACCATCTCCCCCTTTTATGCCCGGATGTACCAGGGGGACTTTGCAGACATGGGGATGGCCCGGATCGAGGGGGTGCTGATGGCCCCTTGTATCCTGGGGGACCCGACCTACACCCTCACCCGGTGGCTGATGAAGGTATACCCGGTCGCCTGGACCCCGATGGAGGTGCTCTACAATACCTGCCTGTGTCCCAGCAGGACCGTGGTGGAGCGGGCGTTTGGGACCCTCAAGCAGCACTGGAGGAGCCTCGCCAGCCGGCTAGACTACACAGTAGAGACCTCAGCCCTGGTGATCGGTGCCTGCTGTGTGCTGCACAACATGTGCGAGACCAATGAGGCCACCCTCGAATACCCCATGCTTACCTGCCCTTTTGGCCCCGTGCCTCTGTACGTGAACGTGGATAACCCGAGGGAGTACCGTTACGCCAAACGCATCCGTGCTGCCTTAGCCAGGCACATCAGCCGGGAGGCCCAGGCGTGAGGGCGTCCACCCCCCGGCCCAACCCCCGGGGACCCGGGGGAGTCCCGGGGCGAGCCCCTATATGGGCATGGTCCACCCCCCTATCTCTGGGCCCCTGAACTGACCACAGCCCCCCCATCCCCCGTGTTTCCCGGGGGGGGCCCTCGAGCACCCTGTGGGTGGCACAGAGCTCTGGGAGCTGCCCTCTCCTCCGCTGTCCGTGTCCCCAATGGTGTCCTGGGATGCCTTGGTGTCCGGAGGGGCAGGCGGTGGTGGGAGGGAGGGAGGACCCTGGACCCGAGGGGCCCCCCTGGGTGGCTGCTTCCTCAGGAGGCTGGCAGGGATCGGGAGGTGGATGGGGGACCCCTGCTGGTGTGGAGGCAGTTGTGGTGCTGAGGGGCCCGGCACGGGGCACGGGGCAGGCAGGATTCCCGGCGGGGCAGCTGCCATGACATAGGCACACATAATGCCTGCATGCAGGAGCAGGGAGGTCCCAATGCCATGGGACCTGTCCATCTTGGCTGAATGCTCCCGCATCATACCCTCGATGGCCTGTTCCAGCCGTCCAAACGCCTCTACCTGCCTGCTGTGTTCCCAGCGCTCCCGTCTCCACTCCAGGCTCACCTCTGCCTGGAGCCTCTGGTCCCTTGCCTCCGCCCACTCCAGGGAGCACTCTATGGCCGCTTCCATGTGGTCCACGGCCGCAGTCATCCTCTCCCCCTGTTCTGGGGTGGTCGGGAAAATGTTCTCCACCTGGTCCTCCCTCTGCCGCCATACCCGTGCCCGGTGCTCCCTCATCCTCTGGGCTGGGGGCATGGTCCTGGGTTGCTGGGGCCCCTCCAGCTGTCCTGTAGGGTACATAGTGGTTAGTCATTTGCCGCCCCCAGCGCCCGTCCTCGGCACCTGCCCCCCCTTTCCTGCCCCTCCGGGGCCCCCCATCCCATCCTGCGTCTCCCGGGTCATCCACCTGGCCTCCCCA
>QEPC01006863.1:4036360-4191644 GCA_003113815.1 Sphenodon punctatus
TCTAACCTTCCCTTTTTAGGGAAGGTTATTGAACGGGCAGTGGCCCTGCAGCTCCAGGCTCACCTGGACAGCATCGGTTTTCTCGACCCCTTTCAATCAGGGTTTCAGCCCGGCCATGGTACGGAGACAGTGTTGGTGGCCTTGGTAGATGATCTCTGCTGGGAGATGGACGCAGAACGTTCGACATTACTGGTCTTGCTAGATCTCTCGGCCACGTTTGATACAGTGGACCATGGGTTGCTGTTGAGACGGTTGCGTGACCTGGGGGGTCTGGATGGGACCACCCTTGGTTGGTTCCAGTCATTCCTCTCAGGGAGAACCCAGCAAGTTGTCTTGGAAGCAGAAACATCTAGCCCCCGGGCCCTGGACTGTGGCATTCCGCAAGATTCAATCTTGTCTCCTTTATTATTTAATGTATATATGCAGCCCTTGGGGGAGATCGTGAGAGGGTTTGGTGTGTGTTGTGACCAATACGCTGATGATACCCAGCATTACCTCTCTTTTTCAGCTGACCCAGGCCCTGCCGTCTCCGTGCTATCTCAGTGTTTGGAGGCCGTGGCAAGCTGGTTATGGCAGAGCAGACTGAAGCTCATTCCCGATAAGATAGAGGTGATGGTGGTGGGCCGGGCAGGGGAGGTGGTACCCCCTCTTTTGGAGAGTGTGACTCTGTGGCTCAGCAGGTTTGGTGTCTGGGGGTATTATTGGACGTGGGTTTCTGTCTAGATCAGCAGGTGGATGTGGTAGTGAAGGCGACTTTCCGCCAGCTGTATCTGGTGCGGAGGCTGCGCCCGTATATCTCCAGACCCGACCTGGCCACTTTGATCCATGCCTTCATCACCTCGAGGCTGGACTACTGTAACGTGCTTTACATGGGGCTTCCCTTGACGCTGGCCCGGAGATTGCAGCTAGTACAGAATGTGGCAGCCCATCTCCTAACAGGGACAGGCCGACGAGAGCACATAACACCGGTGCTCTGTGCGCTGCACTGGCTGCCTGTAATGTGCTGAGCCAGGTTCAAGGTGTTGACATTGGTCCATAAGGCCCTGTACGGTCTTGGACCTGGATACCTCAGGGACCGCCTCACCCTCCTTGACTGAGGACGGACTCTCCGGTCCACTGGGGGCGCCTTCTTGGAGATCCCCCACATAAAGCAGGGGACTACAATGGAAAGAGCGTTCTCAGTGACTGGGCCCCGGCTGTGGAACTCCCTCCCAGAGGAAGCACAACTGGCCCCAAATCTGCTGGCCTTGTGTCGGGCCTTCAAGACATGGCTGTTCTCCCAGGCCTTCGGAGGCAGGGAGGGGAGGGTGGGATAAATTTCTGTATGGAGGTATTTTAAACTTGTTCTAAATATGCGTGGATTTTTATATTGTTTATTTCATGTTGTAAGCCGCCCCGAGATGCCGTAGGCATA
Source organism: Sphenodon punctatus (assembly GCA_003113815.1). Lineage (NCBI taxonomy): Eukaryota > Metazoa > Chordata > Lepidosauria > Sphenodontia > Sphenodontidae > Sphenodon > Sphenodon punctatus. The sequence continues at coordinate 4,037,775 of QEPC01006863.1, forward strand.
GGGGGCGGCATATAAATGGAATTAAATAATAAATAAATAATAATAATATTCCAGTACTTCTTAGGTAAGACTGCTTTTAGAAGAGCCGTCCCTATAAAGCATCTTTTTTCCTTTTACTATCAAGGGTAATTGTGGTATAGTTACATGGGGAATCTAACTCTAGAGAGCAATGTTATCTTCTAGAAAACAGCATCATCTGCATCATAGATTGAACTAAACCAGGATTAAACTAAAGCAGAGGTTCCCAAACAGAACTAGGAACCAAATAGGGTCATGCAATCTCTGGGTGAAGTCATGATCTGATTGATATTTGATATACTTTGTATGTCTTTGTTGCTGTTTGGGGTCACACGATTATTTTTAAGTTTCAAAATGGAGTCACACAGACAAAATCTTGGGAACCATTGCCATTCATTTCATCCCAGGCTTTACCTGGAAGTGCAAATTAGCCAAAAGTTACAATTGGAGAATACAGAGCTTTTACTGGCCTGGTACATCAGTTCTGTGTAGACATTTTGAATAGACTTCTCCTATTCTAGGGGGTGCTTAATGGGTTTATTCAAGAAAAGGAGAGCCCAGATCATGGATCTATGCCATGGATCTGTCCTCTACCCTTGTTTGTACCCTCCTCTCTGCTCCATTATCATGAGTTCAGTTTTCCAATGCTTGGGGGTAGAGATTGGATCCAGGGGCCAGATCCAGGTACTGGAAAGGGGCCACATAAAAACTTGCCACAGGCTGCATTTGGCCCCCAGGCCTGCGGTTCCCCACCCCTGCATTACCCTAAGGCCTTTCTGCTTAAAGGAATAAAAACTCATCAGATGGTTTTCAAGCGGTCCTGCTGTTAGAGGCAGGATTTCCACTGGAGGTGCTGACAGGTCCAAAGGAAAATGTTACCAAGGACATAACAGTTTTATATAAAGTTATTTTTATATAAAGAACAGAGTATTTAGGTAATTAAAATCTCAACCTACTGACATCAACCCAAAAGCTTTCCTGAAAGGTTCAAACAGAGGCCCTTTTCAAACAGACACCCACCCCCCTCGCCCACGTGAGCGGGTTGGGAGGTGTCCATTTGAATGCTGTGGTGAGTGCGGGGGGATGGGTGAGCATCCATGCAAATGCTGCAACCGGCGGGTGGGGGTGCGTGCATGCACGCTGTCATGCTCCACCACCCCCCACTCACTTAGCAATAGGCGCCTATGCCAGATGTTCCATATGTGGAGATGGGTGGAGGTGGTTGGGGGTCTGTGGGAATCCACCCCCATGCACCGCTCACCCACCACTCTTTCCATGCATCTCCCCACGCACCCGTGAAAAGGGCCAGACCAACCTTAAGGAGAATATTTTACAAAATGAAAAGGAAAGATAACTAACTTTACTTCTTCTAGACTCAGTGCTGTTTTAGACATTTTTTGTCACCTATCATGTGGGTGAATGGTGAGATGACCTAACCAAGAAAACAAGCCTCTAGAGAGTTTGGACTTGTACATCCTCTACATGTGTGACTGCTGGACTCAGATGAGGAAGCTTGACTAGAACACCCAAAAGATCACTTAAGACCATAGGCCGTTTTTAAATGGATGGCTGGGGGGAGGGGGAGATAGGTGTGTGCCCATCCTGTCTCTACCCACAGAGCATCAGGCATTGGAGCCCATTGCTCCATGAGTGGGTGATAGGTGGAGATGGGTGGCGGTGCGTAAGCAACCCCCACGGCATTCACATGGGCACCTCCACCCATCTCCATGCAGCAAAACTGCATGGAGATGGGTGGAAGCATCCTGTGTGAAAAGGGCCATAGTCAAAAGACTTGAAAGTGAAGCAGAGGAGTCTTCTCTCTTCACCTTTTTTGAAGAATAAACTGATCACATGTGCATAATGAGATCCTGAGGTAGATGAACACTGCTGTTTATTAACACTTATCAGACATGGGTAAGAAGGAAAAGATACCATGCATGAAATTTCTAAGGAATTTCAAGGCTCTGAAGAATTGCTTGTGATGGTCCTACCCTACCCAGTTGTCACGGGGGTAGGGGGAGCTGGAGGGGGAATGGGGGCCTGAGACCACGAGGGTCCACTTCCTTGCACACCAACTAACCAGTCACGCACCCGAGCCCTTGCTTGGGAGGAATCTATCGAGGTATAAATGCCCGTCAGGATAGTATGTGGATCACTAAGCCGCATTGAGGCAAGATCCCTATCATCATAGGGCGCCAAGCGGTTGTAGGGAGCCTCAGGTCAATTCCAAAGCACACTCCTTTGATAACTCACACCAGTAGGGGGAATGGGAAATGAGGTGTAGCTTGTGGGGGAATCCAGGGAGGGGAACCTGGAAGGGGGGATGCACACGGAGGGGGAACCAGGAGGGACGCACCCGCACTCTCGCACTCTCCACATGCACTCAAGGATTTACAAGAAGGGTTCCAACACTTGTTCACTAATTCAAGTAGGCAAGGACTCAAAGCACGTAGCAATACAATAAACCACAATCAGTCACTTAGCTTGCTCTCTGGCCGGTCTCTCCACATCAATCACCAGTGCCGACTGAACTGCGGCACTGGTTTTTCTCTCTGAGGTCCTGCCCCCCCACGCGCGCCTGGAGGTGCACTGAGCGGTGTACGGGGGACATGGCCTCACCCGGTCTGACAGCCTGCCCTGGCCCAGTGTCCTGTACGTCGAGTGGCACTGCTGGCACCCGCCATGCTGGGGGGGGGGAGGAGCCCCAGGCGCCGTGGCAAACCCTGCAGGCGGCAGCACCGTGTTTGGCTGTACCTTGGGGGGGGGGGTGTAAGTCCGCTGACCTGCTCCGGAACTCGTGCCCCCACCACGAGCAGCCCCAGCGGGGGACACTGACACCAGTTCAGATTTTAAAAAACTAATATTGTATCTAGGATGCTGAATCTGTAGTGATACCAGGAGCGATGTTCTTGGAAGAAAAACTATGTGGCAGTCTTCTTCCATAGACAGAAGGAATAGCCCCTGGCTCACCAGAATTGGCAGCCAGCAGGCCCCATGTTGTGCTCCCTGATAGGAGAGAGGCATGGTGGGAAAAGCTGCTGCAGCAAATGCTGCTGCAGCAGGAGCAAGTGCGGGGTGCCTGGGCTGGTGGGATAAGAGAGCCAAGCCTGGCGCAGATCACCCCTAGCAACGGTGATTGCCCCCAGTGGAGGGAGGGGCTTCTCCGCCCATCTGGAGGCTCACTCCTCATTCAGAGGTGGAAGTCGGCGCAGAAAGTCCCCACCCGCCCTCCCAGAGGCAGTGTGTGTTTCGGGCCAGCCACCTCGCAGGGCCAGGAAGGAATTTTTAAGTTACTGGCCAACTTAGTCTCCTGGTTTTCGCCTTCCTTACAGTCCCTCTATGGAAATCTGGTACATTTGACTTGTTTAGCTCACAAGGAAGGGTGTAGTTGCTTTGTATTCTTTGTCGCACTCTTGCAGGGGTCCAGTACCGTTATGTTGTTATAGTAGATAAGTAAGTAGTTAGGTGGAGTCATCTCCTTAAGAGATGGGGAGGCGGCACCTGGCGCAGAAGCAGAGCACAGCAAGCGCCGGGGTAGCCTCCCTGGGAAGGATGTCTCAGAAGGAGGGCAGGGACAGGCACAGTCTCCAATCTTTCGGCACCACATCCTTACTGCAGTCTAGAAAGGATACTGTCCCCCTCAGCACAGCCTCCGGCTGGAGAGCAAAAGGAGACGTTGGTTGTACAAAAGAGGGGCTGGCACTGGAGGGCACATCCAGACCAAGTACTGTCAGTTAATTATTTTATTTATTTATTTAATAATTTATATCCTGCTCTCTCCAGCCAAATGGCAGCTCGGGGCGGCTCACAAATACAATTAAATCAATCCATAATATACAAAACAATTAATTAAACAATATAAAACAAACCATAAAAGAAGTAAAAGCACTGGAAAACACCCATCCGCCCCCTTAACCCCCCCCCAAAAAAAAGCCCGGACAAACAGCCATGTCTTACAGGCCCGACGAAAGACCAACAGGCTGGGAGCCAGGCGAGCTTCCTCTGGTTGGGAGTTCCACAGCTGTTGTGCGACCACCGAGAATGCCCTCTCCATCGTGGCCCCCCGGTTCACCCAAGGGACTTCCAGGAAGGCGGCCCCGGAAGATCACAGAGGTCGCTCCAGGGCCTGGGGAGTGAGGTGGTCACTCAGGTAGGAGGGGCCCAGACCATGCAGGGCTTTAATGGTCAAAACCAGCACCTTGAATTGGACCCAGAGTGCTATAGGCACCCAGTGCAGAGCCAGAAGCATTGGTGTAATGTGCTCCCTACAGCCCATCCCCATCAGGAGGCGGGATGTCGCATTCTGCACCAGTTGCAGCTTCCGAGTTGTCACCAAGGGCAGCCCCACATAAAGCATGTTGCAGTAATTTAGCCTTGAGGTGATGAATGCATGGATGAGGGTGGCTAGGTCGGAGTTTGAAACATATGACTAGATCCTATGCACAAGATGTAATTGGCAAAAAGGCTCCCTTTGCCACCGCCTCCACCTGACAATCCAAGCAGAGGCCAGGGTCCAACAGGACCCCCAAACGCCGCACCCGCGGGACCAGCATGGAGCGGATCCCCTCCACAAGGGGGGGCCATAGTCTCTGCTGCCCTACCCACCAACATCACCTCCATCTTATCTGGGTTCAGCTTCAGTCTGCTCAGCCTCAACCAGCCACTCACTGCTGACAAGCACTGGGAGAGCACCGAGACTGCAGGACCTGGGTCCATTGAAAAAGAGAGGTACAGGAGACTGCGCATGCACCACCAGGGCTAGCTGTGGGGTGCTTGAGCTCTGACAGAGGCAGCGCAAAAAAACCTCCCAAATCAGACAAGCAGCAAAAGTACAAAGCTAAAAACGAAGGTAAACAAAAACTAATGCCTAATAAAAGAAGTGGGGGGCAGAAAAAGCAACAAAAGAACGTAATTACAAAATTTGACTCCCTCCGAGCCGAGAGGAAGTACCTGCAAGCAGCGAAGGTAAAATGGCGACCAGCGCAACACAAACGGAGGCGCTGGAGATGCAAACAGCAGGAGGAGAGGCCCTAGAAATGTTCAGACACATTCAAAATAATCTGAAAAAAGCAGAACAGGATAGGGAAAGACTGTTTGCAGAAATGAACAGAATGCAGCGAGATATAGAGGCAGGGAAGAAAAAAATGGAGGCAGTAGTGAAAAGGATGGACACAGCAGAGGAAAGGATCTCTGCCATAGATCATCAGGCAGTGAAAACTGCAGATCTGACAGAAGCGGCACAAAAACAATTGAACTGGGTGACAGAGAAGGTAGAGGATCTGGAAAACAGATCGAGAAGCTCAAACCTAAGAATTGTGGGAGTAAAAGAAGGAATTGAAAAGGAAGGAACGACAAAATTAATTTGGGACATTTTAGAGAAAATCTTCCCAGAAGAGCCCAGGCTCCATAAAATTAGAATTGATAGGGCACACAGAACTGGAAGGCCCCCAAGAAATGACACAGACCCTCCACGTATGATAATATTTAAACTAACATATTTTCAAGACAAGGAGGAGATTCTAAAACTTGCAAGACAAAAGAGAAAGGAACTGGAATTCAACAAAGAAATAATAAAGGTTTTTCCAGACTACTCGCAAGAAACAATGCGAAGAAGGAGGAATTGGATAAAATATATGGGCGTTCTATCAGAAGAGTAATAACATACAAAAGCAAAAAGAAAGATCTTTACAGAGAATGAAGATTTAGAAATCTTCTTGCATGCAAATAGATCATGCAGAGAGGATTATGAATGAGAAGACCCATCAGTGATGCTTAAGAAAGAACCACGTGAGATATGGAACTCAGTATAAAGTGATGCTGCAAAAGTAAAAATGATTATAAGAGATGATAAAGGGAGGGTGGAGGGAAAGGAAAAGGGATAGGGAGATAACCCCTATATCTGATCTGGCTCTGCGAGCGGGTGAGCATAAATAAGAAATAAGAAGCACTTGAATCGAGTACAGACTGGAAAATATCCCACAGCGCAGATCGTAGGGGAATAAAGGGGGGTATCGCTAGCGAAGTATGGAAATTAAAGTTAAACTAGTTAAAGGGTTAAGCTGTTCTGTTGGAGAATTTACGTTTCATTCAAACGTGCACAATACCTCCATGAGAATTGACCATGTGTGGCTAGATAGACAGTTGATGACTAGCTGTATAAATAGCCAAATATGTCCTGTAGTACTAACAGACCACCATGCGATAATTACTACCGTGGCTTGGGGGGAACAGGGACCTAAAGGACCAAGAGTTTGGCACCTAGATAAGGCATTACTCAAAAACAAGGAATATAAAGAGGCTATAACTGAGCAGATAAAGTAATATTTTGAAGTAAATAAGCACTCTGTTACATCAGTACATATACTCTGGGAGGTGGCCAAGGCCACAATCAGAGGCACATGTATTTCATTGAGTGCCCCCCCAAAAAGAAAGAGCATATATAACAGATCAGTACAAGTAATTAAAAAAATTGGAGCAATTAAATGAAAATAACCCCATGCACACATCACAAAATGAATTGGCCAAAGTGAAAATGTTAATAAACACACTTGAAATAGAAAACACAATGAAACAATGAAACGAATCAAGGGGTTTTATTTTGAACATGGGAACAAAATGGGAAAAGTGTTGGCAAATTTTGTTAAAAAGCAAAGGAAGAACACAATAATTTCAGAAATACAATCAGAGGGACAGAAATACACAAAAACAGAAGACATCCAGGCTGCCTTTTTTGATTTTTACTCCAAATTGTATTCGACAAAGAGCCCAGATTCTGCAAAAATAAAAAATGTCTTAGATAAATATAATATTCCTAAGATAAACGTGAATCAACGAAGTTATGTAAATGCCCCAATAACAGTCGAGGAGGTACAGGACAAATTAAATCCTTAACAAAGAATAAAGCAAGTGGACCGGATGGGTACCCTGCTGAGTTTTACCAGACATATGCTAGTTTAATAGCACCATATCTGACAGAAGTGTACAATGGAATCCTGAAAGAGAACAGCATGCCAGAGACGTTTTATGAGGCCACAGTCACACTCATACATAAACAAGACAAACCTAAAGAATCATGTGAGAAGTATAGGCCCATATCATTGATCAATGTTGACTGCAAAATAGTCACCAAAATATTGGCAACTAGACTGGCCGCTATAATAACTGAAATTATTCACCCAGATCAGGTAGGGTTCATACCCAATAGAGTGGGCACAGATAATATAAGAAGAGTGGTCAACATGCTACACTACATTCAGGAAAAAAAAATCCCAGCGATTATAGTGTCAGCAGACGCACACAAAGTCTTTGATTCAATTGAGAGGAAATGTCTGATGGCCACACTGACTAAAATGGGATTCAGAGGGAACTTTCTTAAGTGGCTGGAGACAATTTATTTAAGGCCGGTGGCAAAACTCAGGATAAATGGTGGGTTATCACAACCATTTACATTGGAAAGAGGAACTAGACAGGGGTGCCCACTTTCTCTGCTACTCTTTGATATATTACTAGAAGTCCTGGCGATCGCGATAAGACAGGAAGAGAACATAAGGGGAATAGAAGTGGGATCTAAACAACATAAATTGGCATTATATGCGGATGATATGATCCTTTTTATAGCAAACCCAGAGAGACTAGTCCCCCCGCTAATAAAACTAATTGAGGAATTCTGAGAAATATCAGGATATAAAATAAATTATAGAAAATCAAATACACTCTTATTGGGAGCAGAAGGTGAGAAGCTCAAATAAAACAAATACTACCATTTCCTGAAATGGAGAATAGTATGAAATACCTGGGAGTACAGATTACGCGGCACTCAAAGGATCTTTTTAAAGAAAATTACCCACCTATATTAAAACAAATAAGAGAAGAAATGCAAACTTGGTCTAAACTAGCAATATCATGGATGGGCAAAATGAACATATATAAAATGATCATGCTCCCCCAAGATACTATATAAATTCATGGTACTTCCAGTAATGGTACCCAAAAGCTTTATTCAACAATGTAACACAATCCTCCTAGAATTTATATGGGGTAACAAGAAACCTAGGATCCGAAGACAATCACTCCATGGGCCTAAAGATAAGGGAGGGCTTAACCTCCCGGATATACAAATATACCACAGAGCAGCAGCCTTAAATGCAATACCTAATTGGTATAACATGGAAAAAGCCCCTCAGTGGACAGAATTGGAAGCAAGGATACTAGATATACATTTTTTTAGGTGGTACCTAACAGATAAGGGGATAATAAGGTGGCAAACATGGAACAAACACCCGTTCGCTGGAACTGCAAGGAAGTACTGGGAGTCTGTAAGCAAGAAAGCAAATATTAAAAAACAATACTCACCTTATACAGATATTGGAGGGGGTAGACAGAGGAAACAGGTTAGGCACCAGACCTGATAAAAAAGATGTGGGAGAAAAAAATCACACGGACGGGACAATTGTTCCAGACAGGGAAATTTATAGCACTTCAAAAATGTAGGGAATTGCTCCAAAGCGAAGTGAACACCTTCCAATTTGTGCAAATGAAAAGCCTCTTTACAGCAAAAGGGGAAGTTGAGCACTATAGTAGGGAACCCCAGGAGATAGAAAAAAAATTGTTTGAATACACGGCCAACAGGGGAAAACTATCAAGAATCTATGGGCAACTAAAAATAATTTGGTTTCAAAATGAAGATAAATATATAGATAAATGGAATAAGAATTTGAACAAAAATTTAGATAAACAGCATAGGGCATTGATCTGGAACCATATGCATAAATGCTTGCCATCCTTACAATTCAGAGAAATCCAAATAAAATTAATTATGAGATATTATCTGGCACCAGTCAGACTGGAGAAAATTGATGTAGAAAGCAGGGGAATGTGTTGGAGAAGATGTGAGGAGTGAGGGACATACTTACATTGCTGGTGGGATTGTATAATAATTAAGCTTTTCTGGAGAAAAATATGGAATTGTATGAGTAGGGTGGTGGGAACAGTGTTACCTTTTACCCCAGAAATGGGTTTACTGGGCATGTATCTGGACTCAAGTGATTCAAAGGCAAGCAGATTCATGTAAAAACATGTGTCTCATAGCCAAGAGCCTTATGGCAAGAAAATGGAAAGCGGAAAAGGGTCCTACCTTCTTGGAATGGATGAACCAGATGTGGTACATGTTTTCGATGGAAAAAATCTGGGCCGGGATGCATGATAAAAAAGAGGACTTTGTGGGAATGCGGCTTCCGTGCAGGACGGTTACACAGGAAAAGGAAGTGGAGACAAAGAAAATGCTTATCTGTTTGACTTTTATATATGATCAGAACTGGTAAAAACACCTGGAAATACCCATCAGAAGTTTAACGAGTTGGGGGGGAGTTGTACTCCCAGGTATTTAACAACACTAAAATTGTTGTTTTAGTGTTGATTGTAAGCCGCCCCGAGGTTCCTGCGGCAGGAGGGGCGGGGTAGCAAGAATTTTAAATAAATCAAAATAAATAAATAAATAAAGCCCCCTCCCTCCCCGGGTCCGCACCGTCTCAAAAGCAACCCATGGTCCACCATATCAAACACTGCCAAGAGATCCAATAGGACCAAAAATGTTGAATGTCTAAATCCATGTCTCGGTGGAGGTTGTCTACCAAGGCCACCAACGCAGCCTCGATGCCATAACCTGGACAAAAACCTGATTGAAAAGGATCCAGAAGGCCGATGCTATTGAGATGGCCCTGGAGCTACTGGGCCACCACCCGTTCAATAACTTTTCCTAAAAAGGGAAGGTTAGAGACAGGCCGGTAGCTAGTGAGCGAGTCAACATCCAATTATGGTTTTTTGAGCAGGGGCCGCACCATGCCTCCTTGAGGCAGTCCGGCACCCTGCCCTCCCAAAGGGAGGCGTTGATCACTCCCGCCAGCACTGATCCCAAAGTCTCCCTGGAGGCTTTCACCAACCAGGACGGGCAAGGATCTAATCCACAAAAGGTGGCCCTAAAAGACCCCGGAACCCCCTCAGCATCACTTCCTGAAACTAATTCCACAAAGATGGACCAGATGGGGCATCCATAACCATCGGCTCTCCTCCTTCTGCATCAATCCCAGCTCCAAAGTCATGCTGAATTTGAGCGATCTTACCTGTGAAGTAGTTTACAAACTCCTGACAGCGCGCTTAGGAAACCTCTCCCTCCAGGCAGAGGGAGTCTGGACTGACCAGCCCCCTCACCCGGAAAAGCTCTGCTGGACGCGACTTCGCAGCAGCTATGAGGGCGGCAAAGAATTCTTTCTTTGCCATCCTCACGGCCACAGCATAGAACCACAAATGGGTCCAATGCTGCAGCCTATCGAATTCAGCATGAGAGCGGTGCCAGCGGCACTCTAACCGTCGCCCTTCCCGCTTCAGACACTGCAGCTTCTCAGTAAACCAAGGAGCTCTACAGTGATGAAGTGGTGGGAGTGGACGCCTCAGAGCCACCCGATCAGTGACTTCACCCAGCAAGGTGTTCCAAGCTCAAACAAGGTGATCAACTGAGCAGCCTTCAAGGTCTAAGGACATCTCCCCCATGACTTCCTGGAACCGGTGTGGACCAACCTAATAGGTCCCGCTTCTTTCCAGGGGCTGCCATGCGCTAGGAGCCTGGTCTGCAGGAGGTAATGATCTGTCCATGACAACGGCATAGAACTCACTTCCCCCACTACCAGGCCTCAAGGCCGGAACAGAACACCAGGTCGAGCACATGCCACCACTCCACCCCCACAATCCGTAGGGCCACTAACCATCTTGGACAGGCCCATGGTTGCCATGACGGCCATAAATTCATGCTCCGCCCCCACAAGGCCAGTGCCAGCATGAATGTTGAGATCCCCCCAGGACCATAGTCCTTGGGAAGTGTAACACCACCCCCGACACCCGTTATAAGATACCTGTTGTTTGGTTTAGGATACTGGACCCAAAATTGCGATAGGCAATTTACTTCACCTAGCCTAATTCTAATTTGAATAAAGAGTGCGGCCATTAAAACCCAGCAGTTGAGCCCTTGTATCTTTCCAGATGCGCTGACAATTTGCTCAGGAGCTCTGGAATACTACAATCAACAACTGGCAACTAAAAGGTGCTGGGCAACTTGAAGAATAATCTCTTAGGGTCAGATTTCCTCAGGCATTGTAATAGCTTCAATAATGGACAGTATGCACAGCTTTATTTATTTATTTATTTATTTATTTCTCCTGAGGGAACTTTAGCAGTAGGCTGAATTAACAATCCAGGCAAAGGCCTTTTTCACATGAAATGCCCCCACCCATCTCAACACAGTTTCTCTGCATGAAGATGGGTGGAGGCGCCCATGTGAATGCCATGGGGATGGGTGAGGGTGTATGTGCGCTCCTGTGCTAAACCCATCTCCACCCATCACCCACGCGTGGAGCAATGGGCTCCAGTGCCCAATGCTACGTGCGTGGAGATGGGTGTATGCCGGTGGGAACGAAGCACACTCACCTCCACCCACCGCAGCTACACACCCATCCCCTCCGCCCACCACGGTCCATTTAAAAAGGGCCAAAGAATTGATAGCATAAGTGGGAAAACTGAAATGCTCTCTATCCTAAATAGGTCCAGGAAATCATTTTATTTCTTTTTCTTCTAATCTTATTGCTTCATAATATGGGACAAAATAGATTGGACAGAGAGGGTGTGGTATCTTTCATTTCTTAGTTCTGAATCAGATTCTGAGTCACATTGTGGATTTATTGAAATTCCCATCTATTCATCTTCCTCTTCTTTGGGTCTTTCAGCATTTTCCTCCTACCCATTGATCTCTTAATTCAACTCTCTAGTGAGAGAGAGGTAGCCCTACTTCTATTGAAAGGTACGGCAGCCCAGGCTTCTTTATACTTAAAGAAGACTGGGCTGCCTTACCTGAAACCTTCCCACCATGATGTTGGAGGGCCTTTTCAAATGGGCCACAGTGGGTGGTGGGATGGGTATGCACCGGTGGCAGGTGGAGGTGGGTGTGCGTCTGTTCCCACGAGCACACACCCATCTCCACCCACCTCCATGCACGGAGCAACCAACATTGGCGCTGGTTGCTTCGTGCGTGGGGGATGGGTGGAGCGCAGGAGGACGCACACACCCCCACACACTGCTGGCGGTGTTCCCACGGGTACCCCCCACCACCGGTTGAAAAGGACCAGAGTCATAAAGTTGTACAACTGGATGGAATAAGCCAATAACACCAGATCTGGAATTGTCTGCTAGTTTTCAGTGATACAGCAAATAGTAACCATTTTTTTTCTGGCTAGACTGCCTCAAATAGCTTACTGGTGTCATATAGGACCCAGGAGGAACACCCTAAGCCCATACTGCATAAGAGGTTTAATATCAGCATGAATTAAATTTGTCATATAGTGGGTATGAGAACTGTTGCCATAAATGTAAGGTTCTTTATATGGTACATAGCATAAGTTAATCACTAAACCACTTAGCAATTTAAGGAGACATCCTGCATCCTAATGGCATAGTCACACTTGCTCTCAGACTCAGGTCAGATACACCATACTTATGTATATTATTTATTTATTTATTTATTTATTTATCAAAATAAATATATCCCTTACAATTATGAGTGTTTGTTTACATTGTGATAGGTGTTCTTATTTCTGGACTTATCATTCAATTCAGAAGATCCATTACCTTGTCCTGTGTCCATTAAAATGTGCCCTTTTCAATGAGTAGGGGAATTTTAAAAATATCAATTCCTCTTTTGAATATATCCAATGCCTGAGCTAGTCTCACAATCCTTAAGAAAACGTTTGGTTGTCTCTCAGTTTCATACATCATGATTCTGATCTGATTTACAGAGTAACTTTATTTTACAAGGATTAACTATTTAACTCTACTGAAGTTCACAGGATTAAACAGTTCAAATGAGATCTTATTTAGGCCCCAGAGACTGGATGTTTTCCAGGCAAGTACAGGTACTAGTACTACTAGAATAAAAGATTGTGTTTTAATCTTCCAATTGTCATTGATTTTGGAGGAGAACACCAAGAGCAAGAGATTATTATTCAGTATTTTGAAATGGGCAGTAGAGACCTGATTGGACTGTTAGCTAGTTTAGTCTTAAACTCACTAAGGCCACCAAATACCTTTAGAGAACCTTTCAGTTTCTCTCTCAGTTGGGTAGAATCTACTTTAGGACTCTAAACCTTCTGTTTGTTGTAATCCCAGAGGCTTTTCCACTGCTGTTCTGTGTTTTATTTCATATTGCCATTGTGCATCTCAGAAGCCCTTAAAGAACTGCACCATCTGTTTGCATATCTGAAGCAGATGGGCCCTTTATGGCTTGACCTTCTCCCTGAAGGCTTACACTCTCCTCAGAGGGTGTTCCAGAGGTAGCTTATGTATCATCTGCTGAGGTTGCAGTTTGCCATCAGCTTGCAGAAGCTGCTGGCTCAATTGTTTTTACCACATTGTTCTGGTTTCAGTTGCTCCCAAATATGAAAATAGGATATTCCAACAAGGTTAGTTTAAAGCAGGTAATGAAAGAAGCTTCTAGAGACCTGCCCCTTGATTTATTACTTCACATCCAAGACATTCCTATGTGTAACAAAATAAAAGTTTTGTAACATTGGATAGAGGTTGAAAATAACAGTATTTTCTCTGGATATTTAGGTAATATTTTTGCAAACAGGAAGCTTATTTCGGTATCTAAATTAGAAGAATTTAGCATCTCCAGCTGTTGTTGGTGTCAGTGACACCTTTGAGAATGTTCAGCACCTCTGAAAATCAGGTCGCTTATTTTAGTGTCTAAATGTGGATTTAGGTGTCTAAGGAAGGTTACAACAAAATGATAACTTAACCACATGGCACATCTTTAATGTTTCTTATTTCCATATCACTTAACAAATGCTTCAGCTGTATATGTTATTAAATATGTAAAACAGGCCGTATAATGCAATAATATCTGCCCTGGGACCTAGGTGAGTCCTAGACCCCCTGCCCCTTGCGAGAGGAGAGGGGGCGGGGCCAGGGCTTACAGGGAGGTTTCTGGTGGCCGCAGCATCAAAAGCGGCCTGCTGCCCAGCCTGCAGGAAAGCCACCACCGCTGCTGGGAGCTGCCACTATCCCCTACCTGCTGCTGCCACTGCTGGGAAACCGCAAAGTGGGATATCCCCCCCGCCCCCCCCCCGGGCTCCCTCTCCCCCAGGACTCCCATCTGCCCTGGGCCCTAGGTGACTCCTAGACCCACTCCCCCTTGTGAGAGGAAAGGGGGTGGGACCAGGGATTCCGGGGAAGTTTCCTGGAACTGCAGTCTGCCCCCCGGCTGCACCACAAGCAGTCTGCCCCCCGGCTGCGCTGCAGGCCGCACGCCTAAGGGCCCTTTTGCAAGCCCTTAGTGGGACCAGGGAGGCAGGAGGGGACTCTGCTGGTTTGGGTTGGGATTTGTTGATGGTGGGACGGGACAGCGGAATTTTTTTTCTAGTGGGGCTCAGGTTTGTTTTGTGGTAGGTTTTTGGAGTGGGGTGGGTGGGTCTTAAGTTTGTTTAGAATAGTGGATTAGAAGGGGATGCCCTGGCCTCCTGGTGAGAGCAGGGGGTGGGGTAGAGAATGGGTTAGAAGGCCTTGGCCCCCTTGTGAGAGAGGAGGACCTGACCCAGAAAAAGGGGGAGAAATACACCCCACTGTGAGGGGGCTGGGGGGGATTAGAGAGGGGTGTCTCCCTCACTGGTCTGGTGATTCAGCCATGAGAGGGTGGGCTGGGGAAGGGCCTGTCATGGGGCTGCAGCCATAGGGGTTGTCATGGACCAGGGGAAGTATGGTCCCTCTGGGGGAATTGTACGATCTTGAAGGAGTGTGAGGTGTCTAGTGCCTGTCCCCCTCATCGCCCCCAGGCCAGGTGATGTGCTGGTTAAGGACGAAACGGCCCCTGGTTGTGTGTTGCTGCTGTTAAATGCCAGGTCGGTCGTTAATAAGCCCTTTGTGGTCCGGGACTTCATCCTGGACCAGATGGACAACCTGGTGTGTATCACAGAGACCTGGCTGGACACTGAGTCAGGGCCTATTTTGGCTGACCTTGTTCGAGCTGGGTACTCCGTGCAGCATCAGCCGTGGCCGGAAGGATGAGGGAGCGGTGTAGCCATTGTTTTTAGGGACACTTGGTCCATGTGGAGACATCCAGTGCAAACTCCCTCCAGTATAAAGGGCCTCCATCTCGTGATTGATTTGACTCATGGAAACATGAAGTTGCTGTTTGTATACCATGCACCTTCCTGTATATGGCAGCATCTCTGCTTCCTTAAGCCGATCTTATGTTGGAGGTGGTATTGTGATCCCCGAGGCTGGTGGTCTTAGGGGATTTCAATATTCACGCTGATGCCAGTGTTAAGGGGGTGGAACAAGAGTTCATGGCCGCCATGGCACCTGTGGACCTGTCTCATCTGGCCCAGCTCACAAGGGGGGGCATATTCTGAATTTGGTATTTTGCAGTAGCCTAGAGGCGGGGGGTCTGTTAGTGCGAGAGGTGTCATCTATACCCTTGTCATGGACAGACCGCTATCTCCTTCGGGCCAGTCTCCCAACGCATGTCTGTCCCCGGCAGGGTGTGGAACCTATTCATATGGTCCACCCCTGGAGACTTATGGAACTGGATCAGATTCGGAATGCTCTGGAGGATATGTCTTCTGACCTTGATGGCTGATTGCTCAATGTCCTCATTGCTCTTTGGAACACCTTGTTGGCTTAGGCCATCAACCAAAAAGCTCCCAGGCTTCCGCTCCCCAAGCATAGGCAACGCAGGGCCCCGTGATTAACAGAGGACCTGCATCAGCTGAAGCAGATGGGGAGGCGGTTAGAGCGACGGTGGCACCGTACTTGTACTGAAGCCAACCGATTGCGGCATAGAGCTGCATTAAAGGCCTATGCCATGGCTATGCACGCAGGCAGCAAAGAGGAGTTTTTTTACTGCCATTATATCATCCGCAAAATTGCGTCCAGCAGAGCTTCTCCAGATGGTGAAGGGGCTAGTCAGTCCAGCCTCTCTCTGCCTGGAACGGGAACTGGAAATAGTTTATCGACTATTTGGTGGACATAATCACTCATATCCACCACGATTTTGATGCATGCTTGATGCTGTAGATATACCCATCAGCTTCTGGTACATTTAGATTGTGTCAGCTTTCTAGATCCGTTGCAGTCTGGATTCTGTTCGGGTTATGGCACTGAGACAGTACTTGTGGCCTTGGCTGACGACCTCCACTGTGAAATTGCCTTTCTGGTCCTCTTAGATCTGTCGGCTGCACTTGATACCATTGACCATGAGATGCTAGTGACTCGTTTGCAGAACTGTGCTGGGGTGGGCGAAATCATTCTTAAATTGTTCTGCTCATTCCTGGCCAGAAGAACTCAGCATGTAATACTGGGGGAGTGTTCATCGTCTCCCCGAGGGCTCACGTATGATGTCCTGCAAGGATCCATTCTGTCCCCTCTCTTGTTCAACATGTATATGCAGCCTCTGGGGAAGGTTGTGAGGGGGTTTGGTGTTCGTTGTCATCATTATGCTGATGACACCCAGTTGTACCTCTCGTTTTCAGCTGACCCAGGCCCAAAAGTCTCATTGCTTACCCGATGTCTGGCAGCTGTGGGGGACTGGATGAGGATGAGCTGTCTGAAGCTGAATTCTGACAAGATGGAGGTGATGCTGGTGGGAAGGGTTGAGGGTGTGGAGGTCCACGTCATTGATGGGGTTCGTCCTTCCCTGGTTCCTCAGGTTTGGAGTCTGGGGGTGCTCCTTGATTCACAGCTTAGCCTGGATGTCCAGGTGGCAGCTGTGGCAAGCAGCACCTTTTCCCAGTTACATCTCGTACGGCGCCTTTGGCCGTACATTTCATTTCGGATGTCGACCTAACCACCATCATCCATGCCTTCATCACCTCAAGACTGGGCTATTGTAATGCACTCCATGTGGGGCTACCCTTGGTGACAGTTCAGAGATTGCAGCTGGTACAGAATGAAGCAGCCCGTCTCCTTACGGGGACTGAGCAGCACGAGTATATAAACACCTGTGTTTTGCTTGCTGCACTGGCTGCCTATAGTCTTCCGGACCCAATTCAAGGTGTTGGTTTTAAGCTATAAAGCCCTAAACGTACTGGGCCCCATTTGTCTGCGGGACGACCTCACTCCCTGGGTTCTGGATCGTCCTTTGAAGTCAGCTGGGGGCACCCTTCTTGAAGTCCCCCATGTACGAAGGGGGACAATGTTGGTGAGGGCATACTCAGTCACAGTGCCGCGGCTGTGGAATTCCCTCCCGGTAGGAGTCTATCTGTCCCTGGATCTTCCCTCCTTCAGGCGCCAGTGTAAAACTTTTATTTCGCCAGGCTTTTGTCAGGGGAGAGGGGGTTATTCTTTTTACTCTGTGACCTTTTCGTATATTGATTTTTATTGTTGTTTATATTATGCTGTTGTTTGTTTTTATTGTAAGCCGCCCCGAGCTGCCAGACGCAGGAGGGAGTGGAGTATAAATTTTAGTATAAATAAATAAAAATAAATATACCTGAAATTATGAATGCCCCATCTGGTCTAGTTTTGTGAGATCAGTTTCAGCAGGTATTGTCCGCCGATGCAGTGGAGATGCTGGGGGCTGTGAGGGCCACAAATTGTAAACTCAATCCTTGCCTGTCCTGGCTGGTGAAAGCCAGCCGGGAGATGTTGGGAGTCATTGCTGGTGGGATTTGTCAATGCCTCCCTCATGGAGGGCAAGGTTGTGGGGTGCCTGAAGGGGGCTGTGATGCAACCTGTGCTCAAGAAGCCATCTCTTGACATTGACACCCTTGCCAGTTATCAGCCTGTCTCTAAACTTCCCTTTTTAGGGAAGGTTATTGAACGGGTCATGGCCAGCAACTCCAGGGGTATCTGGACCGCATCGGTTTCCTTAATTCCTCATAGTCCAGTTTTTGTCTGAGCTATGGCACTGAGACTGCACTTGTGACCTTGGTCGACGAGCTGCGCTGGGAGTTGGACCGAGGTCAGTCAACTCTTCTGATTTTGTTAGATCTTTCAGCGGCTTTTGACACGATTGACCACAAGATGTTGGTGATTTGCCTGCAGGACTATGCTGGGGTGTGCAGAACTGTTCTTGAATAGTTCCATTCTTTCCTGACCGGAAGAACTCAGCATGTGTCAGCGGCAGCCGCCACTGGCACACTAAGGGACTCTGAGCCCCAGGCTGGGGGGTTGCTGGCTCGGGGGCACACCCCCACATACCCAGCATGCGCCCAAGCTCCTCCCCTTGCCCCGCTCACTCCAACACCCCCGCAGGGTCAACAGCAGTTAGGCGGGGCAACCGAGACACTGCCGCTCTGCATGGCTCATGGCGCGTCGGGGGCGGGGCCAGTGCTATAAGAAGCCAGCACTGAGGAGGCTCAGTGCTGGTGGTTGAGTACAGACCGGCCGACTGAAAGCTAAGTCCTGTGTTTCTTTTGTGCTTGTTCTTAGAGACCTTCTGCTTGTGTGTTGTGTACCCTTCCCCCTCCCCATTGTTCCTGGAGACTAGAGTGTGAGTGCATCTGGGTTGTAGTGCTTGTGTAGCGTGTGTGTCCTGTTCCTTCCAGCCGAGGGGCAGGTGGAGATTGAAAGGGTGTGACTGGGGAATTGCGTGTGTATTGCCCCCTTCCCCCCCCCCCCCGACAGCATGTGGTTCTGGGCGATTGCACATCATCCCCCCAGGATCTCACGTGTGGAGTTCCGCAGGGATCTATTTTTTCCCCTCCCTTGTTCAGCGTGTACATGCAGCCTTTGGGCAAAATCATGAGAGGGTTTGAGGTTTGGTGTCATCAGTACGCTGATGACACCCAACTTTACCCCTTATTTTGATCAGACTCAGGCCTGGCAGTCTCTGTGTTTGCCTGGTGTCTGACTGCAGTGGGGAATTGGATGAGGATGAGCCATCTGAAGCTGAATCCCGACAAGACAGAGGTGATGTTGGTGGGAAAGGTCAAAGCAGTAGAGGTCCCCCGTCCTTGATGGGGTGCGTCCTTCCTTGGTTCCTCAGGTTTGAAGTCTGGGAGGAATACTCGATTCATAGCTCCACCTGGATGCCCAGGTGGCAGCTGTGGTGAGGAGAGTGTTTGGTAAATTACATCTGGTTCAATGACTTCGGCCTTACATTTCAGACTCCAATCTTGCCACCATCTTCCATGCATTCATCCTTTCGAGATTGGACTACTGCAGCACACTCTAAGTGGGGCTACCTTTTGTGATGACCTGGAGGCTGCAGCTGGTGTAGAATGAGGCACTTTGCCTCCTGGTGGGGACAGGTCGCTGGGAGCACGTAACACCTGTGCTCCCTTCTCTGCCTATAGTCTTCCAGGCCTGTTTCAAGGTGTTGGTTATTACCTTAAAAGCCATATACAGCTTGGGCCCCACATACTTGTGCGACCGCCTCATGCCTAGTATCCTGGATCGACCCCTGTGGTCGGCCAGGGACACCCTCTTGGATGCCCCCCAGGTTTTCCCAGATGGCGACGTTTGAGAGGGCATTCTCAGTGGCTGAGCTGCGGCTATGGAATTCCCTCCCAGTTGAGATTCGCCTCTCTCCGGATCTCCCCTCCTTATTATTATTATTATTGTTAACAAACATTTATATAGCGCCAGCAGTGTACCTGGCACTTTACAAAGTAATAAAATAGACACGGTCCCTGCCCCTAGGGCTTACAATCTGAGATACAGGAGCTGGGGGAGAGACTTAGGAAGGGGAACAGAGGGAGAGACAAGGGGTCTAACATTCATGAAGATGCGAGGTCTCAAGTGCACGTACTTGGCTTGGTTACGATGAGAATGACAGCAGGCAGGTCCATGTTGCAAGGATAAGGGTAAACCGATCGTAGGTATAGGAATAGTGGCTCAGCAGGATAAAGAGTCAGACAGAGCAGAGCGAAAGAGGTGAGTTTTAAGGAGAGATTTGAAGGTATAAAGGGAGGGGGCAAGGCAGATGTGGACAGGGAGGGAGCTCCAGGCATGGGGGGCAGCAAGTGAGAAGGGACGAAGGCACTTAGGGGAGCAGGGAAGATGTGGAAGGGTGAGAAAAGGGACAGAGGAGGAGCGAAGTGCACGGGCTGAAGTATGGAGGGCGATAAGTGCAGAGAGGTAGGGGGGAGCAAGGTTGTGAAGAGCTTTATAGGTGAAGACTAGGAGCTTGTGCAGGATTCGTTCAGGAAGGGGAAGCCAGTGAAGCGAAGAGAGGAGGGGCTGCACATGGTCGAAGCGACTGGCGAGGTAGATGACCCTGGCAGCAGAGTTTTGGACAGAGATTAGGGGAGAAAGGTGGGACCGGGGAAGGCCAGTGAGAAGGAGGTTACAGTAATCAGGGCAATCCGTAGACAATGTAAACCTTGTCTGTTTCACCAGGCATTTGGTGAGGGAGACAGGTAGTGGGTGGCGGGTTTTCTTTTTGGGGTAAAGGGGTGGATTTATCTTCCCGGACCTTTGTTGTTTTATGGTTTTAATTGTTATTGTATATTCTATTTTATTTGATATATTTGTACTATGTTTTTATTATATGTTCGCCGCCCTGCGCTGCCATTTGGCAGGAGGGGGGTGGTATATAATTAATTAATTAAATAAATAGGTTGGTTGTTGGAATTTTCTTTGTGTGTGATGTGTACACATCATCTACATTTTATGTATCTACTCTGTTTAGATTTGTAAAATTGTTTTAGACCCTTTGTGATGAATTGTGAAATAATAAATGCTTAATTGTCAGTAGTAGTTTTACTATTTTCACTACTGCTTAATTTCCTTTAACCAAATTTCTTTGGCCAGTTCATCTGAAGTCTGCATGTGTCTCCCCCTCAACCCCCCCATTCCCCAACTTCATGGTGCTAACAGCTGAGTGGTCCTGACAGCTGTTAGTGGCTAGTGCTGAGTAAATATTCCCAGCACTCAATTGCTTTAAATGTGAGTTGACTTATCAGTGCTGATCAGCTGACAACCCCAGTTAAGCTTGCCAATTAACCACTATTATAAAGTATTTTTAATTTTATTTATGTTTCCTTGCTTTGTGGAGTAGTCATGAACAGGGTATTAAAAATGATACACTAGTGCAATAATTAAAATGTTCTACTTGCATCTGAATTTTTTTTTGCTTTTGCTTGGCAATATGCCTCTCTTCAGCTTAGGGAACAGTCTCTACAGTATGGAGCTTTGGCTATTTGTGTAGCAAGCATGGTCTCTGGACTCACATTCAGCTAGCATAAATCCCTAAATAAATCATAAAGATGCAGAGCCAGTTGCTTACTCTTGACATGGAGGAACAATTGTTCTGTAGTCTGCAGCATTCCATTAACTTAGGAGGAAGATCGACCAGATCAATAGGTTTCAATATAAAATGCTAACAAATGTAAAGCTGAAGACAAGATCAAAAGAAAAAAACAGAAAGGCTGCTGGAAATCACTGCAGATTTCAATTGTCTGAGCAACTGGATGCCTAATGAGGGACACCTGCCATGTCGGTAACACTAGATGAGAACTTTGCAACAGTATTTTCTGTAAATGCATTTTTTAGGGAGCTCCAGTGTAGTTATTTTTACACACACGTTAAAGTTATGGATTTTTCAATCTTCTGGGTTTACAAATCCACAAGTAAGTTCCGGATTCATTTTTCACACACACACTGCCCTGAGGCAGTTCCTGGATGCATTCTTCACACAAACACTGCCCTGAGGCAGCCTAAAGTAGCCACAGCTGTAGACGTGACAGGCTGCCATGGAAACCAAGTGACCACAGCTGCCTAGAGCAAAGCAGTTTACCAGGAGAACTTTTTACACACAAATGTTCTGGGAGAAGTTCTACGCAGAAGTTCAAAGATCCAGATGTTTAAGATCTGGGTGAGTGATTTAGACACACAGAAAGTTCAGGATGTAACAGCAAACATCCAGGAGAAATGTGTGTGTAAAAACATCCATTGTCAAGACATAATCTCTGCTCTGTTACATTATTTGTTCAGATTCAGGCTGCGTTCCAACCTGTGGCGGCAGTGGCAGCAGTGGGAGGGCGAAGGGAAGACACGGCAGCGCGGAGGAGCCAGTCGACGGGAAAAGAGCTGGTGTGAACGGGGATCTGCCACGGCTTCTCTTGCGCATGTCAGGACTCAAAATCCTGCCCTGACATGCGCGAGAGAAGCCGTGGCAGATCCCCGTTCACACTGCCTCTTTTCCCGTTGGCCAACAACTTCGCGCTGCCATGTCTTCCCTTGCCCCTCCCGCTGCCGCTGCTGCCACCTCTGCCGCCGTAGGTGGGAACTCAGCCCCAATGGTCTTGTAGGATTTACCACTACACAGGGATGATTTGAAGGGACACCATTACCAAGGGTAGTAGTGGATGAGGTAGCAGAAGTAGTAGCATGAAATATAGCAGAAGGGATAGCTGTTACCCCATCCACTGGAGATGTGCAATAGCTTCATACTATACATGGCAAAATCTTTGCTCCCCTGACAGTAGTCTTTGCCACCCATTCACTTTCTTGAAATAATTATTCTAGTGTCATCCATGCCATTACAGGAGAACTCAGAAACCAAGAGTGCTTGAAAATTAGTTTGTGAAAGCTTCCTATGAATACTCATGAGCACTTGTGATACCCGTTCTCTGCTGCTGACCTTTTCTTAAGATGGGGCAACATACCCTATTAAGAATAATTATTTCAATAGGTGACATTGAAAAAGTGGCATCCTTAGTCTGGCACACATGCCACCCACCCAATCAATAGCAACAGTTCCAGACTCTGATACCTTTCACCCTGTAGAACTGGCTATAATTATAGTGGTTGCTGCCTTCCCTCTCTCTGCACCCAAACAAGAAGAACAAACTGGGAAGTAACTCTTAAGGCCAAATCTCAGTCCTCCAATACTGTAGTGCAACAGCCAGCAGTGCTCGAATTCCCCCTGATAGCAGTGTGCAAGGCAGTAGTAAAGAGAGCCTGCTTGCCCACTTGCAGCTGCTAATTTCTGTGTGCATCCCTGCTCTGTTTGTGCAATGTTGGATAATAACCTCTAGAAGATGACTTTACATTCCTTTGTATTCACTTCGTGAATGTTTCTTTAGATCTCATTAAGTAGAGAAATTTTAAAAGCATTGTGTTCACTGTGAGGTAGATTGAAAAGTATTGCATTTGCTACACATTCTATTACCAAATACCAACAAAAAAGTCCAAGAGCCCATGCTGAGATAATTAGGTCATACGGTATAGAAGGTTTGACTATTTAAACATCTTACAA
Organism: Sphenodon punctatus; assembly: GCA_003113815.1. NCBI lineage: Eukaryota > Metazoa > Chordata > Lepidosauria > Sphenodontia > Sphenodontidae > Sphenodon > Sphenodon punctatus. The sequence goes on from QEPC01006863.1 coordinate 4,061,035, forward strand.
AAGTCATGGCATCTCCAAAACTGCCAGTCTTACAAGAGACTGCCAGGGCATTTAGGGGGTGGCAGCCTCTGTAAACCCCCCTGGGGCCCATTAATTACCTGATAAGGTACATGGGTGAAAGAAGTAATATGTGTTGCTGAATAGTGTACGTATTTCCAAACTGTCCAGTCTGACTGACCATGTTGGGGCTTAAGCCCTATCTGACCCCAGGAGTAATGGGAACCAATAATTACACCATAAGGTACATATGTGAAACTGGTGCCAGTTAGGAGAGATCACCTTCCTGTATCATAAAATAGTTTGAGTGATAATTAGGGATAGTCTGAGTGTAACATAAATCTGTGCACTGCTGGGATCATTGAGACCTACTACATGTGCCTCCGACCCATGCCTGTCTGGGTTGTTGAAGGCAAGCACCAAGACGGTGGTACTGTTATTGACAGGCATTGTTAACACCTCCTTTAGGGAGAGAAGAGTTTGAGGAGCCACCCTCAAATGTGCTGAGTTCCACCTCCTCCTCAAGAAACTATCTCTTGATGTTGGAGTGCTTGCCAATTATCGCTGAGTCTCTAATCTGCCTTTCTTAGGGAAGGTGCTTGAGAATGCTGTGACTGTGCAGCCAGCTACAGAGACACCTGGACTTTAACAATACTTTGGGGGAATTCTAATCAGGGTTCGGGCCTTCTCACGGGGTAGAGACCACAGTTGCCAGGATGATGAATGATCTGCTGATGATTTTAGATGGAGGAAAGTTGGCCATTCTGGTCATGCTGGACCTTACAGCAGCATTTGATACTACTGACCATGGGTTGCTGCTTTGGTAGCTTAGGGACATTGCCGGTGTGACGGGAGCTGCTGCTCGCTGTTTTCAGTCATACTTGGAAGAGAGAAGCCAATCAGTGCTGATGGATTTATATGCATCATCCCCGAGGGGACTGAATTGCAGTCCTTTAGGGATGTCATGATCAGGCACAGGGTCAAGTATCATCAATATGCTGATGATTCACAGCTGTATCTCTCTTGCCCCATAAGCCCTGCCAACTCTGCCTCTGCCTTGGAGGAATGTCTGAATGACATAGCCACCTGGATGTGTCAGAGCTCATGCTCAATCTGGGGAAGACTGAGGTGGTGATGGTGGGAAGAGGCAGCCGATATGAGTATGCCCTTGCATCCCTTGGGCCCCTCAATGTGGCTGGGGTCCGGGTGAAGGCAGTGGGCCAGGTAAAGAACTTGGGTGTCAGTTTCAACCACGTTCTGTCCATGGCAGCCCAGGTGTTGGAACGTGGTTTGGAAATGCTTTTTTCAACTTACGCCCTTATTTATCCCAGGCTGACCTTGTCACAGTAACCCATGCCCTGGTGACTACGCGGCTTGACTTTTGTAACTCCCTCTTCAATGGGCTCCCGGCAGTGCTTATCTGTCACTTGCAGCTTGTTCAGAATGCAGCATTGCAGCTGCTTACTGGTTTAGGCAGATGTGATCATATTATACCCACCCTGTGTTCTGTGCATCAGCTGCCTGTGGAGAACTGATTGGGTTTTAAGATCATGCTGCTGGTTTTTAGGGCCCTGAACAATTTAGGCCCTGGCTATATTCAAGACCTACTTCTGGAACCTCATACTGATGGGTATCTGCACTCAGGAACCCCCGCTGTTTGGGGGTTCTGCCATCACATCTGAAGTCGGTAGGCAATCAGGCTTTTGCTGTGGTGGGCCCCTCAGCGTGGAACTTGATCCATCCAGATGTTCATCTCAGTTCCTCCCTCCTTACCTTTAAAAAGCACCTGAAAATGTGTTTATTCTCTAGATGCTTTTAGAATCCATGGATGGTTCCATCAATGTACTTTGTCCTCCCTTTTTTCCTGCCCCATTTTAAAATTTGTAATAATTTCAATTATTTTCAATTGTTTATATGTTTTTTAACTTTTTGTGAAGCGCTCTGAGTGCCATGTAAAGCGGGGGGGGGAGGGGAGCTATATACATAAAATGTATTATTGTTGTTATTATTTATTATTATTGTATACAAATGTCAAATGTGAAAGTAAATTCCATTTGTAGTTGTGATATAATGTAGTCACTAGATTAAATTGGGATTATATATTCTACAAACATGTACAAAGTCTTTGTTGCAAAGGCAGCAAATTAAGTCAAAATAGTCTACCATCAAGCTTCCTGATGCTTCAACTGAAGACACATTATCATGTTGCCTGTTACCAGAAGTTCACTTAAGTACCATCAGTCTGTTCCAAAGGCAGCATAACTGCTGAAATATCACTTCATGAACCTTCATCAGTTAACTTGACATCAACATCTGCAGCTCAACTTAGCATTGCTACCACTTCATTCACTAGTTCTGATATCATAACCTCATCAGAAACAGGTGTGTTTGAAAAGAAATGCATATTCTGTCTAAAAGAATACAAGAAACATCAAGAAGTGAATCAGAAGTTATTCGTGTGCGCAACAAAAACTGAAATTAACATCAAAAGATTTGTAAATATGCTGAAGGATGACCAGATGCTGACATGTATAAATGATGTAGATTTCATTGTCAAAGAGGTGCTACTATGATATGTGTTGAAAAAAGCAGAAGCAACTTCTCCAAAAGGTATGGAGCATTCTTCATGGCATGATATGGAGAGAGGCACATAAAGCAGCATTTGAAGCCATATGTGCTTTTGTTGTGCAGTCCATAATCAAGAATGAAGATATGCAACTGATTGAGGACATACACAAGCAATACAGAGTTCTGCAATACACACGGTCTACAAACGTGGTTTCAAAAACATATCAAATGCATGTATTTTTCATCATCTCGAGACAAAGCCATTGCAACATTTTGGAGATCAGCTGAAGAAGGATATAGATAACCAAAGAGGATACATTATCTTCAGTGCAGCATGAAACTGGAAGCAGTTGTGTGGGAAGCATTCAGTGAAAAGAAGAGTTTCTAACATAGCATTTATTCTTCCTCGTGAAATTCTAAAAGCTTCCAAGACATCCTTAATGACAAACCTAATAGTATGCTGATGACGCCCAACTTTACCTCTCTTTTTCAGCTGACCCAGGCCCAGAGGTCTCGATGCTTTCCCAGTGTCTGACAGCTGTGGGGGATTGGATGAGGGTGAGCCGTCTGAAGCTGAATCCTGCCAAAATGGAGGTGATGCTGGTAGGAGGGGCTGAGGGAGTGGTGGCACCCGTCATTAACAGGGTCTGCCCTCCATTGGTCCCTCAAGTTCGGAGTCTGGGGGCGCTTTTCGATTCGCAGCTCCACTTGGACGCCCAGGTGGCGGCTGTGGCAAAGTGCACATTTTACCAATTACATCTGGTACAATGGTTTCAGCTGTATGTCTCTGACTCTGGCCCGGCCACCATCATCCATGCTTTCATCACCTCAAGAGTGGACTACTGCAACGCGCTTCAAGACTGGACTACTGCAACGCGCGTTACGTGGGGCTACCCTGGGTGATGGTCCGGAGACTGCAGCTGGTGCATAATGTGGTGGCCCGCCTCCTGATGGAGACAGGTCACTGTGAGCACATTACACCAGTGCTCTGTTCTCTGCACTGGTTGCCTATAGTTTTCTGGGCCCAATTCAAGGTGTTGGCTTTGTCCTTTAAAGCCCTATACGGCCTACGTCCCGTCTATCTGCAGGATTGCCTCACCCTCCGGGTCCTGGATCAGCCCCTGCAGTCAACTGGGAGCGCCCTCCTCGAACTCCCCCGAGTAACTTGGGTGGCGATGATGAGGAGGGTGTTCCGTAGAGAGTGTAAGACCTGGCTGTTCCGCCAGGCTTTCAGCGAGGGAGACAGGTGATAGGGGGGAGGGTTGGGAAGGGGAGAGGGAAGGTTTTTAGCTTTGCCGTGGGGGTATTTTATTATGAATTTTATACTGCTATTGTATTTTGCTTTTACAGATGTTGTTTAATATTTACCTTTTAATATGTTGTGAGCCACCCTGAGCTGCAATAGCAGGAGGGAATGGCCTGGAAATCATAGATAGATAGATAGACAGATAGACAGACAGACGAGACGAGTCGAGTCGAGTCGAGTTTATGGCGGCATTCAGCTTCCGCTATAGCCAAATATATAATTAACCACACACTGACAAAGTAATAACAATAATAATAATGCTATAAATAAAAGTCGCATACATCAGATTGTGGCCTGGTAAGCCGCTTATAACTAACAAGATAAGTAGAACAAGGAGCATGGAAAGACAACATCCCAGCAGTCGACCGGTTTCATTCAACCCATTTCACCCGTTCCCTCATGGTAAGCAGCGTAAATAGTGCAACAGCATACAAGATTTCCTCATCGGGTGAGGAGAGCAAAGCTGCAATTCTGACAGGGTCCGGCTTATGGATATAGGGCCCCCAAAGTGGAACAGCCCTGATGGCCTTATACATAGGGCAAGTGAAAAGGAAATGGTCCAGGTCTTCCACCTCCAGCCCATTACAAGGACAAGTGCGAGACTCATGCACAGTGTTCGCATATCTTCCCTCAATAACAGCAGAGGGAAACAACTGAAATCGAAGGCAAGTATAAGCCCTTCACAAAACAGGTCTAGTCAATTTGTCCAGAGAGGGCTCGAGGTTATGGGTAGTTTTTATCAAATAATAATAAGGGGAGACCTTCCAGGTGGAGAGCTCTGCTAAATCATCTTGCTTTGCTATGTCAAATATTCTTTGACGAATCAGTGATTTCTGGAGTAAAAAGGATTTGTCCTGGAAGGAGAATGGAAACCCTAGGTCCCTCAGGTAAAGAACTATCCGAGAGAGCCAGGGATAATTCCCTGCTCCATCACACTCAAGTTCTTCTCTCAGACATTGAGCCACAAGAGCCTCTCTATCCTGATGGTATCATTTAGACCAAAATCTGAGCGCTTGAAGCTTACACAAGCTGGAGATAGCTAGCAACCCCATCTCTGCACGAACTACAGCAGCGGTGACAGCCTGTGGGACTCTTAGAAGGCTCCTTAAGAACTTGTTCTGGGCCACCTCGAGTACCTGGCTCTCCCCATCCAGAGTCCATTCAGCCCCAAAGTTTAAAGGGGACTGAACTTTGGCTCTGGATACCTCCAACACAGTTGAGATGGTAATGCCAGCAGAACCTAATTTCGCAATCCCATTGGCAGCTGCATTGGCTTTAAGAGCCAAACATTTCCTATGCTTGCCCCATAGACCACTTTTAGAGAACACAACTCCCAAATAGACTTAGGCGTCTACTTGCCTAAGCAAGTCCTTTCCTATGTGCCAGGGATAGTTGAGTGTCCTTGCCTTCCCTAAGACCATCACTTGGAATTTTGTCGGGTTAACTGTTAGTTCGTTCACAGAGCAATAGTCTGCAAGTAACCCCAGCTGGTATAAAAGACCTCTCCTTGTTTGCGATACTATGACCAAGTCATCTGCCTACAATAAGATATTGAAGGGTCTAGTCTGAACTTTTTGAGCATGAGCAGAATCCGAGAAAAGACACTGGGGTAAATCACTAAGGTAGAGGTTAAAGAGCAGGGGAGCCAGGACACATCCTTGCCTGACTCCCCTTACCACATCAAATGACCAAGATTGCCTGCCGTCAGTCCCTATTCTAACCCTTGCGGTGTTATTCGAATGGATGATCATCAATACCCCATTCATGTAGCTTCCTCCACAGTTTGGGGCGAGAGATCAAGTCAAATGCTTTGCTATAATTAATAAAGGCCAAAAAAAGAGACCCTGGTCTAATTAACATGTACTTAGTTATTATATGGCACAGCACAAAGATGTTATCCATAATAGATACATTTTTCCTGAATCCCGCCTGTTCCTGAGGTATTAGATTGTGCTTTGCGGCCCAAGCTTCTAAATGCTGGAGAAGAATTTTAGAATATAATTTCCCAATAATTGGGAGTAAACTTATAGAACGGTAGCAGCATGGGTCTAGGGGGTTCCCCTTCTTAAAAATGGGTATAATTTATTGCCCCAACCCCTAGGGATATGGAGAGACTGATTCATGCGCAAAAAATGCTTGGCCAGTAAATTGGCCCACCAAGTAGGATGAGCACGCAAGACCTCCGAAACAATGAAGTCTCCGCCCGGAGCCTTATTCCTTTTCAAGGTACCAATCGCGGCTTGTACCTCAAAAGGCTCAACCTGCAGGATTGAAGACTGACTCACGTGCAGGTGCAAGGAGGAAATCAATTCAGAGGCATCCACCTCGACTATTTCAGCATCGATACTAAAGAGATTTTGAAAAAAGCCAACCCACAGTTCTTCATCTATTTGTACTTGGCTGAGGGATTGAGAAACACAAATTCTCTTAGTGATCAAGGCCCCAAAATCCCTAGAGTTCTTGGTCTGGGCAGCAATCTTGAGCTTAGCCCAGATCCACTTTGAGTATTCCAGCTTCTTAGCGGCAATAAGAAATTTATATCTGTGTTTGGCCATCTGTAACTGAAGGACAGAACTGTCATACGGTTCAAACACCCATTAATGTTTGGCTTGCACCAAAGCTCGTTTCACTGCCCTGCATTCAAAGTCAAACCAAACAGCACCTTTAGGTTCCCAGAATTTACAGGGACGGGAAAGAACCCGAGTACCCAAAATAGAGATGACTATCAAAAAGAAGGTCAAGAGCTGCAATATCCTGAATATCCTCCCTTAAAAAGGTGCCATATAGGGTGGTCATGTCCTGACTAGTCAGGAGGTCGCACACCCTAACATAGGTGTTACGGTTCCACCCAATGCGGGTCCTGTGTTTATCTAACCCACCAAATACCCATCGAGAAGGGGGGCTATCAGAATGAACTTGAATGTTGATTGACACTATTAAAGCCCGATGGTCACTCTCTACCCTTGAAACCAAGGCGAAATCAGCAAAGTTAAACCTTTGGAGAATGCGGATGACTATATAATCAATGGTGCTTCTCCCGTTAAAGTTGAGGAAAGAAAATTCCCCGTCGGGATCCGATGGCCCAAATCCGTAAGCACCATTAAACAGTAAGACTGCAAGAACTCAAACATAGACTGGCCTACCTCGTTGCCCTCCAAGTCCCTAGACCTTCTGTTTGACACCCAATCGTACCCATCCGGGAACCAGCTGGAATCCAGATCACAGAGGGCGCCCAACCTAGCATTCCAGTCACCAGCCATGACCAAAAGAGTGTCAGGAAATTGCTCATCTAGGTAATCAAGTAAATCCCCGAGCAAGTTCCAGATATCCGCTTTATAATACCTGGAGGCAACAGGCGGGATGTAAAAATTAATAAGCAATAGTGGGGGACCATATGGAGAGATCCATAAACCCACAAAAAAAATCCCACATCGTTGGGGTATGATTCTGAATGTCCCTCTGATAGATAGATAGATAGATTAAATTAGATATGGTCCAGATCCAAAATGAGGACAAACCTAAATAAATGCTAAGAGGGTGTCATCATTTCCCCAAGATGTTGTGTCTGCTGTAACAAATGGGCATGTGAAGCCATCCAGATATCTCAAGCTTGGTATTACAGTGAAAAGTATCACTGGCTATAGAAAGGTCCTTGATATTCTTAATTGTCTTGGGCGCTGTGTCAACTACAGCTGTTTTGAGGAAATAGAGACTGAACTAACATTTGTATAACTTGATGAGCAGCAGGCCACCCTAGAAGGAATGAAATTATTACCATAGTAAGAGGAGTGTCAGCGCGTTTCCCTACCCCTTCAGTACTCGGCCCCATCCCCCCGTGACAAGGAGTCACCTAGGATAGTTACGATGCATACGTTGAAACTATTGATGGAAAAGGGATTCAACATGACACAGTTGGTATCTGCCTTCAGAATGTTGCAGGGGAGATCTTGGAAGAGGAAGTTGTTGAGACTTCACCAAACCCTTTATTAGGAACAAGAAAAAGAAGAATGCCCACTGCTACTGGTTTGGAAGTGAAACCATACAGGAACAGACTATGAATGACAAGAAGTCCATTTATACCATGTCAGGATGACAGAAGATCTGCTATCTGGTCAACTATGAACATTACATTGTGCTTGACAGTATGTGGATGATGTCACTGCCATTCCTGCCTGCCTGCTGTTGTGAACTGGATGTGTGTTGCTGGGAGCATATTACATCAGAGTCTGGAGTCTGCACTGGCTGCCAGTAGCTTTCCGGGCACAATTCAAGGTACTGGGTTTGACCTATAAAGCCCAAAATATCATGGGCCCCAGGTATCTGAGAGACCGCTTCTTCCCTTATGTTCCTCTGTAGCCCCTGACATCAGCCGAGGTGCCCTCTTATGTGTACCAACTGCCTGTGAAGTTCGCACAATGAGGGCACACGAAGAGCCATTCTTGGTGGCTGCTCCATAATTATGCAGCTGTCTTCCCTTGGAAATCTGCCTACCCCAACCCTGCTTACCTTTCAGAAGAGATGTAAGATAGGGGTTCTCAACCTTTTTTCATTCATGGACCCCTGAAAGATTTTTTAGGGAAGCAAGGACCCCTTGGGAAATATATTGTGTAGCTGCTACACTGTAGCGAACATTATGATATTTATGTATTTATTATAATTGATATTAAAAATAGTAAAAATAACTGCCCTGCCACTAAGTAAGCTCCTTGACCCCACACAGAACACCTCCCCCCACCCAGTCTCCCTGACCCCATGCTGACCCCCCGCACCCACAGACCCCCACCCTCCCTGCCCCCACAGAGACACCCCAGATTCCCCCATGCTGGCCCCATACCCACAATCAACCCCACAGATCCCCTGCCCCCTCAGATTCCCTCTCCCCCAACCAACCCCATGCTCCCCTGTGCCCTCACAGGCTCCCCAAATTCCCCAGCACCCCCAGCATCCCTGCTTCCACCCGACCCTCACACAACCCCCCACCAGATCCCCTGCCTCCACCCAGCCCACCCCCATCTCTGACCCTGCTCTGACCATCTCAGCCATGGCCCCTCTCCAGACTTCTCCACATCTCCACTTGCTGCCCCAAGCCTGCCTGCGCTGCCTGCATTGTGCTTTATCCCACACAGCACTTCCACTTCCAGAGCTTATCTTCTCCCCTCAGTGGCTGGGAACAGGGCAGGCAGTAGGGGGTTACTTGCAGATCCCCTGGAAGTGTTCTGTGGATAGAGGTTGAGAACCACTGATGTAAGACCTTTTTGTTTGACCAGGCATTTGGCAGACTGGTATAGGGTTGGGTGGGTTTGAGTAGAGGGGTTAGGGAGAGGGTTGGGTGCAGTTTAGGGGTTTTCAAAATTGCTTTTATATGTTTTTATACATGTTTAGATATGTTTTATGTTTATGTAACTTTTATTTTTGTAAGCTGCCCTGAGCCTTTGAGGGAAGGGTGGGGTAAAAATTGAATGACTTAATTTAAGACAGAGGAAACTCAAATGTCGGCAGTTTAGAATTCCAGAGTTTTGGTGGATCAACTTCCACAAAACAAGCTGCCATGTTATGATACAGGAAGGTGATCTCTACCAACTGGCATCAGTTTCAGCCATGTACCATATGATGTAATTATTGGTCCCTAGTACCTTTTGGGTCATATAGCAGTTAATCCTCAACATGGTCATTATCCCTATGACCTAATTATCTCAGCATGGGCTCTTGAACTATAAGGAAATGGTGGATTAGGTAGCTGTCCAACATGACTTTTCTGACATACCTCAATTTTTCACAACCTTTCTCGAAGACACTACTATGAATATAAAAATCACCTCTCAGGATCATTTCTGGATATTCAGTATTACTGTGAGATGCTGACAGATTTCTTAAATATGCTTCCTACAGCATGCTGTGTCATATATATCACTTCTAAACACTCACAAAGAAAGGCCACCTTGATTCTGACTGTTAACTAAATATGAGTAGCACTGGCAAGATGAATAAAAACTCAAAATTGATAAGAATTCCTCATGAGTGTGGAAACAGATACAAAAATTCAGTGATGGTGAATTGTACTTTTATGCCACCTTGTGTTGGGGTGATACACAACTACCACACCTCAGCAAAGAAACAGTCTGCTTCCAGAGAGTGATTGTGGAGCCAATCCTAAACCCCTGTATACACATGTGCAGTTGCGCATATACACACACACACTGCATACGGTTTACACACTGTGTGCGCCTACGTCATAGTCACCATAAAGGGAATACACACAGGCCGTACACACAGTGCACAGGGCTTATAATCAGCCCAAATGTCTCCAAGTGGTTGCAGGCGGTGAGGAAGCAGCTGTTCCAGGTAGCTCTTTTATGAACTACTCAAAGTTGGAGGCAGTTTCTTCTTCCTCTTACTCTGCATATAAAGTGATTTAACACCTAATCAAAACTACTGATTCAATTAGCTACATACTGGGGCAATAGCCAATGAAGAGACAGAAAGCAATTCTTTTTCATCACTGTAAAGTAGGGATGGGACTCTGGACAAAATTTTGGTTTCGGTCAATTTCGGTTTTGGTTCTCATGTATTTTGGTTCTTTTTTGGTTTCAGTACTATCAGATCTTTTGCACTGATTTTTGTACCAGATTTTTAACATTGCGGTTTTTCAATGGGGGGACAAACCTCAATGTTAAAAATCTGGTACAAAAATCAATGCAAAAGATCCCATAGTACTGAAAACGAAAAAGAACCAAAACTTCGGATTAATCTAAAATGGCCATTTTTGGGTACTTTCAGTTTTATCCAAAACCAAAATTCCCATCCCTACTGTAAAGTATAATTGATTGAGGCACACCTACTTCTGACAAGTCAGGCTACTTGCCAACATTACAGGAGGGAGGGGGAGACTTCGGTTAGCAAAGCTCACGAGAGGGGATTCTTGGGAATTCTATTGTTGTTTTCCCCTTTTCCCGTTAAAATCAATAATGCAATGCAGGGCTTGATTTTGAGCCCTGCGTCACATTATTAATTTTAACGGGAGAAGGCAAAAATAACAAGAGAATTCCCATGCCCACAGTTGGGGACTCATGTGATCTTCCTCTCATTAGTTTTGCTAACGGAAGTACCACCCCCCCCCACCCCACCCCCGCTGTAAGCAGTCTAAATCTCACTGACTTGCTGGACATTTTCTGTAACCACCTTTACAGTTCTTAATAGAACTACTGTGGCCCGCTGTGGACAGGACTTCACCTCCACATGTGTGCAGGTGTCATCAAAGATGTTGGCCCGGGATAGCCCCAGGCTGTTTTGGCGGCTAGCCCAGGCTCTGACCTGAGAAAACCTCTGAGGTCACAGCCTGGGCTAAGGTCTGCCCAAGTGACCAACAGTGGGCTATCACATATGTTCCTGGGCCAGCATGCTGGGTTGGGTCCATCATTGCCCACCATGGCTGCCCGTCATGGGAGGGTGCAGGGGCCGGCCCAGCCATTCACATGTTCTGTGTGCTCCCTGGCCACAGGTATGTCTGTTCAGCACCCCAACCCAGTCCGGACCATGTCCGCAGTGACTTCCTGACCTAGGTCGGGCCACCACTTGTGGTTGTCACTTCTGTTTTTACCCATTGTTTGTCACTAATCAGTGCCATTAATAATTGTTCAGTTTATACATTATGACATTTATATTTTACTGGCAGCACTGCAAAGCCAGAATACAGCAGGCAAGTCAAACTGTTACTACTTACTACAATTATTACAAGCAGTGAAAGAGTCTATAATAAGAATTTAATTAACAAATCTGTTGCTGATTTACCAACCACTTGGAATCCAATTCCCATTGGTTCTGGTATACTTGAGGAAGTGAAATGTGGTAAGATGATATTTGTGTTAATCAAAACAAATAGATAGGACTGGAAGGTGTCATATTTTAGTAACAATATTTTGTAGTTAGTTTTCTTACTTTAGTATTGTGCACTATTTATTTTTCAAATCATCTCTAAATTAAAGAAAATCTCTTACTATAATATCCTCTATGGTAACCACCAGGATGGTTGTTTAATTCCATGTTTCTGCTACCATTGGGATTTGAGAGTGAGGAAGAAGGCCTTTTTTATCAGAAAAAAAAGCTTGACTTTATAACTCTCCAGCACGACTCAGTAAAAGTGATGAAATGTAAGCACATGGCATACTTGCATAACTTCTAGGTTACTAGATTCAGTCTCCCCTTTAAGGTACTATGGGCAGGAGTGATGCTAGAGCGAAGGGGTGGCAAAGACTTGTTGGGGAAGTAAAGATTTTGCAACGTATTCTATGAAGCTATTCACTTCCAATTGGTGGCGTAGCGAAAGTGGTAGCAGGAAATATTTTGTGGGGGCACCCACTACCCCGTATTATCCTCTGGCATCACCCCGTGGTAAGGCTAGAGCTGCTTCTCATGAATGGGTCTTTTTGGTTCTGTATCTCCAGTTTCACTGAATGTCTTTGCCTTGAGAGAAAATATTGGAACAAATTTATTTTATTTTCTCATCCTACAATCCTGGATTAAATATTTCTCTAATTCACAACCCTGACAGTGTGTCTTAAGAAGTGCTTTGTTACTGGGAACTTTTTTTCTCACGGCATACTGGTACTGTGTTTCTATCTATCTATACGATCTTCTCTGTATTCGTTTTCTAGGGCACTGGTTGACTGGAGCCTAATTAAATATTGTGTTTCTTTACTACCAAGGGCCTGTGAACTCTAATGTATGATTTCCAGAATGTGCAGAGTGAAGGGTGTTTTCAGGTGTCACAACAACGTACTGTAGACTCTGAGGAGATGTCTGAATGGGCAGCATTGCCTCAGGGTTACTACATGGTAGACCCCTTCAGATAGAGAAATGCTACTACATAGTAAACCATGAGGCAACCCCATGGTGCTGGTGCTGTGCAAGCAATTGGGTAGCAAACTGGAAATTCCGTGGCACCTTAATTTATGCATTTAAAATAGAATGTTTCGTTAATTAGGTCACGTGTTCAAGACCTGCTTTGGTCTCGCACCAGATAGCCATTCCCAGTCCTCCCAGCTGTACGTAAATGGGCACCTGACCCATTGGGTTGAGGAAGTCAGAGGTAGTCACCCCACACTTTCATGTCCTGTAGGCCAGTGGCATGCCTTAACCATGCCAACCTCTGAGCCACATGGCTTAGAAAAGACTTTGACTTTTTTGTGAAGGCATTATATAGCTAGCAATATAGGTCCTGTGTTACATGTTTTGATATTTATTAAATAGTTAATGTGATGTTCAGATGATATTTAGTATGTTCTATATATTACAAGATGACAGTGAGAAATAGCTCAGACACATTGGGTGTTTTCAGAAGTGATGCTGGCACAGATTAATCTGCTTTAGCGTGGATTAATATGGTTGTCATCATCATGTTTGAAACCAGCCGCCACATGTTACCACGACTGTGGCAGAGTTTAGCCTGGCCTGTCACTTGGGGAAATCCCCAAACGACAGCCCAGGCTTAGCTCCACCACATTCGGGAGCCAGCCAGTGGACCCGGAGTAAAGCAGGCCATCACGTGTAATAGCCCGCCTTACTCTCCCTGCTCCGAGTGGCTGCCCATCAGCGGGCGGAGGGGCACTGCACATAGTGCAGGAGCGGTGACGTGCAGACGCACATTCGTGCAGAGCCCCTTCCCCAGCCCAGGCCACTGTCTCTCTTGTTTGGTGGCTTGGCAGATCCTGACCAGGTGAGGGCTGCCTCCTAGCATAAGATTGTACATTTTTGTAGTTAATCCTTAAATTTTAGGGAAGAATTTTATACCCAGGTTAGTTCTGCATTCTCCTGAAAAGACAATATCCACACTCTACAAACAACTTATTCAAGAGTCTGGAGTTCGTGGTTTGTGTATTGCGGCCCAAAGGTTTAGATACCTAGCAGAGCCTTATCCAGGTTTCTAGAGCTTTGTTAATTCAACTAGGAACACTGGAAAGTTTGATTGGTTTTCATAAGGTTTTCATCTGATGGAAGAATTCTTCACCATCTTATGTTATTTATACTTGTACTGTCAGTAGCAGCCAGAGGCTTGTGAAAATTAAAAACTTTTAAATTGCTTCTTTAGTATATGAAAAAAGCTCAAAAAGTCAAATTTGGTTAGACCAATTTGGTTCCCAAACTTTTTGGATTGATGGACCGCTTGTCAATCCTCAAAATGTCTTATATATCCTTATCATCAAACTTTTAATTGAAGATACTCCAGAGGCAATGCAAATGTGATAATGAAGAACTAGGTTTGTAAAACTAAACTTCTTAGGTTTTGGTACTATTAGATGGACATTGGTCTAGTTGGAATAAATTGTAGTTTTATTGTGTGATATGGGTCCATGGACCAGCTGTGGTCCACTTATTTTGGCCTTATGGACCATGGTTCAAGGACTACTTGTCATACATGGGAATTTAAATTTTGGCCAGATTTACTTTTAGCTGAACCAGGCAGGGATGATTTGGGGCTAGGTTGTTGCCACATCCTTGTATAGAGAAAACTGCATTGCCCTAGGAAGAGTACCAGATCAAGATTTTTGCCTCAGACAAGCAGCTTCAGGAAGGACTGTGCTTCATGCCCCTGGTGGGGGTTCAGAGAAAACTGAACATTTTGTCCCATTCATCCACTTGGATAGAGGTCATTCCTCCCCAGAGTGGGCTGACCCCACTGCTTTCCAGTCCCCAGAAACAACTAGCCCCTTGCTTCCAAGACCATGTTAACATGATGAGGTAATACGTGGTAAATAGCATTGTTTGAATCTTTGTTAGCTAACACGTTAAAATGCTTGTGGCTACAAGGTGTTTAACCATGTGTTAGCAGTCTCTTTGCAAGTTATAAGGTTTGCTGCAGCTAATTAACATGTTCAAAGCACACCTTTTCCCATATGTTCACCTGTTATGGAGACATGATCCAGTAGCACAGTGGATACTGGGGCTGCAGTTGGGGAAGGGAGGGGTTGGTTTTTTTTCACCTGGCCTCTTGACACAAGCATACAAAGGCTAGCGGCTACTATAATCTGACCCTTGAGAATCTTTTCCTTGCTACAGCTCTGTAATTTCAGAAGCCACGAAACGTGTTGCAGCCTAGTTTACGATGCTTTTTTTAATTACATGGTAGATGCCAACAGTCCATTGATGTTTATGGCAAATGGACTATATAACACAGTAGGTGCCCAGCAGCAAGAAAAGGTCTAACTGGGCTGACATTTTCCAAGAGACCTTGGGGAGTTAGGCATCCAGTTCCATTGTATGTCACTGAGCTGGATACCTAAATACTTTAAACTGCCTTGTTTATGGTTCCACAACTGCAATTATGTTTCCAGTTTCAATTTCCTAATCATTTACAATTCCTTTACATTAGCAAGAAATTTTCTTGAAGATAACAAGTATAAGGAACCTGTGTTGTTCAGCGTAGAGCTGAGTTCAGTTCCCCACTCTGACTTTTGATTAGCTGAGGGACTTGAGGCAATTATATTAACTTTGTAAGGACTTAGTTTACCCTCATGTAAAATAGATGTTGTAATAATAAAAATACATCTGAAAGATTTTGGGAATCTTAAGCAAGGTTTGCAAACCATTTGGACTCATCAGATAAAGTTGTTTTTTTTACAGGCCCAGGGGCAGGTGGCACCAGAGTATACATACTGGACCCCACCCCCCATTACACCCCATTAACCAGCTAGCCAGGCTGGTCATCATCAGTCCCATTTTCTAGACAGGAAACTGAAGTTGAGAGACTGACTTGCCCAAGGCACCCAGGTTCAAACTTAGCATGGTCTATTCTGAACCATGCTGGAATTATGCCTAGGCCATAGTAAGGAACTTTATCTTGATTTGGGTAGTGTAGCTGTGTTATAAATGATATGTAAAAGCACAAGGCTTAAATTCTTACCACGTAGCCACTTTAGAATCTTATTTTTAGAACACGGACAGGATTTGGTGATTCTGACAGTTAACAATACCGATATGGGTGGGAGAGGTCAAAAAGTTAATCAATGTCAACCACAATGACAATGTCTGTGTACTTCTCCATCTGTTTTTACAGTATCGGTCAGGAAGGGATCCTCAGCGAGGCTCAGACAATGTGTCCAATAAGTCTTCAGACAGTGATGTAAGTGACGTGTCAGCGGTGTCGAGGACAAGTAGTGCATCTCGTTTCAGCAGCACAAGCTACATGTCTGTCCAATCAGAAAGACCAAGAGGAAACAAGAAAATCAGGTGAGCCACAAGGAACTGCAAAGCTGACCACTTCTGAGCTTATTTTAAGGTAAAGAGCACTTCTCTAGTGAGTGTATTTAAATACTATGTCTTCCCAAAGACTTTTCAAATCTTTATTCTAGGCATCTTTTCTGTCAGTAGGGGGATTTTGATTTTAGTATCTAGAGATGATGTCTACAGTCAGAAGGCATTTATTATACTGAGACTCAAGCATTTTAAAAGTAGCTTCTTGTACAATATTAAACACAGTTTTAAGGGAAGTCTTATTTGTATTCACACTACACTTTTTTACAAACTATATTTCATAGTATCTCAGCATATTACCATCATTTCTGCATTTCAGTATCCTGACTTTTTAAGTGTCTTAACTGGAGGTATAGACATAATTATACCCTATACTCCTATTGTTTAGTCTTCATTAAGACTTTCCCACTTATCTGGGAGTAGATATGGGCCCATTCTGTAGTCTTTATCCTCCCCAAACTCCAGCAAAGCTCAGTGTGAGTTTAGATGCAAGCTCAGGTTCAATTTACATCCAGTAAATGCATGTAGCAGTAGCACTACCATCTGAGAAACTTTTCCTGTTGCTTATAAAAGATTAGTAATTTTAAATATCTGTTATTCTGTATAACTGATAGTCTCGGCAGCATAGTGTGTATGATATATATGTATGTGCCGTTCCAACCATTTGGCTTAGCTTCATATAGTAGCTAAGTCATATAGTGGCTTAGTTGCCACTTAGTTTCATATACTGCAAGTGTACATTCTAAAATGTCCTGAAAAATATGGTCACATCTTAACCCTTGCCTAGTTCATACTGGAGAGTTTGCTAGCATACCTTTAATTATCACTACATTTTCCCCTCTGGCTTCTTTCCTTTATGTTGAATTTCTTTGTGTATTGCATGCATCCTTTTCCCCTCTCAACCCTAACTTTGCTTTATTTTCTTTTTCATTTGCATGCCTTCCTCAATTTTTTTTAACTTAAGAAGACCAAGGGATGTAGAGGGGGGGCAGGAAGGGGAGGAGCATGATGAAATATTTCCTGAGAAAGAGGAGGAGAAGCAGGAGCTTGAGAAAGAGGAGGAGAAGCAGGAGCTTGAGGAACAGGTGAAGGAAGAACAAGTTAATCAAAAGGGGGAAAGACAGGAGGAGACAAAAAACTGTGATAAAGAGGAAAAGAAAGAAACAGTAGATGATGAAGGGGCCCAAGATGATCAAGCTGAGGAAGGGGAAGAAACAATGAAAAAGGAGGATTTACAAAGACGATTCTCACAAGATGA
Organism: Sphenodon punctatus; assembly: GCA_003113815.1. Lineage (NCBI taxonomy): Eukaryota > Metazoa > Chordata > Lepidosauria > Sphenodontia > Sphenodontidae > Sphenodon > Sphenodon punctatus. The sequence goes on from QEPC01006863.1 coordinate 4,078,410, forward strand.
TGTCAGGTAAAATATATTTCCATGTAGTTAGTTCCTATAGCCCTTTTTCTCAGTCCTGGACCCTTACACTTTCACATTTTATTTATTATTTGTTTGCAATAGCTGCTTGTTGATGTTCTCTGTAGCTCCCTCCCAATTTGCATTTGACCATAGTTCTTTAGTATCTGAGTAAATTTCCTTCTTATTTTAATGAAATGGTTCTGCATACAGATAAGTGAAAGATATGACTGTTGTTCATTGCTGTGCACATTACCACGGTGTTTTTTTTCTTTTTAATTGGTTTACAATTTGTATCTGAGTACAATAAGTAGGGATTTTAAGGTATCTTTTCATGATCCCTCCATCTTTTCTTTAGTGACATTACATTAACAAGCTACTCTGAATTTTTGCCTGTTCCAGAAAAATGATGTGGAGTTGGGGGGAGATAGGCATTTTCATAACTTCATGGCTTAGCTATATGGTAATAACCTTTATGATAAACATGTGGGAATGGTTGGCTGAGGACATCAATAATCAAAGTAGTCTCTTCCATTTATATAAGTTACTCTTGTGTAGCTCTGTTACTGTACAAGGACTAGAAATATTTTTACATATCATCAGCATGTGTTTCTGCCAAAGAATCTCCTGGCTCTACACATTCCCAGCTACTGTCTGGCTACAATTTGAATTATATTTATGGTTTGCTCTGTTTTCCACCTGTGTGACTGGAAAGAACCTGTGGGTGAAAACCTAGTTTTGCTGAAGTCGATATTAGTTTCGTCACTGATTTTATTGGAAGCAGAATTTGATTTAGTATTAGTTATTTGCTTTACTCATAAAGTGAGCCAATCAACTAAAATATCAAAAGGAGTCTCATTGAGTTCAGCAGGCAGCTAGTGAAGGATGCAGGGCAAATACAAACGTTTTTATTAAAAGAAAGAATACAAATGTAAATATGTATAGATGTAAATCTCATAAATCTCAAGCACTTAGAAAAGTGAGCTCTGGGGTAGGTAGTGGAGATGAGGGCGTTTACTCAAGGATACGGGTTGGATCTATGGTGCAGTTCCGAAGTCTGGACTCGCCTCTTCCTTTGCTCGAGCTGAGCTCATCCTTTAAACAACTCTCCCCACCCAACCACACCCCGGTCTTCAAGTGGTCCTATCCAGACCACATAGTTTGCGCTAATCTTCAAAGTGGCCCATGGGAGGGAAAAGGCTTCCAACAGCTGCATTAGCAGCCCCACCCCCTCCCTGATCCCCCTCCAGAATCAGACCGGCACGTCTAAAGGACGGATGGCCTGATTCCTGTGGACCGTGGTTCAGTGTGGCGGGCCGAAGGGCCCGTCACGTCTGAAATTACCCATGGACTCATGAATGAGTCATTCATATTTTGCTATGGGAAAAGAAATGCTTAATGGATATTTTTGACATGGTAAGTGATGATGATGAGCATTTCTAGCTGCATCTTCAAGGGACTCAAAAATTATGGTCTGCTCTATACATTTTATTTTATTTTATTTGTTAAGTGTTGTGACCTGGGTGTCAGTCCACTGGGTTTATCAGGATTCAGTAATAAGCAGGAATATCATTCCGACAGATAATCAGTTGTAATAATTTGAAAGTATTAATTATCCTTATAGTATAGTTAGAAAATGGTGTTTTCGTTTGTTGGTATAATGTATTGGATTTATCTAAAAAATTCTTCATATATTCTACAAAATCAAAGGGCCCTTTTAAAAAAACAACCCCTGCTCTCAGCTGGTTGCATTCCTGCTGTGTTTGCAAAAAATTAATTTAACTCAATCACATGTGACCAAGAACATATTGCAAAGTGTGAAATAATATATACAAGTTTATTGTGCCTTATTGATGTTTAGTCTCCCAGATGCTGCAGTTACTGTTTTCATACATAATGAAAATGATGATATCCAAGTAAAAATAGTCTCCATAATCACAGCAAACCATAATTACACAAACTTAAAATACATAATATTAAACTGGCTGGCCCTTCATCCACAAGCAAGATGACTGCTTTCTCAACGTTAAGGTAGAGCTTCAATAGAGCTTATCTTCAGTATATTCACACATTTTCTGGAGTATAAACGCCCTTAGACTCCACAGAAAACAGAAATTGTGGAAAAGGCCTAAATCTTGGCGAATCCATGTTTTTCTGATCTTATGATTTTGTATTGTTTAAAGTTACAGAATGTATTACAAAGTGTTTAATGGCTGTTTTAATAGTACCTAATGATTCGCATGCTTCTCATGTTTCATATAGAAGAGGGGCAAGGATGATTATTAGTTTACTACCCTGTTCCCTCTCCTTGTACCATCCTTCTACTACATCCAGGGCCGGCACGAGGCATGTGCCACCAGTGCTCAGCCATATGGCCCTGCGGGGGGGAGGGGCCCCGCGCCGCCGCAGGTTAGAGACTGACAGATGCCGCCGATTTTTGTTTTTTTCCCCACTGGGCGTCTCCGAGTCAGTCCTCATGGGGTGGGGGGGATTAAACTTCCTGGGAATCCCTGGCCAGTTATATGCTGCGGAGCTGAGCTGAGACAGTCAAGTTGCAGGTAAGTAACCAGTCGCCCCTCATCCCCTGAAAATCCCACACACCCCCAATTTGAGCAAGTGTCGGCTGCCCTTTGGGGCCCCGCAACAAGGCTTGGCACATGGCCCCTGAAACCATTGGGCTGGCCCTGACTACATCTACTGGATCTAAGATTTCCAAACATTAAAAAAGTGGACAGTATTATTATTCTGATATTTCCAATAAGAAGATTTGAGTTCGGGGATATTATGATGTGACCTGTCCAAGATTACAGAGTAAGCCATCACCAATGCTGAATACAAAATTCAGAAGCATTAACTCCCAGTTAGTGTTCTCTTTTCTCAGAACAGTGAGGCATCCAGACCTCTAAGAAAACCTATTCTTGATTACCCTTCTAAAATGTTAAGTTGGTGTCCCATAGCGTGTTCAAGATACTATCATATATTTCCAAAGTTATCAGTATACTGTTCTATTAAGAATAGGTTTTCTTATGAATTTTTGAGTCTCCCTCATTTGAATAAGCCAAAAGATCCAGAGCAACCTTCTTATAATATTAGCATTTCTGCTTCCACACTCCATGACTACAGCGGTCCAAGTATAAAAACTTCAAAAGGATTCATTATGATTTCTGACTGAAGATTTAAATTGATTCTCTTATTACTTTCCCATCCCCATTTTTCTCCAGTTCTAATTAAATTTATCACGATAAAGAAAAATCTTATTTATTTTTATTTTATTTTATATAAATTAAAATAAAATTAAAATAAATAAGATTTTTCTATATGTACATTTTATATATATAGATATAGATATAGATATAGATATCCCGCCCCATCTTGCCTCCAGCAGCTCAGGAATCATTGGACTATGAATCTAGACTATGCAAACCGGAATGCTACTCCCGTTACTGCCACTGACTTCCTGTATTAGTTTGAGAAAATCACTTAGGCCCTTTTCAGACATGATTGTGAGTTAAGAGATACAAAATAATAGGTCCTCTGAGTAACTACATGGTAGCCTAGGATCTTTCAGACAATGGGGGGCAGCTACTACATGGTCATATACTTTAGCAAGCAATGGAGTAGTTTGTAGTATGGACTACATGGTGTAGACTTACTGCATAGAGTCATCAAGTCTGAATGCTCTATTTTGGTAAATCCCCCCCACAATCTCACAAGCACTACTTGCCGCTCAATACTTCCCACCCTTCAGTGAAGTTTCATGAAGGGGCATACTCTCCCCGAATTCAAAATTACACTGTCACATATGAATGCTCCAAATAAGAGGTAGGGAGGAGTAAGATAGTACATGGTAACTACTACATAGTACAGACCATAAATTTGGAATTGGCATTTCTGTTCCGCCATCGCGCCTTTCTCTCTGCCTGCAGCAAACTGCCAGGGTTTCCAGGCCTGCTGCTTTTATAATCCCAAAACTGGGATGGCCAAGAGTGATAAACAGGATAACGTTGAATGAGGCCATTTAACAAATGTAGAGACATCAGATTATTGAGTAATCTCTCAAATGGGGTATAAAAATGCCATTTTGTGAGACATTTAAAATTTGAAAGGAGAATGTCATGGGACATATGGAACAACCCAGTGGTTGCACAGAGGGTTAGATAAACCAACAGGCTTTTTATGCGTTAACATAATTCTATATCAAAACTATTCCCATAGTGCAGTATCCCCATAGTGCAGTATCCCTTAATACTCAAGCTCGCCAAAGTCTGAGCTTGTGTATCTTCAGAAGGCAATGTAAGGCCTACTGGAGAGACTACCCTGTTTACCACCTGTCTTGGACTCTTGGGCTCCCAGCTCCTACAAAAGGAGCCCCCTGGCCTGCGGACCACTGCTGAAGGCCAGGCAAATGCCAAAGGCACCAGCAGTTAGGTGACCATTAAACGGACATAGGTGCCTTGGGGGCTTGTATATGTTTTATTTGTATTTCTATCGGTACATTTTTATCAGTAACTTTTTCTTTTATGGAGGTGGGGTTTATTTTAAACTGGGGTGAAATAACCCTTCACCATTGTTGGGGTGAAGGGTTATTTTAAATGGGGAACTTGGGCAGGATTATGGGTGGGTTGGATGGGAAGGAGTGCCATGGCCCCTTGGTGGGAGGGAGCGGTATTAACTTGGGATGGAGGGGGGGATACTTGAATTTACCAAGACCCCTTGGGAAGAGAGAGGGATATAGGCAAAAGGTGGGTATGGTGGGGTCTGGGGTGAATCTGGGTTTGTGTCCTAGTCCCTCTGAGAGGGGAGGTTCAGGTTCAGGTTCAGAGGAAGGGTGGATGGGTGGGCCCATGTCATTCCCCTGTGAGAGGGGGGGTATGTGCATGGGGATTGAACGGTGTGGGTTTTATAGGGATGGGGAATATGAGTATGGTTGGGATGAGGCAAGAGTGGGTGGGTGGGAGATGTTTCTTTTGGGGGATGGTACGTTTGGGTGGGGCGGGGGGTCCCACCTGCCTCTGTTGCCAATCTGCCTTCAGAGATGCCAGGTTTGGAACATAATCCTCAGCCACCCTTTCCCCTAAGGCCTTTTTGGCCCTTTGAGAGTTGGGTTATTGTGTTTTGGGGTGGGGACCAGTACTCAGGAGCTGGAGAGGGGAGCCTCTTCAAGGGAGGTAGAAAGTGGGGCAGCTGCTGAACCAATTAGGGTCATGTTGGGCATGAGGAGGTATGATAAGGGGAAGAAATGCCATGAGGGACATTGGGAGAGGCATTGTGTCTATTCCTGTGTTCCACTCTCCTCCTATCCAGAGATATTTGGAGACTGAGACTAGTGGGGACCCTGATCTGAAGCTGATGCTGTTTAATGTGAGGTCAGTGGCAAATAAAATATTGACCATCTTTGATCATGTTTAAGATGAGGCAACTGACCTCATATGCATTACAGAGACATAGCTGGATGAGGCTTCTGTGCCTATATTGTCCCAGATGGTGCCAGCTGGGTACTCAATGCAGCACCAGCCTAGGTTTGGATGTTGGGAGTTGGTGGAGTACCATGATCTGCAAAGATATCTTGACTTTTCAAAGGTATCCGATGCCTACTTCATCCAGTATAAAGTGTGTCCATCTGGTGCTGGATTTGGCTGGGGATAGGTGTACTGACCACCCCACTGCACAGCAGACTCCCTGACCGAACTGGCTGAGTTAGTCTCAGAGGTGGTCTTGAAGTCACCCAGACTTATAGTCTAGGGTGACTTCAACATACACACTGAGACTAACCTTTTGGAACCAGAGCAGGACTTCATGGCCTCCATGACAACCATGGGTCTGTCCCAAATAATATCTGGCCCGATGCATGAGGTGGGACACACATTGGATTTGATGTTTTGCACCAGCCGGGAAACGGGTTCCGATTGTTGGAGGTATTGTTATAACTTCATTGTTGGACCATTACCTTCTGAAGGTCCAGATCCCTGCTCTCCTGTGCCCTCATCAGAATATGGGATCAGTTAGGTTGATCTGCCCCAGAGACTAATGGATTCAATTGGTTTCCAGAACTCTCTTGAGGGGTTTATCCACTGACCTTGCTGGCTACTCTGACTGTGTCCTTTTATGGAATGATAACCTGACCGTGGTCATTGACACAGCTGCACCCAGGCATCTACTCCTACCACTGCGATGTCATAGGTCCCCCTGGTATATGTGGGACATGAGGTGGTTGAAGTAGGAGGGTAGGCAGTTAGAGTACAGATGGTGCTCAGCTGGCACTGAAGCCAATCAATTGCAGCATAGATCATTTTTGAAGGACTGTGCCATGACTATAATGGCAGTGAAGAAAGCTTTCTTCTCCGGCCTCATAGCGTCTGCAAAGTCTCATCCTGCGGAGCTGTTCTGCATAGTGAATGGCCTGATAAATCTGGCCTGTCTCTCCTGTGAACCAGAGTCATCTAGTGCCTGCTGTGACATTTTTATTAATTACTTTGCAGATAAAATTGTTCATATTCACCACAACTTGGGTGCTGCTACTTCATTGTCAGAGTTTGGGGTTGTGGAAACTCAGCCTTGTCTTGGTTGTTCGAATTGGTTTCAATTAGTGTCACCCACCGATGCAGAGGATGTGCTTGGAGCAGTGCAGGCAACCAGTTGTGAATTAGATCCTTGCCCATCCTGGCTGGTGAAGGCCAGCCAGGAGACATTGGGGCCGTTCCTGGCTGGAGTAGTCAATGCCTCCCATCGAGACACCCTTTGACACCCTCAAAATTGCGGTTGTCCAACCCCTGCTTAAGAAACCATCTTTGGACAGTGTCTCCTCGGCCAACTATCGGACTGTCTCTAACCTTTTCTATTTAGGGAAGGTTATTAAATGGGTGGTTGCCCAGCAGCTTCAGGCTCATCTTGATACTATCAGATTCCTACTACTACTGATCATTTCTATAACACCACTAGGTGTATGCGGCACTTTACAGATCTTTGGAGCGAGGTCCCTGCCCAGTTGGCTTACAATCTAAGATGGGCACGGGTGAGGGGAGCATAGGCACACACATACTTCCATTTTACAGATGGGTAACTAAGACTGAGATGTTGTGACTTGCCCAAGACCACCCAATAAATTCATGGCTAGAGCAGTATTCAAACCCTGGCTTCCCAGATCCAAATCCAGCACCTTCTCCACTACATCACACTGGTTCTCGTGGGCACACTGGCACTAGGTCAATTCCTGGACTTACCTCAGTCAGGTTTTCATCCAGGGTATAGCACAGAGACTGTGCTTGTACCCTTGGTTGATGATCTATGCCTGAAGATTGACAACAAGAACTGTGCCCTGTTGAGCTTAGAATAATAGAATCTTAGAGTTGGACGAGCTCTCTCTGGTCATCTAGTCCAACCCCTGCTCAATGCAGGAAATCCACAGCTACAGCATCCCTGACAGAGGCCTATTCAGCTTCTGTTTGAAAACTAGGGTGAAGGAGAGCCTGTTCTGTTAAAAACCTCCAGCTAAAGACTGTTTGTTTAATTGTTGAACAGCTCTTTCCATTAGGAAATGTTTCCTAATGTTTAGCTGAAATCTACTTTTTGGTAATTTGAGTCCATTGGTTCTAGTCCTGTCCTCAGGAGTAACTGAGGACAAGTCTGCTCCATCTTCTATGTGACAGCCCTTCAAATATTTGAAGACAGCTATCATGTCTCCCCTTAGTCTTCTCTTCTTCTTCTCCAGGTGGGAGGGACAGGGTACTAAATTTGTTAAAATAAAGATAAATAAATAAACAAACAAACATACCCAGCTCCTTCAGCCTTTCCTCATAGGATTTGGTTTCCAGACCCCTAACCATCTTTGTCGCTCTCCTCTGAACCCATTCCAGTTTGTCAATGTCCTTATTAAAATGCAGTACTCGGAACTGGACACAGTACTTCGGAATGAGGTCTGATGAGAGCAGAATAGAATAGAACTATTACTTCTTGTGACCTGGACACTACGCTTCTGTTAATGCAGCCCCAAACTGCATTAGCCTTTTTTTGCGGCTGCATCACACTGCTGACTCATGTTCAGCTTGTGCTCAACTACAACCCCTAGATCCTTTTCACATGTATTGCTGCCGAACCAGGCATCACCCAGCCTATACGTGGGTATTTGATTTTTCTTACCTAAATACAGAATTTTATTTCTGTTTAATTTCATTTTGTTAGTTTGGGCCCAGTTTTCTTCTGTCAAGATCATTTTGAATCTTGTTTCTGTCTTCTAAGGTATTAGCTGTTCCTCCCAGTTTTGTGTCATCTGCAAATTTGATAAGCATCCCCTCTACTCCTTCATCCAAGTCATTAATAAAGATATTGAACAGTAGGGGTGGGACTACCAGATCATCTGGTATCCGATACTGCCGGTTTTTGGGTGTACCGGCAGTATCGGAGTGTTCCGGTATTTGGGGTTCCGGTACCGGATCCCCCGTACCGGATTTTTTTTACATTGCGGCCATTCAAATGAATGGCTGCAATGTAAAAAAACCCAAAAAAACAAACAAACACTTTCCCTCCCCAGTCCAGGCTGCGCGGGTGGAAGGGGGGACACTCCCCACCCACCCTGCCCAGCCTGGATTAAAAAAAAAAAAAAGTTTCCCCCTAAGTCCCTGGTGCAGGCTTCGGGCCGCCGCCGCCGACCCAGGCCCGCACCAGCCAGCAGGTAAGTGTACCGGTAGTACTGATCCCTGGGGTGGGGGGTGGTTTAACACCCTACCGGTAGTTCAACTCGACAGCGGCGGTCCAGACTCCGGCGGCTTCAGCTCTGCTGTGGCTGCCGGCTTGAAGCACGCTAGTGACGTCTCTAGGCCTTCCGGGGAACTTTCGGGGTGATGATGATCCCTGGGTGGGGGGGAGGTAGGGTGATCCCTGGGGTTGGGGGGTGTTAAACCACCCCCCACCCCAGGGATCAGTACTACCGGTACACTTACCTGCTGGCTGGTGAGGGCTCTGGGTCGCCGGCGGAGGCCCGGAGCCTGCACCAGGGACTTAGGGGGAAACTTTTTTTTTTTAAATCCAGGCTGGGCAGGGTGGTGTCCCCCCTTCCACCCGCACAGTCTGGGAGGAGGAGGGGGAGGTGTTTGGTTTTTTTTCCCATTGATTTCAATGGGGACAGTTCTCCATTGAAATCAATGGGGAAAAAACAGTACCGGTATACCGGTATTAATACGGTATGCCGGTATTTGGAAATCCAGGAACCGGTAAATCCGGTACCCAGTATTTTCCCGGATGTCCCACCCCTATGAACAGTACAGGGCCCAGGATCAAGCCCTGAGGCATCCCACTTGATACCCCCTCCAGACTGATGAGGAGCCATTTATGAGCACTCTTTGGGTACGGTTCTTCAGCCAGCTGTAAATCTATGGTAGTTTCACCTAGCCCATATTTAACCAGCTTGTCAAGAAGGATATCATGGGGGACTTAGTCAAATGCTTTGCTGAAATCAAGATATACTGCGTCCACAGCATTCCCATGATGTACTAAACTAGTAACTCAATCAAAAAAGGAAATAAGATTAGTCTGGTATGACTTGTTCTTGACAAACCCATGCTGGCTCCTAGTAATCACAGCATTGTTTTCCAAATGCTTACAGACTGACTGCTTTATAATCTGTTCTAGAATCTTTCCAGGTATTGATATCAGACTCTTTTTGAAGATAGAGACAACATTTGCCCGTCTCCAGTCTCCCAGGACCTCACCCAATCTCCAAGATTTCTCAAAGATTATAGATAGAGGTTCCGAGATTACATCTGTAATTTCCTTTAGTACCATAGGATGTAATTCATCTAGCCCTGAAGATCTGAATTTGATTAAAGTAGCTAGGTGTTCTCTTACCATCTCTTTACCTATCCTGGGCTGCAATTCCTTCTCTTCATGATTAGTGCTCCTCTTACCAGGTTGGACATAATTTCCCTTGTGGGAGAAGACGGAGGCGAAATAGGAGTTGAGCAATTCCACCTTCCCTCTGACCCCTGTTAACATTTCACCATCTTCACCAAGCAGTGAACCTCTTCCTTGTTCTTTTTCTTGCTGTGGACATAGCTGAAAAAACCCTTGTTGTTGTTAGCAGCCCTCACAAGCCTCAGTTCATTCTGAGCTTTAGCCTTCCCAACACCGTCCCTACACCAACGATCACCAACGATCTTCTTGTCGCTAAATCCAACCGCCTTTACTCTATTCTTGTCCTCCTTGATCTCTGCTGCCTTTGACACTGTTGACCACTCGCTCCTACTTGAATCGCACCACTCCCTTGGATTCCGGGACTCTGTCCTCGACTGGTTCTCCTCCTACCTTTCTGAACACTCCTTCAATGTATCTGTTCCTAACTCTTCCCCCTCCTCCTCCCCCTACACCTCTTGGTCAGGGCTCCCTAAGGCTCTGTCCTTGGCCCTCTCCTCTTCTCTATCTATACCCATTCCCTAGACAAACTCATTGCCTCCTGTGGTTTCCAATACCACCCATACGCTGACGACACTGAACTCTAAGGGCTCATTCAGACATGTGTTTAAATCGCACAACGGCGGCGGCATCATGCAATTTAAAGAACCCCGCACTTCCGGGTTGGTGTGAATGCGGTGAGCGCGCACATTTCCACCTAGCCCGAATTTTTGGAGCGTGGTTTGAAAAGTTGCTCCGAGGTCGGCTCACTTGCTCCGAGCAGCTTTTCAAACCGCGCTCCAAAAATTTGGGCTAGGTGGAAATGTGCACGCTCACCGCATTCACACCAACCCGGAAGTGCGGGGTTCTTTAAATCGCACGATGCCGCCGCCGCAGCTGTGCGATTTAAACACACATCTGAATGGGCTCTAGCTCTCCACTCCTTCCCTCTCCTCCTCTGTTCAAGCTCGTCTCACCAACTGTCTCTCCGATATCTCCGCCTGGATGTCTCAATGCCAACTCAAACTGAACATGGCGAAAACTGAACTCCTGTTCTTCCCTCCCAATCCTTCCTCTCCCTCTTCCCTGTCAATTGCCATTGACGGGGTCTCCATCCTCCCTGTCCCCCAAACCCGTAGCTTTGGCTTCATCTTTGACTCGCACCTTATCTTCAAACCCTACATAGACTCCGTGGCCAAATCTTGCTGCTTCTCCCTCCACAACATTGCCAAGATCCACCCTTTTCTGTCTGTCTCCTCTGCCAAAACTCTCATCCACACCCTAGTCATCGCACGACTTGACTATTGTAATCTCCTCGCTGGCCTTCCCTGCTCCCACCTTTCTTCCCTTATCTCTGTTCAAACTCTGCTGCCAGGATCATCCACCTAGCCCATCGATTTGACCATGTGCAGCCTCTCCTCTCCTCTCTCCACTGGCTCCATCTTCCTGAGCGCCCCGCACACCTGGAACTCCACCTGGCCCCCACCCTCCACACCTTCAAGTCCCTCCTCAAAACCCACCTCTTCCGGTCCTCCCTTCCTAACTCCTGCTAATCATCCCCACCCAGGATTATCCCCCACCTGTTATCAGCAAACTCCCAATTCTCTGTAACCAAGCCAAGAATGTGTACCTGAGCTCTCACATCCTCATAACTGTTGCATCCCTTGTCCCTCCCTCTGTTCCCCCTTCCCTGTCTCCCCTTCCCCTGTCTTTAGATTGTAAGCTCTCGGGCAGGGACCGTGTCTGTCTTACTCTTTGTAAAGCGCCAGGTACATCGCTGGCGCTATATGAATGCTAATAATAATAATAATAATAATAATAAATTAATAATTAATACAGGTTTAGACCACTCATCTGTACTCGTCCTTGGTGATGTGTCCCTCCTTCCATTTCTTATACATGTCCTTTTAAATTTTCAGCTCCTCAGAAAGCACCTCGTGCCGTTTTATTGGATTTTTATAATGTGTGTTTGTATACAGTAAACCACCCTGAGCCTTGGGAGAAGGGTAGGGTAGAAATTTAAATAAATAAACTAACTAAATAAATAAATTTGGCCAGGCTTTTGGCGGGCACGAATAAGGTTTGGGGTGTGGAAGTGGGGTGTTTAACTGGAATTTTATATGTTTTATTTGCCTGATTTTTTTGCTTGTAAGCCACCCTGAGTATGCAGGATCGGGCAGGATATAATTCAAATAAATAAATACACGTTCTTGATTTCAGCATTTGAGGTTTTGATTTTTCAAAGAACAAGGTCTGCCAGCCCTTAGCAACCTTGCAGAATAATTAGAGCGTCTTCTCCCACAAGTGTCTTGCAGCGTTTTCTCCCACAAGGGAATGTGTGTTCAACCTGGCAAAAGTAGTATGAATGATGAGGGGAAAGGATTGCAGTTCAGAATAGATAAAGAGATGGTCCAAGAATACCTGACTACTTTAAATGAGTATCCAGGTTTGGGGGCCAGATAAATGACATCCTAGCATACTGAAGGAACTCGATGTACGCTCAGAACCTCTATATATCATCTTTGAGAACACTTGGAGAACGGGTGAGGTGATCAAGTAACTCTAAAGAGAGTTATTAAAGATTGAAAATGTAGTTCTTGTGCACATGCGCAGTAGTCGTGTGTAATCACACAACTTACCCTCCTCCCCAGCATGTTCTTGCTGGGCAAGTCAGGGTCTGTTTAAGCAGCAGTGGGGGGAGGGATCAGCCTGACAATGGGCCTGGGCAGCAGAGCTGGAGCAAGTTCCCAGCACCACAGCCTCCCAATTCTGAGGTGACCAGGAGGCAGGAGGGAGCTGCAGTGGGATTGTAGACATGGATTACGGCCAGGATCCAGGAAGTCCAGCCCCAGCTTCTCCCTGCACACTGGATAACTTTCTTTGAGATAGAGTGTGGGGCAGGCGGCATCCAGGATGAGTTAATCCCCTGATCCGGGGGTCCATTCCCTCCGAGTTCTGAAAGCAGAAGTCTTCCCCCACCCCCACACCTCCCGGAGCTGTCCGCAGCCTCCATGCGGCACAGCAGGGTGGGTTTCCCCTCTGGGTGTGCCCCTGGAAGGATAGAGTCATGTGGTTGCAGCAGTTGTCCCTTCTCTGGAGTCTCTTGTGTCTGGTGCTGGCCTTGGTGGGACCTGCTGCAGGTGAGACAGTTCCTGGATTGGCACCTTTCCCTGTCCCAGCTACGCCCCCTCCCCGGAAAGTGCAGCTAGAAGGACCCCCAGGATCGCTTTGCAAGGACCGGTCAGCAGCTGCCCCCTGCTACAGGAGGGCGAAAGATGCATGACAGCCCAAGTGTCCACTGCTCTCCTTCCTGGGTGCAGCATTAGGTGAGGAGGGCTTGTGTCTGCAATCCTTCCCAACCCCAGTACTCCCTGGGCTCTAGGGTCCGAGTCAAACTGGGAATACGGGGGACTCCAGGTGTGGAGGCAGCTGTGATGGGGAAGCGGGAGTCTGGCTCTCTCCTTCCCCACATGCAGCACCAAGTGGGGGCATCCCAGTCTTTCGCCTCCCACTTTCCAGAGCCCCAATCTAGGCTGACCAATAGCAGTAGAAAGTGGGGAATATGTGGGCCAAAATGCTGCAGTGTATCCCGGTGCAAGGGACCAGATCGCTGCTGAGATTCTTCCCCCTCCTCCACGAGTTGCTCCCATGGTACCAAGAGAGGCCGCATTGCATCCTTCTGGCAGGTAGAGGGAGGGAGCGAGCCTCCTTGTGCCTGTTTTGTAAATGGGGAAACTGAGGCTAAGGGATTGGAGTGAGATCTTGCCCAAGTCCATCTAGGGCAGAGTTGGGTAACAAAATCTAGTTCTCCTCCTGTCCCAGCTTTTGCCCAAGCTTCCAGGGGCTGTTGCAGTCCCCTTAAGGGTGTTTGTCTCATAAATGGATAGAAAGGGAGTGTTTGGTTGGTGCTTTGGGAAACATGCCCTGCTGTTCTAGGAGTCTGCACAACACCTCTGCCAAGGCAGGGAGGCTTCCAGCCCAGCCCAGGCTGCTGCTCTTAACACATTCAGAGGGCAGGAGGGGACCCTCCTTTGAGCTAACAGACAGGTCTTGGCTTGTGTCGGGGGAGGTGGCTGGGTAAAGTCTGGCTTGAGATTTCTGCAACATTATAGGAGTTGGGAGGCTCTACCTTCCTTCCAGGCCTCTTTACAATTTCAGATTTCACCCTCCAATCCTTCTACCATTCATTGTATTTTTAGCTGAACATATGTTAACTGAGTCAGCCTCAACTTCTTCCCAGGCACAGACACTTTATTAGCCTTGTTTTGCCTATGCTAATTTGCTTCCTGGAAGTGCATGTAAACAAAGTCCATAATGTGTCAGGGGGCGGAGAGGTGTGTGTGGGGGGGGAAATAAGTGTGTGGGGGGGAAAGGAAAGAGTGAGCGTGGGGGGGAGGAACAGTGAGTGAGTGGGGGGGATGGGGAAGTGAGTGAGTTTGTATGTGTTTGTGTATATGTGTGAGGAGGGGAAGAGAGAGTGAGTATGGGGGGGGGAGAGGGCTGCGTTGGGGGGAGGAATACATCTCTCTTTATATATGTGGCTTCCTTTGCACAGCATTACTAGCCAGGTGATGAGAGGGAAAGATTCTTGCCTCTCTGCCCTGCTAGCACCATCGTGCAAAGAAGTTTTGCCTGTGTGCTGCTACCCCGAGGGGGTTCCCTGCCAGGGGAGCTGGTGTACAAATCTCCAAGCCCCACCCAGGAACCCCCCAAAAGCAAGGAAATTTCCTATAACAAAAAACATAACCATTGTTTAAAAAAAGTTAAAGGCAGGATCGTTAAAAAAAAACAACAACTTACCTTTCAAAAAACATTTTAAAAAGTACAGTTTACCAAAACGTATAAAGCATAAAAATAACTTACACTTACATTACAAAACACATTTAACAACATACAATGTAATAATTATTTCATTGTAATAATTTTATTGTATAAAATTTATAGAATTTCTACAAATGTAAAGGGCAAGGGCAGTATGAAACATTTTCATAGGTGACTTATGAAAATAAATTGTAGGTGACTTATGATAATAAATAAATGACCTCTAAAGAAATAATGTCATAGTTTACTTAGTGGCAAATAGTTAAAAGAGTAAGCATGTTGGTAAACATGGTATGACAATAAATTAAGTACATATGGTGTCTTAATGTTGATGTTACATTACGCAATATAGATAATGAAGTGTAAATAATTTCCATGGTTTTTTATGTTTAAGTTTTGGTAATCTGTATTTTGTAAAATGATTTTTGAAAGGTAATTTTTTTTAGAAATGGCCTTCAACTTTAAAAAAACCTTATTTGATATAATTACAAGGGAGAAACGACATTAACATATATATGTACCTTTTTAAAATGTATTTATGTATTTTTTAAAGATAATGAACCTTTTTGAAGTTAGATATCTCATACTAGAACTGCAGCTTCATAGTAGAAAAATATCCATGATCAGATAGAGACCGTGGGTGAAAGCAGACGTGATGCTAACCACCCTTGGTGGTCATTTATGCATGTTTCAGGGCTGCATAGGGCACCAATACAGTCCTGCAATATGCATAAATGACCACCAAGGGTGGTTAAAGGGTGGTTAGCATCATGTCTGTTTTCATCCCATGTTGCAACTGAGCAGCATCCCGGATAATGAAGATTGCATCAAAATTTGCCCTTAAACCAGGGATTGATGTGATTGACTACACACCAGAGAAGGACCCAGAATTGTAACTGGTGGTTTTAAACACATGCACTTATAATAAGAGGAAACGGGATAAATATTTATTTATCTAAAATTTATATCCCTCCCCTCCTGCCCGCAGGGCAGCCCGGGGTGGCGAACAACATTCATTAAAATAATATAAAAACTTTAAAACAATTTAAAATACAGTATGTGGAGAAAAAAACCCATCCCCATCCCTCCCCTACCCCTCGCCAAAAGCCTGACAGAACAGTCAGGTCTTACATATACGCCAAAACAGCAGGAGAGTGGGAGCCAGTCAAGCCTCCTCCGGGAGCGAATTCCACAGCACAGGGGCGACCACCGAAAAAGATCTAACATCGGTGGCCACCCACCTCGCCTGCGGAACCTCCAAAAAGGCTCCCACGGACAATCTCCATGCATTTACCCAACATATAAAATGGCTAAGGGAAGGAAGTAGTGGGGAAGAAAAAGGAAAAAGTTGAAGGAAAGTTGAGTCTCATAGGCCTACAGACTGATTTAGGCCTTAACAATGGGGACCTCAGTGAAGAATGTCTAGCCGAAGGCATGAAGAAAATTCAGATTAATCTTTGGAGAAGATAGTAGAACAAATAATAAAACAATTTATTTGTAGGCACATGGAGGAAAATAGGGTGACTATAAGTATGCCATGTAGATTTATTAATGGTGTAGACCATTAGTTTAATTCTTTGGTAAGGTAGTTAGTTTAATAGATATGGGGAATGCAGTCAACATAATATATCTTAACGTCAGCAAGACTTTTGATTTCGTTTCACACAGTGTTCTCCTAGACTAGTTGGAGAAATGTGGGCTGGACGGAACTGCCTTCAGGTGACTACAGAACTGGATGAAAAATCACAAAAAGAAATAATTAATGGATCAACTTTGAACTGGAAAGAAGTATAAAGTGGGATTCTGCAGGGATTAGTCCTGGATTCAAAACTGGTCAATACCTTTGAGTGCTTTCTGACATGATCAAAAGCATACTTACAAGTTCAGGTGGCAGGATGCACATGCAATTTAGTCACTGTTTTGATAATGTCCAAATGCTGCAACACGCATGATTGAAGCTTTTCTGTGCACTGACAAGTGCAGTTGGCTGTCGGATAAGGCACACTTGTAAGTGCGCTGAAAAGATTCAGTCATGCGTGGCATTCAAATGTTATCAAAGCAACACCTAATTTGCATGCATGTCCCACCACCTGAACCCATAAGTACACTTTTGATCACATTGGAAAACGCCATGACTTCAATGAAGGAGTAGCCAGTATGCTTATCAAATTTTCTGATAATACAAGACAACCTTGATAACTTGGATATCTGGACAGAAAACAATAAAACAACATTTAATGAAGGTACGTGTAAAGTTTTACACACAAGAACGTAAAAACAAATGCATGAGTACAACGTTGGAGATAACTGGCTAGGCAGCAACACTTCCTGAGAAGGATATGGGGTCACAAATGGAACATGAACCAACAGTGTGATGCTGTTGCAAAGTAAGACCAACACCATTTGGGGTTGTATTAACAGAACAAGGTTAAGGAAGGTTTGGGAAATTATAGTCCCTCTGTACTCAGCACTGGTCAGAGCCCTCTTGCAGTACTATATAGTTTGGCCTCTGCATTTCCAGAAGGATGCTGACAAACTAGAAATGATTCAGAGAAGAGCAACAAAGACTATCAAAAATTTGTAATATAAGTTATATGAGAAGAAGATGGCAGCAATGGGTATGTTTAGCCTAGAGAAAAGAAGACTAAGAGCGCAATCCAGCTCCTTACAAGTCAATGGGAGTTTAGCCATTGACTTCTTTGGGAGCTGGATTGCACCCTAAGGGTTCAGCCGCATGAGCTGTGGAGGGCCTGATCCCCACACAGCCGTGTGGCAGGCGAGCTCAGCACTACACTGCGGGGCTAGTGCAGGGAGCAGGGCAGATGGTCACACACACACCTCACAGGGGGGAGCCAGGTGGGCAGGCCACTGTCAGAATTCGCGGGGTGGACTGAGGCCTTGGCCACACCAGCAGGCGCCCGGCCCTGCCCCACCTTCCAACCCCAGCCTGACCAGTATCCTGCCCCCGGCCATGATGGGCCACATGGGACTGGAACTAGTGGCCGCCACTCAGAGCCCTGCAGTTGACCTTTTTGTAGGGCAGAAGGCGACAGGACACATGAGCTACCATGCCTTGGACAGCCTTGCCCCATTTTGGCTAAGGGTGCTGCGCTTTGCAACCTCAGCCTTTTTCTGAGGACGCAGCATGTAGCAGCCAGCTGCCCACCTCGCCATGCGGCAGGTAGAATATCTGGTGGCCGCCAGGTACATCTTTATTAGTAACTTGGATGAAGGAGTAGAGGGGACGCTCATCAGATTTGCAGATGACACAAAACTGGAAGGGGTAGCTAACACCTTAGAAGACAGAAACAAGATTCAAAATGATCTTGACAGGATGGAAAGCTGGGCCAAATCTACCAAAATGAAATTCAACAAAAATAAAGTTCTGTATTTAGGTAAGAAAAATCAAATGCCCAAGTATAGGCTGGGTGATGCCTGGCTCAGCAGCAATACATGTGAAAAGGATCTAGGGGTTGTAGTTGATCACAAGCTGAACATGAGTCAGCAGTGTGATGCAGCGGCTAAAAAGGCTAATGCAGTTTTGGGCTGCATTAACAGAAGCATAGACTCCAGGTCACGAGAAGTAATCGTTCCACTCTATTCTGTGCTGGTCAGACCTCATCTGAAGTACTGTGTCCAGTTCTGGGCACCGCATTTTAAGAAGGTCATTGACAAATTGGAACGGGTTCAGAGGAGGGATGACAAAGATGGTCAGGGGTCTGGAAACGAAGTCCCATGAGGAAAGTTTGAAGGAAAAGAGTATGTTTAGCCTGGAGAAGGGATGACTAAGGGGAGACATGATAGCTGTTTGCAAATATCTGAAGAACGATCACATTGAAGATGGAACAGACTTGTTCTCTGTTGCTCCTAAGGGCAGGACTAGAACCAATGGGCTCAAATTACCAGAAAGTAGATTTCGGCTAAACATTAGGAAGAACTTCCTAAAGGTAAAAGATGTTCGACAGTGAAACAGATTGCCCAGCGCAGTGGTGGGCTCTCCTTCACTGGAGGTTTGCAAACAGAAGCTGGACAGGCCTCTGTCAGGGATGCTGTAGCTGTGGATTTCCTGCGCTGAGCAGGGAATTGGACTAGATGACCTCTGAGGTCATTTCCAACTCTTAAGATTCTGTTCTGTGATTGTACACGACGCGCTGTATCACACTGCAAGACTGCCCCAATGCGCAGTAAGTGCATCGTGTGGCTGCACCCCATGGGAGCAAGTGTTGACAGTTTGAGGGGTGTTTTAAACAGGATGGCTCCACGTGTGGCCTCTCACCGTCCACATGGAAAGCCGCTCGAAGTTGGTGCATGGGGAGGCGCACTCCCATGATCCACGCATCGGCCACTCAATCCCCGCATGGAGCAGTTCTGAAAAATCCACAGTGCCCTGTGCGGGGACTGGGTGGCCAGTGTGTGGGCGGGGCAGCCATGTGGGGAGCTGCCCATGTGAAGCGCTCCCCATGCACTTCCCATGTGTGAATACCACACACCAACCACGGACCCCCTCCCCACTGCTAATTACATTAAAGACACCTGAAGTCCCTTCCAACTCTTTAGTTCGATGACATGTTTTAGAAATGAGCTATTGTAGTTTGATCTCTGACATACTACTATAAAGCCAAGCTGATTCCCAGTGAAATCAGTGGATTGAGTTTTTCTACTGGCATAACTACAAGTGTGTATAGTCCTAATGTGGGGCTTGCTATTGCAATGAGTTATATTTATATTTCTAACTTGCCTATATTTCTAATTTTTTTACATATGCCTTTTGTCTAAATAACACTGTTTTATTACGTTATTTTGTTTAAATAACACTAGAAGAATGTTATTCTACTCAGATCATTATTCACTAATGAGGAAACATGCTTTTCAAGTTGAGAGAACAGTTTAAAGTTACTATGTGCTCATTTGTTTTCGGTTAACCTACTAATTATAAGTAAAGTAAACCTAAGAATTATTGTTTAAACAGTAGCTTCTGGAGACTTGCTTCAGTTATATAAATAGGTAAGAATGAGTCAATATGATAATTCTTGGCCAAGTGAGGACTTTAGAGGCCAGGCCATTATAAGTGCAAACCTGTAGTGGGTCTCTTTGATGTGAATTGACAGACAAACACATGCACTGGCCTGAAGCATAGTTCCCAACGAAATGGTACTTTCTACATTATAGTTCCTCGAAAATGCTGCTGCTATTCAATTTTGTCAGCAAATCAATGAAATGAATGCTTCTCTGGATAGAAAACAGGGTGCATGCAAACATTCCTTTCAAGTTTATATAAAGGTATGCTAGAAAATCTTAAATGGTCTGGTCACCTCCTATGAGACAACTCAAAAAGAAACACTCTCTGTAGCAACTGAAAATCATTAAAATTCTTTCCCCAGAACATGATAGCACATCAGCTCATTACAATATCCACATCTAAATGAAGTGCTGGAGCTAGAAGAGATTAATTTCCATAAAGAATAGGAAAACTGATAAGAATGCAATCATTTGTATTGAAGAAATTAAATTAAATTACTTAAATGTAAACCAAATTATAACATACTGAACTGGACAATAAATTTTTGTTGGTCCCCATTTACTTTGCAAATTATATTTTATTTGCAAGTCATGCTGTAGAAAATAAATTGACTGTAATTTATTTAGGTCTGTAGAACCCCAGCAAAACCCTGTTCAACCTTGAGCCATAAAACAAGGTGCAGTATTTTTAGATGCATCACTGTATAAAGGATTATATTTTAGATTTACATTTTTATACTCAAAAATATTTATATTAGCTGCACTGTAAATGGAAAGCAAGACAGTGTCTGGGTATCAAGTTTTTATTGAGCCGTATCTGCCAAATAAGTACCAAACAGTAAAGTATTTGATACAAACATAACTTTAGACATTCAATCATATACTAGAATATAGAATAATTCTTTCAAAAACCAGGGGGTGGGTGGGTGGGTTGTAACAGGAAACATGAATGAGTCACTTAGGAAACACAAAACAAAAAGTAGTTAAGATGATGTCTTTGATTTTAGCATCTTTTATTGGTGTTTGCAAGCTTTTGAGCTTTGTAGACCTCTTATTTATTTGTTTGTTTAGTTACTTATACAGCTCAAGCAATGCACCTAGCACTATACAATCATTAGTTAGAGATGGGTCCCTGCTCCAACAGGTTTACAGTCTAGCAAAGACAAGGGAGAGGTGAACACAGGGAGAGACGTGGATGGATATATTCACGAAGTTGCAAAGTCACAGGTGTACTTGCTTAGCTTAGTTACAGGGGATAAGGAGACACTGAATGATAGTTCAGTAGAAGGAACATCAGAGGGCAATCTATGGGGCTGAGGAGCTAGGGAAAGCCTGATGGAAAAGATAGGCTTTTAGGAGGGATTTAAAGGTTGGAAGGGAAGGAGCAGTGTGAATGCGTTCAGGGAAGGAGTTCCAGGCATAAGGGGCAAAGACGTCTCCAAGAGGAGGAGACACTGGGCATGTGAGGATGGTGGCAGATGAGAAGCGAAGCTCTCAGTTGGAAATGGGTGGGAAACAAGTGCAGAAAGAGCAGGAGGCCATGAAGAGCCTTGAAGGTAAAACAAGGAGCTTATGCTGACTGTCAAAGCGGAGAGAGAGCCAGTGAAGGGAGAGGAAAAAGTGGCTGAACATGGTCAAATCAACAAGCTAGGTGAATGACCTTGGCAGCAGAGTACTGAACAGAAGTGAGAGGGGCAAAGTGAAAGTTGGGGAGGCCAGTAAGAGCGAGGTTGCAATAGTCAATATGAGAGATGACTAGAGTATGTACATGAGTTTTGGTAAGGAAGGGCTGGATTTTAGCAATGTTATGCCGAGATAAGCAACACACTTTAACAACAGACTAGATCTGAGGTGCAAAGCAGGGGGAGGAATCAGCGATGGACCCCAGGTAGGTAAGAGAGTACAGTGAGATTACTAGGCATGGTCAATCAGAGACCATTTTCCAAAGCAAAGAGGATCTAATGGAAGAGGGATGTGCAACCTGTAGCCCCATGACAGGATTGCCACCTGTCCCAGGAAAGAAAACTGAGCAATGTTAAATTGCGTACATTTGCATGTTTGGATTGTGTAAATTTATGCAAGTTTAAATAACCCATTACCTAACATTGAGGCTCAGCTAATAGAAAAGACAGGATAGGATACAGATGTAGGTTAGCAGAAGTGTAGGTAGGAGCAGGAAGTGGGTGCAGTGGCAAGGGGATGTTGAGATTGCCAGTTCAGGATTTCAATTTATGGGCGTTTGGCATCACAGGGACACTGGACAAAGACCCCAAATTCCTGGATTGCCCAAGTAAAAATATGACATCCCTCGCATCCAGGTCCAGCAGCATCATAGAGTGAGGCGTAGCCTGCTGAGAGGCGGGCACTGCAGCAGTTTTCCTCCCTGGGCCTGCCTCTCAGCTGAGAGGTGGGCACACCAACCACCTTCCTCCCTGGATCTGTGGGGAGGGAGATTGCTAGTGCTGGGCAGTCTGGGCGTGGAGCTACCAATCTCTCCCTGGGGACTCCAGGGCTCTGTGCTGAGACTGGCGTTGCACTGGCAGGACACACACACGCCCCCCTCCCAATCCCTTCCTCTGCCCCAGGTGGCCTGGTCCCCCAGTGACTGTGCTTCTTAACCATCCCCAGGAGCAGCCCCTGGTCCCCCCGCCTATGCTTTCCCTCTCACCAGCCCCCAGCTGAGAGGTGGCGGTGAGAGGGAGAGAAATAAGCTCTCAACTGAGAGGCAGTGGGGAGTCTGGGTACAGAGCTACCAATCTGTCCCCAGGGACATCGAGGCTTTGTGCCAGGACTGGCATTGACTGTGAGTTGGCAGGAGACACCCTCCTCTCCCGTCCCTCCCTCTGCCCTGGCCAGCAGTTATGCCTCCCAACCCTCCCTGGGAGCATCCCTTGGCACCCCTGCCTGTGTTCTCCCTCTCACTGGCCTCCAGCTGAGAGGCAGCAGCAAGAAAGAAAGCAGAGGTGGGGGTGCCAGGGGCTGCTCCCGGTTGGGAAGCACAGCTGTTTACAGGTGACCCCAGGGAGGAGGATTGCTGGCACCACTAAGTGGAGGCTGCCGCAAGTACATGAAATGCGGGAAGGGGGTTGCCCTTTTGTTACATTGGACATGCCAAACGTGAGTGGCGGCTGAGTGATGGCAGCACAGACCAAACAGGAACTCCAGCAGGCTGTCGTCCCCTTTGATTTCACCGTAAGTAAGGGCAATTGTTTTTGGCAACACCTGCATCAGTAATCAATACACGAAGTTATACATCTCACACATTCTTTTATGGGTATTGACTTTTGGTATAATTCTGTTAGAGGACATACAGAAAGACCATGCTAATGTAGATTAAGACCATACCTATAGAGGATTAAAAGGGAAAGTATATAGCCTGGTTTATTTAAGGGCAGTTTGAAGGGCATTTTTAGTCTTCTGAGTAGATCTGAAATGGATAGCACATTTGTTGCAATTATGAGTAGTCTGTTGGGTGCCTGATTGGTACCCGAGTACCGAGTCAGGCACTCAATTGTCCCTAAATACCAGGTATTACCATTACCAATTTACCATTTTACTGATTGCGAAACTGGAAAATCAGTACAGGAAGTTTGAAAATCAGTAAATTGGGAAGCCTGCTGGGCAGTTATTGGGTACCAACTGGAAGCCAATGTCACTGGGTCAGATCAGGTACCATAATACTGACAGGTTATACCCTTCTTTGCAGGTACTTGTTTCAGCTCTGTTTCAGAGCAAGCTGTTTGCAAGCTGCTGTATTGATCTGTATTAAATGAATGATTATGGCTGAGCAAGAAATAATTTATTTTAGATTATGTGCATGTGTCCCACACAGCCAAGGACATTTGTCTAGAAAACAAACATGTAGAATGTTTCCAGTTTCCTTAATGCCCTTCCATTAAAAAGCATGTCTTGCTTTGTTTTTCACTTTGGTTTTATCCTGTTTCAATACTCATTTCTTGCCAGTTAAGCTAACTGTATCTTTTAGAAGGCTTTCTGGGGTAAACCAGCAGGCCTGTCTGCTAGCATGGTGAGTGCCCTGTTTCATACGGGCAGAGGATGTGTGGGCACCTCTCCCCACACACTTTTTTGGCTTGCCTCATATGAGGCACTCTGGATTTGTTGGCAGTACTCCGTGCATGGCCATGAGTGGGTGCTGTGTGGCTCACAGGATCCTTACTGGGTGAACCACTCCTTGGGGCAAACTCTTTGGTTGAGCCCGATTGAGCATCCCCCCCACACCACCTTGACATGAGCAGTTGGAGGCATGGTTGATGGGTAGCCTTGCATGGGAGCGTCCCATTTAAAAATACTCCCTGTCACATACTCTCTCCCTCACATCACATCTGTCTCAGCAAGCTCGTCATTAAAAGAATAGCAAACATAAAACCACATATAGGGAATAAAATGCATAATAACGTCAAAACAATGGCCTTTTTTACACGGACACCGCAGCAGGCCCGGTGGGTGGGGATAGGTGGGTGAGCACACCCGGTGAACACCCAGCGGCGCCGAGCCGGGTGATGTTTACACTGACGGCACCACGGGGGGTTGTGGGATGGAAGGGGAGGGGCCGGCACATACCCAGCGGCCAAACACCCACCCTGAGAGACACCGAGCAAACACCCATGGTAGTTACATGGACACGCGAGACACCGAATGACGAGGAAGGCCCGCCCAGCACAGCGATGGCACAACATGGCCGACTGAGGGCAAATGAAGCCACAGCATGCAGCTCCGCCCACGAACTGCCAGACCCCATGCGGGCGGGGTAGGAGGGCGCTGGGATGACAGGAGATACACAGTAGCAGTCCCCAGCCAGCCCCGTGACAGGCCCAGCCAGCTGGGTACCACGGCCCCCCCACCCCACCAGACACCGCCCACACACAACCGGGCACACAACCAAACAGGGAAGGGCGGCATGGCCAAGGAGGCGGGGGGCCCCTAAGGGGGGAGGGTGGGTGGGAAGGGGCACAGGGGAGGCGGGCAGAGGCCCGATGCAGCAGGGGACCCCAACACACACACATGCACACACACACCCCAGCAGAGGACACACACACACAATCCCACGGCCCCCAGATGAGGAGCCAGGAACCAGACACATGCAGTCACACCCGCAGGAATGGAAACCCACAGCACAGCCAGGCTGGCAGGGAACGGCAGGGGGGGGAAGACCCAGACCATACCATACCAACCAACAGCAAACCCACTGCAGGTATCCCCACACCAACAACGGATCCGTGCAGCCAACAGGGAGCCCATCACAAATACTGGGATGGGGCAGGGCACCAGGACAGCAGCCAAGGGGACGGACCCCCGGCCCAAGGCACCAGGGGGAAAGGGGGGGACAGAAACCTGTCGGGTGGGAGACAGAAGGGAACCAAGACAGGCAGCCAAATGGCTGCAAAGAACCCAGGCCAGGGACAGCAGGGGGGCCCCCAAAGGATACAGCAGAGCAGCTGCACATGCACCAGGAGTGGGAGGGAGGGCGCAGGATAATCGGTCCCTGCCAGGCAACAGTGCCACAACTACCAAGAGGCACCCACACAAGAGACCAGGCCGGAGGAACAAGACACACACCTGGGGAAGAGGGCAAAGCAACTTTAATACAAGGGGGACGGGCGTGGAACACGGGAAAGGTCCAAGGGAGATGGGGTGGTAGCATGTGAAGCAGCTCCCTGGGGCGGTGCCCCAGCCTCAATAGGGACCCTGGCCCCATACTTTGCTCCAGCGATCCTCCTGGGCGCGGTCCAGGTGGTGCACCTGCTCCAGGAGGTGGTGCAGCAGCTGCACACCTCCTCCTGGTCGGCTCGGGATTCATCACCTGCACTAAGGGATGGAAAGAAGGGGTCGACAGGACAGTGGGCCCCAACACCGTGGAACCCCAAACAGGCACCTGGAGAGAGGGCCCCGCACACACGCAGCACACTCACTGATCTCATCATACAGGCAGGCCCCAGCGTGGATATCTGAGGCCGCACGCTGCAGCTGGCCAGCCATCTGTGCCAGGTGGAGAATGGCCAGGAACACAACCAGAGTAGCTAGAAGGGAGAGGGAGAAGGTGAGAGGGTGCACGGAAAAGGAGTGGGTCAGCAGGGGTCGGTAACCACACAGCAAGTACGTCCCATGCAGTGACCAGAGACACCCAAGTCAGCACCCCACCTGCTCACACCATGGGGGACCACGGGCGGCCAGAAATAGGCCCATACACAGCCCACACTTACGGTCAGCTGTCCGTTGCGCCTGTCACCCACCCATCGCCTACAGTGAAAATGGTGGCAACCAACAGGGAGTGCCAGGATTGGCGGAAGGCTGGGCAGCCCAGGCAGGGTGACCAACCAATGGGTATCCCCCGCCAGACAGCCCAGTACGTGAGTGCAAAGGCCCCCAGGGCAACACCAGCCGCTAGGGAAGGGTTGGGGCCCGCTGACCGCCCCCCCAGCACTGGGGGTACAACAGAGAGCACCGCCATGGGACATCAGCAGCACACAGTTGCCAAATGCACACCACGACGGCCCAGACAAGCCACCAAGGCGGCATGCAACACCGCCACAGGGAGAAGCAGGGGGTAGGCTACAGGAAGGGTGCCCACACATGGAAGGAGGACAGCAGGTAGCCACCGGAACATGAAGGACAGCGCTCACAACAGGACGCGTTGGGCTCACACCACCCACAGGGGCGAACCCATGAGCCATCATGGAGCCCACAGGGGAAGCCATCAGGCACCATTGTATGTCACCCGACAGCCCCAGTCATCCAGAGCAGGAACTGCAGGAACCCCCATCACAGGAATCCACACACAAGGACAGGGCTGCAGCCAGGGGAGGGGCGTGTGGCATCACACACAGACACGAATGCACCCAAGGCGGTACAAGAAAAGGCACAGACTTTATTAATGATGGAATGAAAGGGGGGGGACCTGCCAAACAGAGGCCCGCGAAGGGGTGCGAAGGGGCTCGTGTCCGTTCCCCACAACCAGCACGCAGGGGTCCCGTTGCAGCCACCCCCAGAGGGAAGGAAGCGGTCCGGAACGCTACAGGGCTATGGGGGCTGGAGTGAAGGGAAGCAGCGATGGGGTCCGGCTGACAGGCCAGCCTACCACCGGGTTACACTGTACCGTGGCCCAGAGCAGCGGGGGGGTGATGGTCAGGGTGGCCCACAGCACAGGTACAGCAATGACAATGCGATGGAGGAGCCGTTCGGGACGCCCTGCTCCTGGAGAGGTTGGAGGGTGCCCCTGAAACTTCTGGGCTGGGACCAGACCCTCCCAGGCGAATAGGCCCCGGCAGAATCCCCAGGAACGCATATGCACATCCACCATGAAACGGGGCAGGAGGTGGTTCCTCGTGGCAGTGGCAGGCTTCACAAGTCATAGGTTCACCAATCGGAGGGTGCCAAGTTCACATGTCGTTGGCGTCCTGGTCAGCAGGGATCCTCCAACATCGGTGGGTAGCAGACTCAGCTCCCCAAGAAGCGCATGGCAGTCCGATCGCAGACGGGAGACGCCACAGGCATGCAGTAGGATGCCAGTGTAGTCAGTAGCAACATGGGGACCCCGGGCCTGGAGGGCCAGCCCAACTAATCCGGACGTGCAGCCACCAGGTGGACAGCCGTGGTCTCCAGTGTGGTTCAGGGCACTACAACTGCGACTGCTTGGTTCTAAAGAGGCTTTGGAAGGAGGGTGAAGCCGAGCTCCCCGGCAAGCCTCCTGCAAGACAGACCCCCAAATGGATGGCCCATCATCCACATGTACCGCGACAGGAGATCGAAGCCATCCGTCACCGATAGGGGGTCGCTCATCAGCAGCTGGACATCGCGGCTCTGCCACAGCATTCCCAACCGCATGTTGGCACAAGGCGACCACTTCTCCCCTGAACCACTGCCAGCCTCGGGGCCTGTTCTGCACCCAGCCATGACCATTCCAAGGGCTGATCCACGGCTTGCACAGGGATCCTATGGAGAGCGGCTGTGGTTGAGCGAGGCGTGAGAAGCTATGCAGCGCTAGCTGGGCTGCGGCCGTTCACAGCTGATAGTGGGACGGCTGCAAGGCCCTGTGAATCCCTGCCGCACGCACCTGGCGGGTGCATCCAGCGGTAGCAATGACAGATCAGCAAGGTCACGGCTGCCTATAGCAGGGCGCTAGCGAGACACTCCATGCACCGTATCTTGATGGGACACAGCTGCACATTGCCGTGGCCTTCAAGCGATGTGACCGAAGCAAGGCTGGGCTGGATGTGCCCTGACCAGGGATCGCACGGGATCCTTTCAGGAGATGGGGGGGGCGACCCACAGAGCAGCCCCGGAGTGCCACAAGGCCCGTGGCTGCCAGGTTGTCCGAGGGGGGGGGACGTGCTGGTGGGCTGCCTAAGGGGGATCCCCATCAGGTGCATGGAACACACCCACAGTAACGCGCCAATTGCATGGCAGACAGCATGGGCTGCCAAGGTACATATGTGTGCTGGTAGCTGTGACCGGGCGTGGTGTGTAGAGTGAGAGGTGGTGTGAGCAAGGTGAATGAGAGGCCATTCTGTGTGATAGATCATTGGTGCTGGTGTCCAGAGTGGGGTGCAGGTGCAGCGGAGGGGGTTGGCGGGTGTGCTCAGTGGGCCATCCCATGCAGCTGTCCCTGGGACCCTGGGACAGGCTACAGGTAGCAGGGGATGTGGGAGGCACAGTGTGGGTGTGCAGGGCNCTGGGACCCTGGGACAGGCTACAGGTAGCAGGGGATGTGGGAGGCACAGTGTGGGTGTGCAGGGCGCACAGGACTTGGGGCCAGGGGGAACGGATCGCAGCCAGGTGATTGCCAGGTGCAGAAGCCGCTCACAGGGAAGTTGGGTAAAGGGGACACAGTCACAGCTGCGCAGACCTGGGTCAGGTCCCCCGGCCACGTAACACCTAGTCAGGTAGCTGCTAGGTTATCCTGCACTGGTGCCGGTGGTGGGCCCCCAAGAGTGTGAGTGTTGTGGATGGTACCATGCTGCCTGTTGATGAGCCCCCTGAGGGGAGGGCTGTCCTCTTATTGGTCCTGTCCTCCTGCTTCATGATCCTGGTGCTGGTGTTGGAGCAATGGGCCGAGCTATTACTGCCAGGCCACCATTTCTACAACCATGGCGTCCAGTGCAGGAGAGCGGCCAACCTGCGCCGAGCTGCATCGTTGCAGTGGGCACGGAGGGTAGCTGTCCGCCGACAGTCCATGTTCGGAACAGCGGTGTCCCAGGACATGTGCCTGGTACTGTCTCGGTGGCTGCTCAATGTCTACGGACGCCGTGTCGCTGTCCCAACGCGGAGGCTGAATTTGATGCGCTCTCACACCAATGAATGGTGGGAGAACATGCTGGCCACCTGGACGGACAAGGAATGGACGGACCACTTCCGCATGAACCGCTCGCTTTTGGCCCAGCTCGGAGAGTTCCTGAATCCACATCTCCAGAAGTGCAAAACCAACATGCGGTATCCACTGCCGCCAAGGATGCACATGGCCATGGCTGTGTGGAGACTGGCCACCCATGATTCCTGTCGGAGCGTTGGAGAGCAGTTCGGGGTGGGGACCATGACCATTAACATGGCACTCCACGACTTCTGCGACCTGCTAGTTGAGCTACTGCTTGAGCGGGTCATACAGCTCCAGGATCCAGAGGTTGTGATCCGCGGCTTCAAGGATGTGGGCTTCCCCCATTTCATACGGGCGATAGACAGCACCCACATCCCTATCATCCGGCCCCCACATGCCAAGACGGACTACCTAAATTGGAAGCAGGTGTTCTTGATCAATCTCCCGGCTGTGGTGGATCACCAGGCTTTGTTTACCGATGTCTGTATGGCCACTCTGGGAGGAGCCATGATACTCACATACTGCAGGCCTCCCCCTTCTATGCATGCATGTTTGATGGGGAGATAGCCCCCAAACTGTACCGTGTCATTGAGGGGGTCTCCATGGCCCCAGTGGTAATAGGGGACCCCGCCTACCTGCTGAGCCCGTGGCTCATGAGGGCCTATGCCGTTGCACGCACAGCGGAATGCCGGCTCTTCAGTGAACGGCTCTTGTGGGCACAGAGCGTAGTGGAGCGGGCATTCGGGCTGCTCAAGGGGCATTGGCGCCTGCTTATGAACAGGAGCCAGTTCAATCTGCAGCATACCCCCATCCTTGTACTGGCAGCCTGCATCCTGCACAATGTCTGCAAGACCGGGGGAGCTGCCCTTGACTACCCCCCACCAGTGCAGAGAGAGGGTCCCATCCGTACCCCTCTACCAACATGTCCAGGGTGGCGCGTTCCGGCGCGTATCCGAGGAGAGCCGGGATGCTCTGTGTTGGCGCATTGTCGCCCAGATGGCAGGCAACTGAGTAGGCCTGTTGACAGCCCCCCACCCTTCACGATACCGTGTAACGGCTAACAATAAATCCGGTTATGTCTGTTCCCACAATCCACTTGTGGCCTCTTGTTTGGGTCGTAGGGGTTCCCCAGTCCTGTAATGTCTGTGCCCCGCGTCACTGGGTAACCCACTGCCTTCTAGCCATGGCAAGTGAACTGCACCAGGCCTCAGCCCATCACCGGTTGTCCGGTGGCATGCCAGGTGCTCCACTGATGTAACTGTGAAGATCTGTACCCGGCCATGGGAGCTATGCTATTGCCCACCCAGCTGCCTGCAGGCCAGAGACGTATGCTTCCAATACCTGTCTCGTGAATGCCCTGCCCCGACTGCATATGGAGCAACCCCTTGCCACCATGGTGCCCCCATTGACACACCGCACAACAGAGTGGTAATGTAAAACACAGTTTATTAGGGATTCTGTACGGGGGGGGGTGTTTCACTATTTGGGCCTTCCCCATGCCCGCTTCGGTGCACCACTGGGGCTCAATCCCCTGCGGGCCCTTGCAGCCGCCGTCCTTTGGGAGCGGCATCTAGACGGCCCGGGATCTCCATTGTCTGCAGGCTGCTCCACGCCGGGCTGGGATGCTAGACCCTGCGGTAATGGAACATAAGGTCTGTGTTACACCCTGCCTTGCACCAGCGCCACAGCCCTTTCCATGGCCCTCTGCTGTTCCCATTGCTCCCCACACAGCAGCCCCTCCCCCACATTCCTCTGCTCTTCGTTATGCCCTCCCCACTCCCCCCCCCCTTTCCTGACAGCTGTGTGGTCCAGCTTACCGGAGCTGGTGGGGCGGCCGTCATGGGTGGTTGGTCACCTGGAGGTTCCGGGTTCACTGGGGGAGATCGTGGTTCCTGGAGGGGGGGTCTCAGAAGCATCTGTGGAGGAACCGAGAGAGGTGCGGCAGGGCAGCCCCACGAGTTCGTGTTGTGGGGCTATGTGGAGGAGAGGGACCCTGTCGATGAGACCGGGGAAGGAGTGCTTCTGGGGAAACCATTGTTGGCTGAAGTGCAGGGGGAGCACCTGCACCTGTGGGGGGGCACCCTGGTGGTAATCATCTGCCATCCCGCCACCCGGGCCTGGAGGTGGGGGATGGCAGATGTCCTGCTGGGGATCCCTCCACAGGAGCCCCACCGCCTCCCCAATGAGGTCAAGGGCCTGTGCGGAGGT
Organism: Sphenodon punctatus; assembly: GCA_003113815.1. Taxonomy (NCBI): domain Eukaryota; kingdom Metazoa; phylum Chordata; class Lepidosauria; order Sphenodontia; family Sphenodontidae; genus Sphenodon; species Sphenodon punctatus. The sequence continues at coordinate 4,109,665 of QEPC01006863.1, forward strand.
CCCCTCCAGTGTGACATGTCTCCTCGCCCTCTGTGCCTCCCTGTCACCCAGGGGGGTGCCCGCCCCCCTTCCTGTCTGTCCCTATGGTGTATGTTACTGGTCGGGCAGGGTCCCGTGCAACATGTCACCTCTGTCAGGCCGCAGAGCTTGCCCCATCAGGAGCCACGTGCACCCAGGTCTGTGCTATTACAGTTTCTCCTAGGGACCTATCATGTATCCCCCCTTTGCCCCCCTCTGTGGACCCCTCAGGGGCTGTTAATCCGTATGGTTCAGTGACCCAGCAGTTCCGGTCACTGGCCCTTCCGTCGTGCATGGGGGGCGATTGGTTCTAAGGGCTGCCCTTGTGTCCGGCCTGTTAGCCCGTTACCCCGGTACCGACTGGGACCCCATCCCTTGTGCGTTGTGGCGTACCATGGTTGTCCTGACGCCCGGCTCTCGGGGGTGCCTCCGGTTCCTACTTGACCACCTCCTCCTCCGCGACTTCCTCCTTGTGAACCTGCAGGGCGCCTTGAGCTGTAATGGGAATGTGGATCCATCAGTCAATCCCTGCTGCCCAGCTTAGGCTCTGGTCACTGTGACCGGGGCCCTTCCCCACCCCCACCCCCCTCCAGGCCCTGGTTGCATTCCTACCTGGATCATCTTCCTCCACTTCCTGGGAGGCATCCCGGGTCTCCATCTACTCCGCATGTGCCCCCCTTCCCTGCGGCCCTGCGCCCTGTGGGTTTTGTGGACACACGCAGAGGGCGATGTTTGAGTGAGTGGGTTCCCAGGGCATCTCCTCCCCCTGTGTAATGGGGCTGCCCCCTCTCGCATCCTAGCTTGCCTCGCTGGGGCACAGGCCTCCCTCTGCTCCTGAGGGTTGGGCAGGGTGTGTGTTGTGAGTGCCCTCTGCCTGCCCCTGGCGAAAGCAGTGCCATGTAAGTGGGAAGCGACTATGTCCCCATCCATGCAGAGGAACCGGTCCAGCTCATCATGGAACTCCATTGTCCGCATGGCACAGCCAGACTTGAGATTGTTGTCCTTGATATGTTTATATCCGGACCTCAAGTCCTTTGTCTGCTGCATGCATTGGGTGACATTCCTATTGTACCCCTGCCGCTGCAACTCCTGGGCAACGGCTTCATAGACCTGTCTGGTCTTGTAGCTGCGCACCAGGTCGTGCTGGACTTTTTCACCCCCCCCCCCACGCATATGAAGTCCCTGGTCTCCTGCCTCGACCAGGGCTCCCCCTTCTGGGGGGGCCTACTAGCTTGGGGCCCGCCCGGTAGCCGTGGTGGCAGCGGAGCTGGTCATCTCCTGTTGGGGGCATCTGCTCCACAACCCCCCTGTGCTCCCTTGTGGGGGGATCCCTCCCTGCTCCCCTCGGGAGGCATGGGCACCTTACCTGGTTGTCTTGGAGGCCGTCTCCCCGGTGGTGCATTGCTCCTGTGTCTGGGTGCTGTCCTGGGGGTGGGGGTGGAAACTGTTAGATGTCAGCTGCCCGCCCTGTGCTTCCTCAGGTTGTTTTCCGCTGTTGGCATGTGGGGCCCCCTCCCCGGGTTCTTGGGGTCCCCTCACACATACCTCACTGTCGCTCCCACTCCCTTCCCCATGGCTGTACTGGAGTAGGGGGCTGCTGTCGGTGCAATCTGTCCTCGGTCCTGTGGCGGGACGGGTGTGCTGTGTTTAGTGGTCCTTCCCTCTTCCCCCCCCCCAAGCCCATGGGGTCGGCCCCCTCTCCTGGGCATCCCGGGGTCCCTCTGCTTACCCTGGCCTGTCCCACGTGAGTCACAGTGCTGGCTCCCTTCATTTTGTCGGCAGCTTTCCGTCCAGACATATTGGGAGTCAGCACACCCATGTCTTGTTTCAGATCCCTTTTAAGGCTCCCGGGTGGCTGTCTGGCGTCTCCTCGGGTGGCCGTGTCTGCATGGGGGCCCCTGTGTGGCCTCTCAAGCCATCTCTCTGTGGTCTCAGCAGACCCGTTCCCATGGGTGTGGGTGTTTTGGTTTATACACGGACGGGCAGGTGTTGAACACCCATCTCCACCCACCTCCACCCACGGAACATGCCAGCTCCTTCCCGGCTGCTCCATGAGTGTTGGTGGGTGTCGGTGGGTGGGTTATGAATGCGCACCCACCACTCGTGGACTTTTACATGGGCACTCTCACACCCATCTGATTGGTGTTTGTGGGTGGGTGACATCCGTGTAAAAACGGCCAATATGCAACATACAGCACAGTTCCATTTTTACTCTGTTTGCCCTTTGGACCAAGGGGCATTCCTGACCTATCCCTCTTCTGGTGTAATGTTTCCTAGTTCACTCTCCCAGGTAATGAGACCTTCCTAGTCTAGCGCCTCCAGCAGGGTTGTTACCTGGTACAGTAGCTTTCCTTTCCCTTTTACTAACTTCACCCTGCAGAATCTCTCTGTCTCTTCCCTGACTAGTCCCACACAAGTCCTTGCAGGATCCCTACCCAGATTCAATCCAAACACACACTTATTCCACTGCAATGCTTTTATTTACATATGCCAACATATGCACTGAACAGTTTATACAACACTTCACGCAGTTCTTGCCCTGCCTTAAGCCCCAGTCCATGCAGTAACCGTTCCCCTGCCCTCAGTCAGTCCTCCATATGGGCAGATCCTTCTCTTTACTAGCAAATCTGCTCCCAGGCTTTGGGTTAGTTTCTTTGAGGAGCTATGAGGCATCTGAAAGGGTCCCCCTGTTCTCTGGTCAAAGCCAGCCTTGCTGTGCTGTAGGCCCTCTGAATTCCTGGCCTGACAGTGGAAGTAGGGTCCTCTGTTCTGGATTTTTCTCAGGACAAAGACCCAAGAAAAGAGTAAGAGGAGGATATTCAAATTTAGAAATAGGCCTGATTCTTGTACACAATGATGATCAAGTGCTCTTCACATATCGACATGAAAGTCACTTTGCCAGAGTTGACAATTTAGGATTTTCTTCCCTAAACAACCTGTACGGCAGTAATCTCAGGAAAAATCGTTACCTGGTCAAGAAACTATTTTGATGAGTGAATCCTAGTCTTGTACTCTTAAGTCACATGCACAACCTGCAGTAGCATGTGTTGTACACAGCAAGAACACAAAAAACCCTCATATGGTAGAGATGTTAATTAACATTTATCAAGATCTATGGCTCTTCTAATTTATAAATAGCCTAAAAATTCAGTTCTGGAATATATGGATGAAAAACGCTTTTCTGTTTAAGAGCCTTTCTGCTTCAGCATCGATAGACAGATGATCCAGGCTCAGTATCCAAACACCTGCATTCCATCTGACAAAAGTGCCAAGAGCTCAAAATGCTTTGAACTGATATTTCTTTAGGGCAACACCCATACATTAGGACTTTATTACGGCTATTATCAGACAATTGAAAAATGCACTATTAATCTGGTATGGAGCTTAAATAGACCCCAATTAAGTCACAGTTGGGGAAAAAATAATGTGATTTATTTGAAGATGACTCCAGTTTAACATAACATTTTAAAATTTGATTAAGTTATTGTTTGCAGTACAGAAACAATACTAAAACAAAAGGTATTTGAGGTCAATAGTATCCGCAGTGTTAATAGTAACATCCCACAGTTACATTACTGGGGGTTGAATTGACCCCCCCCTCCCAATTTTGGAACATAACATCTACAGAAACTGCAAGAGCATAATAAATAATGAAAGGGTGGAAATGACCCCATATACCTAACTGGTGCATTTTTAACACAAAACTGCATGTGGGTATGTTTACAAGAACAGGATTATTATTTATTTATTTATTTATTTATTTACTTGGTACCCCGCCTCCGCCTGCCTAACACCAGCTCAGGGCGGCCTACAAAAGTCCATCATAAAATAATAAAACCATATAAAACAACAGCAATATAAAACAGTAATAAATATAATTACAATTAATCAAAAGAATACAACCAAGGTGGAGTTAAAAACAAATCTCCCCAACCAAATCCCCCCACCCGCTTCCCATCTCCCTCACCAAAAGCCTGGCAGAACAGCCAGGTCTTGCACTGTCAGCGGAAACAGGGAAGATCCGAGCCCAGACAGACTGCCACCGGGAGGGAGTTCCACAGCCGTGATGTAGCCACAGAGAATGCCCACCTCTTAGTTGCCTCCTGAAAAACTCAAGGGACCTTGAGAAGGATGCTCCCGGCTGACTGCAGGGGCTGATCCATTCATTCATTCATTCATTTATTAGATTTCTATACCGCCCCATCCTGCACAGCAGCTCGGGGCGGTTAACAACAATAAAAAACATTTAAAAACATTTAAAATACAATCATAAAACATATCAATAAAGCTGGTGGTATAAAAATAAAGTGAGACAGTGAGACGGTCCCACAGGTAGGCAGGGCCCAGACTGCATAGGGGTTTATAGGTTAAAAACAACACCTTGAATCGTGCCCAGAAGACTATAGGCAGCCAGTGAAGTGCACCATCACTGATGTCATGTGCTCATGGCGACCCGTCCCCATAAAGAGACAGGCCACTGCATTCTAATATTTTTATAATATTTATGTTGATTTTAATTGATTTTATTGTTTTAATGTATGGAAGCCGCCCCGAGCTGCATGGCAGGAGGGGCGGGGTAAAAATGTACAAAATAAATAAAATATAAATAATAATTCTGCACTAGCTAAAGTCTCTGAACCATCACAAGCCCCACGAAGAGTCCAGTAGCCCATGATGCAGTAGTCCAGTCTTGAAGTGATGAAGGCATGGATGATAGTGGCAAGGTCCAAGTCTGAGATGTACGGCTGAAGCTTCTGTACCAGATGTAGTTGGCAGAACGCACTTCTCACTACAGCCACCACCTGGGCATCCAAGTGGAGCTGTGAATCGAGGAGTACTCCCACAGTATGCACCTGAGAAGCTAAGGAGGGATGATCCCCATGAATGATAGGAGTCACCAACCCCTTGGCCCTCCCCACCAGCATCATCTCCATCTTGTCAGGATTCAGCTTCAGTCGGCTCACCCTCATCCAGTCCCCTGCAGCTGCCGAGCACCGAGACTGCCAGGTCTGGGTCAGCTGAAAATGAGAGGTAGAGTTTGGTATCATTAGCATGTTGATGACACTGAACACCAAAGTCTCACAATCTTGCCCAATGGCTGCATGCACATGTTGAACAGGAGAGGGTACAGACAAGAACCTTGTGGAACTCCACATGAGAGGCCTCGAGGGGACGAAGAGCAGTACCCCAGTACAACCCGCTGAGTTCTTCCAGCCAGGAAAGGTACTGAAGGTTCACACTATGAATGTGTTAACTGCTGTGTAAACAAAACAGTATGCATCATGCGGACCTAGCAGCCTGCAACGACCTACTTTGAATATGGGTGTTCCAGCAGGTGCCTTAACAGGAATATGTAACCCCCAAGTAAGTAAAGGTTTTTACCACAGCCAGGGAATTAGCTAGAATAGACCAATGGGTTCTCAGGTATCTTCCCCCCAAACACATAATTTTGGACTTCCCAGAGTTCACCCTTAGCCCATTTGACTTACAGAATGTTAGAAGTCTTTCGAGCAGGCCCTTCATCCCCCTCTCCGTTTGAGATAACAGGATAACATCATCTGCATATTGAATAACAGAGAGCGGGCGGCTCTTAATAATAGATGGATTATATTGGGCATCGTTAAGCCACTCAACCAGTTCTGCCACATAAAGATTAAATAAGAGAGGGGCCAGGACGCATCCTTGGCGGACACCCCTCGAGATAGAAAGAGGGGTGCTATGACCCACCAGCCCAGCTACTTTAATTCTAGCTGAGTTATGCTCATGTAATTGCATCAGCAATTCCAGCAGGGTACTATCAATTCCCATTAGTTTCAGTTTTCTCCAAAGGTTAGCGCATGGTATCGAATCAAATGTCTTCGAAAAATCTATAAAGGCCAAAAAGAGCTTACCTCCCCTTATTTTAGTATTTTTAAAAATAAGGTGTTGTAAAATAAAGCAGCAATCAAGCGTGGAGTGTTTGGTCTTGAACCCAAATTGTTCCACAGGGATCAACCTTTGCTCATTTGCCCAACTCTGAAGGCGGTGGAGGAGTAACTTAGCATACAATTTGACAACTATTGACAATAGGCTAATAGGTCTATAACAACTGGGGTCTGACCTATCTCCTTTCTTAAAGATTGGAATGATCCAACTCTGGCCCCACACGAAAGAGACCTTGCCGATATTGTTAACTAGATTGAATCATTGGCAAAGAATAAAGGCCCACCACCCTGCATTGGCCTGAAAAGATTCAGCTGTTACCAAATCGGAGCCTGGTGCTTTATTCTGTTTCAGTAGGTAAATCTGCTCCTCTATTTCCTCTGCTGAGAATACAAGGACCAGAGGAGCTGATGTATTTTGTCAGCGAGGTTCTAAATTTTGATCATGCTCTTGCTTAGGGCAGACTTGGTATAAGTGGGCGAAAAAAACTTCCCACACAGGATACGAAATAGGGGATTGAGCTATGTCACAAAATGGATTAATTATAGAGTTCAAAATGCCCCAGAAGCAGCCTAAATCTTTTACTTTTAAGGCCACTGACATCCTTGCCCAGATATCGTTATAATGGGCCTCCCTTTTCTTTTTCAACATTTGCCTATATTGGTTCCTGGCCTGGCAGTAAGCATCGCAAGATAATTGGGACTGTTCCTTCAGCCAGATTTTTTTCACTCTAAAAAGCTGTTTCTTCTCAGTTCTGCATAGTCAAATGAGGAACGCTTCCTCTGGGGCAGTTGCTGAACACGAAATAGGGGAAGAGAATTTCTAAAGTAGCCTATAATATCCATAAAGGCTGAAGTTATAACATCCACGGATCCCTCACCTTTTTTTATTGTGGTCCCCCTCCACATAGGACAGAATCCTCCATCCATTCAAATCAGTGATTCAGCTCCCATTGGCTTTAATAGTGGAGGATTTATTTCCGTAGTGTCATTAGAGTCAAGAGTTACTATGCATTTTCATGCTTTATCATGTTGGAAGTTCTTCTCCCAATCTTAACAATAAAATTCCTTGTTTTGTACAACTTGTTTTAGGGATAGCTGCTTTTTGAAAGTAGAAAATGTATTTCAACTGAGGCAAAAACCATTTTTAAATCAATTGGTAAAAACTAATTTCCCCCATATTTTTGTGAACCTGTTGAACTTCCAGTATATGTGTTTTTCCTGTACTTTGAATCTCTCTCCGAGAAGCCAAAACTTTTCTTCTAATTTGTCTGAGAAAGCCTAGTCTACTTCATTGAAATCTACTTCATTGTCTGCAAGTAGGAAAAGCAGAACATGATTTTATACTTCTTGACACCTAAGCCTTTAACTAGAGTAAGCTAACTGGCTTTTGTAATTTATCATACTCTGACAGTTAGACGCTGTACTCTCTCTAATGGAGTTACAGTAACATTGTTTTCTTTGCAGCATCTTCATACAGGGCTACTGAATGACTAAGGATTTCTGAATGCTTCCATTTTAGTGGGAACTGAATTACTTGGATTTAAGCTAGCTGTGGAAACAACTGAACATGTTTTACTGGATTGTCATTTATATGATAAAATTAGACTGATATATTTGAACAACTATTTAATTAAATATAAGGGGTGGTCTGGCTCTTGTTTAACTAAGATTATGCTAGAGAGTATTGATATGAATTTGACCCTAAAGGTTGCTTTGTTCCTGGAGAAAGCATTTGCTATCAGGAAGAATTTCCTAGCTTATAAATATGGTGAAGAGGGGGCTCATGGTACATAAATTTGCCGGGTCGAGTATGCTTAAGGACATTTGGTTGTCTGGTAAATGAATGACTAATGACTGTAGATTACATGGGTGCTGTCTGTGATTGTTTAGTTGTATTGATTAAATGATAAAATTGTAGTATTTCTATAATAGATTGTAAACTTTATTTTATTGTATTTTATTTTAACCATGAAGTTGAGTGATAACCGAAGAGTTGGGCTGTTAATAAAGCTTTCTTATTCTGATTTAAGCTAGCAATGGCCTATAAAGCCCTTCTTTGGGTGTAAACAAGCCCACGGATAGGGCCACGTGGTAGCTCAGACTGCTGTGGATCATGCTTTTGATATTTTGTCAACATGTAGAACATTTCAGTTAACAGCAGTGCCAATTCTAAACACTCAGGGTGCTAACAAATGAGATGTTGCCCCACTTTTGCCCCAGATTCACCTGCTCATTTGTTGTGGGGCCACCAGATCTTGACCCTGAGGCCACTCCACACGGCATCAGCCCAGGAAGTGTGGAGCCCATTGTGCAGGCAAATCCAGGGCAACACGCTCCCTGGGGCCACCTCCTGTTTGTTGGGGGCCACAGGACACCAAACAAGGGAAAACCCCTATGGGGCACAGGTGTCAACCTAGAATGTTGAGAGAGTGACCACAGCTCTAATGGTGGAGAGGTGGGGGGGGCACGCGGGAAGACTGCGGCAAGGAGAACGTCTGGTTCAGGCAATGTCCCTCTCTCTACTCAGCACCTGAATGACTAAGGATGACAGTCCAGCTAGCCCAGCTGCCAGCCAGCGCTAGCTGTGCTCTCTTAAAGGGTAGTCACTTTCAGGAACTCTGCATGGTCACACAGACGTTCTCCTTGCCACGGTCTTCCCGCGTGTCTCCCCCCCCCCCCCAGCCTCTCCACCATTAGAGTTGTGGTCGCTCACCCAACATTCTAGGCTGGTGCCCGTGCCTCCATAGTGCTGAACATGCATACACACCCATGGATGCACAAGGGTGGTACGGGCAGCCATGTGGGCGCACTGTGGCCCCCCAACAAACGAGATGTGGCCCCGGGGAGTGCATTGCCCTGGATTTGCCTGCACAATGGGCTCCATATTTCCTGGGTTGATACCATGTGGAGTGGCCATGGGGACACTCAGAGCCAGCCCAGAAAGCCTGAAAAGCTGAGCGAAAGCTCAGTGTGATAGAGGCCGCACAAGAGGTAGGAGCCGGTGCATCTAGAACTTACTTGTGGACTTGTAAACCCAGAAGACTGAAAGATCAGCACTTTAAGGTGTGTGTAAAAATGCCCATTGTTTCTTGAAGATGAACAGGCCTGGGCTTACATGAACCTCCAAGTGGAGGGAGTTCCATAATTGTGGGGCAGCCACCGAGAACGCCTTTCTGCATGCCCTTGCTATAGAAAATTCACAGGTAGATGGTATCTGCAAGAGGGCGCTCCTGGCTGACCTCAGAGGCTGTGACGGTACATGAAGGAGGAGGTGGTCTTTCAGATACCTGGGGCCCAAGCTGTTTAGTGCTAAAAAGAAGACGTCATCAACCAAGGTCACAAGCGCAGTCTCAGTGCCATGCCCAGGGCAAAATTCTAGCTGACATTGGTCTAGGAATCCGGTAGCATCAAGATGTGGCTAAAGCTGTGAGGCAACCACCCATTCAGTAACCTTCCCTAAAAAGGGAAGATTAGAGATGGGGTGGTAGCTGGCAGGGGAGTCAACGTCAAGAGAGTTTTTTCAGCAGGGGTTGAAGAACCGCAATTTTGTGGCCCAAAAGTTTGTAGTTTCTCACCAACAGGTGTTGGTCTGACAAAAGATATCATTTGAACTACCTTACCTGCATCTGAGCCTGGGAAGGATTTTACTGTGAGGTAGCTAAGAAGGTAGTAATTCATCCCATCCCCGTATCAACCATCTCACTGTGATATTAGCAAGAAGATACTGACACTGTACATTGTTTTATATGGAATTTCCATACCATGATGTTAAACTAACAAGCAAACCTAAAAGGTCAAGTCAAGCACAGGCTGTTTCCTTGACAATGGCCATTACAGTTCTCAAGGAAACATGTTTTTACAGGAGCTGGAATGCCTGGGGTATCCAAGGGCATCCACTTCTTCCCTCTCCTCCCTATGCCATGCACATTTTACCTCCTGCTCTCCAAAGCACTCTCCACAAGCCCCTATGTCCCTCCTTATATCCTTCCATCCACCACCCTCTGCTGTCTTCAGCTTTTTCACATGCTTCTCCTAACTGTCCCTGTCACTGCAATACCTATACTCAGGCATCCTTGTTCACTGTGTTCCTCATTGGCAGCAATAGGGAAAATGCAGTGAACATGGGTCGCTGCCTATACTTTCACAACAAAGGATAAGGATTTTCTACAACACTTAGAAAGGGGGGTTGTGCCACCATGCACTCTAAACGTATATTATGTCAACAAGTCCTTACTCTGTAATCCTCTGCAAATCCTCTTGTCTATATCATAAGTTCCTCCTCACCAAGTTGTATACTACTGTTGATGCATAATCCAAAAATCACGGGCATGTTGCTATTATAAGTGGGCAGACATGCCTCTCTCACAATGGTTTGATGTTTGCCAGTTTTCAAGTAGTGATGCTTTTTGCTATGCTAGCTGTAGCCTAGTCAAGGCTGATTACATTTACATGAGGATTTTGGACTGAAAGTTTTGTTGTTGTTTTTTGAAGCGCTAATAAAAGCCCCAAGTGTTTCCTGTATTTCTGTGGCATGCATTTCTTTAATATAGATAGAACCATTACTGAATGTGTGGAGACTAGGGGTGTGGAGAAAGGGCCTGTGTCATGTTTCATTATTGGGCTTTTTGTTTTGTTTATGTTGTCATTCTTCATTTTTGAATTTTTTGAATTTTCGTTCTAGTGTCATTTTCATTTTTGCATTGGATTCCAAAGAGAATCAGTGTAGGACTTCCTAACACTTAGGAAGCACTTGTATTTTGCCTACAAAGCACTTTCTCCCTTCCCCAAAGTTGCTGAGAGTGCCACAGAGCGGCAAAAATATCAGAGAGAGACTTGCAACGTAGCATGTGAGCAGGGAACAGAGTAAGAGCAGACATTGGCAGGCAGCGGGCACTGTGGGGGCACTGAAGCAGCAGGTACTTGGACTCGCAGAGAAAGGAGGAGAGAGACAGTGGGCATTTTTACACACACCTTAAAGTTCCAGATTTTTCAATCTTCTAAGGGTGATTTCAGACGTTACCCCACCACGGTGAATCCCCCTATTGGGACCGTGATGGCGTAACGTCTGGGTATTTTCAGACATTACGAGATCACGCTCAACTACAGTGAACCACGGTCAATCCTGCGGTGGGACCAAAGCACCCTGAACATCTGTTTCGCGGGCGCCAGATGTTCACCATGGTCAATACCCACATGGGGTCAAAATCAACCATGCTTCCAGAGCTCCCCCCCGGACCGTCTCCGAAAGCGTGGTCAAAGAGATTCCTGACGGGAACCAACAAAAAGTAACGTCTGGCCGGCAACCACCGGCCGGAATCAAAGGAAATGATTCCCAGCCGGGGACAAAGCACGCAGCATTGCTGCCAGGCAACCAGCAACAACACAGGCCGGGGAGGGAGATTTAAAGGGCACACAGCAGCAGCCAAGACGAGCCGCCCCGGCGCCTTCCAGGTGCTTTGACCATGGCCCGGCCCGGGATTGGGGTAATGTCTGTTGCACTGCCCCGGGCCGTGATCTGGTGGCCCGATTCCCTGCCATGGTCCCGTCACGTCTGTTCGGGGCTTTTTTTGACCACGGGGGGTGGTTTTTGGTTCACTCCCGCCGGGAATCCACTGTGGTGAATCGGGACCGCGTAATGTCTGAAATCACCCTCTTTTGGGCTGAAAAGTGATTCCCGCCAGGTGTTCACCCCCGGCGGGAATCACTTTGACCACGCTTTCGGCGGTCTGGCCGGCCAGACCTCCGAAAGCATGGTCAAAGCGATTCCCGCCGGGGGTGAACGCCTGGCGGGAATCATTTTTCGGCCCAACAGACGTGGCGTTACCACGGTCAACCACGGTGGGATTCACCATGGTTGACTGTGGTAACATCACGTCTGCTCCCGGACCACGGACCAGAATCGACGGCCGTGCCCGCCCGCTGATTCCGGGCTGTGGTCAATACCCCAAGGAGCGGGCACTGCGGCCGCATTGTCCGCTGCACCCGCCCATCTCCCAGAGGGCGGGTGGTCTCGGAAGCGGGGGAGGGCGGGACTGTGCACATTGCGCCGCGCAGCCCCGCCCCCTATTCCCCTCCAGAATCGACCGGCACGTCTGTTGATGGGCCGTATTGATTCCGGAGGGGAATCAAATGGTGATTCCGTGCGGGGGCCAATGGGCGCCCAGGCACGTCTGAAATCACCCTAAGTTTACAAGTCCACAAGTAAGTTCCTGGTGCATTCTTCACACACACACTGCCCTGAGGCAGCCTAAAGTAGCCACAGCTGTAGATGTGACAGGCTGCCATGGTAACCAAGTGACCACAGCTGCCTGGAGCAAAGCAGTTTACCAGGAGAACTTTTTACACACACACATTCTGGGAAACGTTCTATGCAGAAGTTCAAAGAGCCAGCTGTTTAAGATCTGGGTGCGTGATTTAGACACACAGAAAGTTCAGGATGTAACAGCAAACATGTAGGAGAAATGTGTGTGTAAAAACACCTAGTGGTGCATGCCCCAGCAAAGCTTCAACTTCTTGGAAGCAGAATATCAGGAAGAGACTGCATGCAGCAGGCAGCAAAAGCATGGAGTATCAGGGGCACAGGAAGGCAGTGGGCAGGCTGACATTGAAAAGCAGCAGAGACTGGCAAAGGAGACATGCTGTTCCAAGTCTTTGGGGCTTTAACTAGAAAAGACTGCCCCAAGGGGACAGGACTTATGAGAGAGACAATAAACACTGGCGTTAGCAGCAACAGCCGCAGTTTTCCAGATGAGCAGCAATCAGGCTTGCTTTGGCACCCTAAAGTGTGGCACCAGGGCTCCCTTCCACACTGCTGCTGCAGTCTTGTCTGTTCTGTGACTGTGCATGACCACAGCACACCCTTCCTGGCTTCACTCCCCTCCCCCACATCCTGATCTGAGCAGCCTGATTTCAGTGCAGCCAAGCCCCAGCTACCCAGTTTGGATCAGCTCAGTTCCACTACTGTTCAGGGGTCAGGTGGCAGTCGGGGGGGGGGGGGATTCTTCAGTGGTTGCTGCGCCAGGGCTCCGCTCCCCTCCTCCACAGCGGTGGATAAATAAGAGGCTACGGCTTCATTTCTGCTCCAACCTTGGCCCACTCCCTGTCGTCCACCCCACCCCACCCACCCAGCTGGTTTAAGTGCAAGACAGCCCCTGCCAACTGCTACATCCTCCAGCTGGCACCATATGATCATGTGGCATGTGCGCAGCAGCACTGCCCATGAAGTGCGCTGCACTCATTTTCCCACTGACTGCCCTGCCCACCCGCTGCCAAGGAACATGAGGAGGAGGGAGAGCCCTAGACACCCCTGCTTCATGGCACACCAATGCTGCTTCCTCCCCGGCACCCACTGCCTGCCTCAAAAGTTGAGTAAGCTGCCTGCGGGGTTTTTTGGGGGGGGGGGGCTGGATCCAGATCTGGGGAGTGGGTGCATCGGAGGGGAGGGTTTTGGAATCAGACAAAGGGCTGCTGAGGGCATCTGAGGAGGTGGTTTGGGGGGGAAAGGACTGCTGGGTGCATCGGGGGGGAGGGTTTTGGAGTCTGACAGAGGGCTGCTGAGGGCATCTGGGGGGAGGGTTTGGGGGAAAGGGGCTACTGGGGGCATCTGTGGGAGAGTTTTGGAGAAGGGGTTTGGTGCACATTGTACTGAATCTGACGGGTTAAAAATGACACATGGCATTTCTCTAATTGTTGGAGGGAAGGTGGGCAGGGCCAGGGGGGCCCCCACATTTAGTCTTCACTCTGGCTCGTGCTATTTCTAAGGCCAGTCCTGAGAGAGGAGAGAGTGTCCCAGGGGAGCAGGACTTGTGTGTGTGTGTGTGTGTGTGTGTGTGTGAGAAAGAGAGAGAGAGAGAGAGAAAGAGAGGGGTGGGGACAGACGCACTGGCATGAGGAGCAGCAGTGCAAGGTAGGAAAGTGGAGGAGGAGCAGAGGCAGCAGGTAGTGACACTGGCACCCCCAAATGCTGGCAGGGTATCAGCTTGTAGAGATCATGTCAGGGAGGCAGGACCTGTGTGAGAGAGACACACACACTGAGAGGAGAAGCAGCAGCAGCAGGCAATGCAAGGCAGACAGCCAGGAGAAGCAGAGCAGGCATTGGCACCCCCCAAAGTCTGGCAGTGTATCAACTTACAGTTAGCACCCCAGGGGGACAGGACTTGTGTGTGTGAGAGAGAGACACACACTGACAGGAGGTGCAGCCGCAGCAAGGCAGTGCAAAGTATGCAGGAGGAGGAGCAGAGCAGGCATTAGCACCCCAAAGTCTGGCAGAGTATCAGCTTGCAGAGAGAGCTCCAGAGGGTCAGGACTTGTCTGTGAGAGAGGCACATTGGCAGGAGGAGCAGCAAGAGCAGGCAGTGAAAGACAGGCAGACACAGGAGGGGCCGAGGCAGCAGGTAGTGGCACTGACATTGGCACCCCCAAAAGCTGGTAGGGTATCAACCTGAAGAGAGTGCCCTGGGAGCGAGGACGTGTGTGTGTGTGTGAGAGAGAGAGAGAGAAAGAGAGAGAGAGAGAGACTGACTGACTGACTGACTGGCAGGAGTTGTCACTGATGGCTGGCTGTGTTAATATAATGATTTCCCAGAGCCCCTATGATTGGTTCTGGGAGGCTGGAAGCATTGACTAATCAAAGAGTGCCATGCCACTGTCTGGGATGTATTTGCAGTGCCCATTCACCAATGGAGAATGTCAGTCATGTATTTTGGTTCCGTGGTGTCTGCTCCCTCCTCTCCTTCCAGAAGTTGCTTACCAGATTTTCCCTCCAAAACGGAGCCTGGCAATAATGAAAATAATAACAAAAAGGGGGGGGGGGGGAATATTTTGCTATTTAAAAAAAATTTTTTTTATGGAAATGAAAACAAATTACACACTCCTAGTGGAGACTCCAATATTGGAAGGTCTGCAAACACAAAGAAGAACAGATCCACACTGAAGACTGACCTGAAGGCAGAGTAGTAGAGGCTGCTGGATATTTATTTATGTAAAGCAAGCAGAGTTTCAAAATTACAGGAGCAGGTGGAAAGGGAGTGTAACTAATGTATCTCTACCATGACTAAGAGAGCTTGTTTTCAGGTTGTTTCATTAATATTGCCCTTGTATTGCTTTTTCATGTAATAGAGAAGCACAATATTTGTTATATAAAGGCATGAATTTGGGGTCAGAGGGTAACTTTTTTCATAAGTGGAGAAATTTACATTTCCAAGTGGTCTACAATAGGAAAAAGTTTAGGAACTACTGATCTACATGAGAAATTAACTACCCTAATTTATAGTTCAGTATTGCCAAATATGACTATAATGTGAATAATGTTTAGTATCAAGAAGGTTCCCATTCAGGTAAGAACTCAGTGCAAAAAACCCAATTAATCTACTCAGGGAACTTGCAGCACAGAACTTCTAGTTCAGAAAGATGACACTGTGGGTGACTCTTTCTTGCTTTGTTTCACTTGCCTAGCCTAGGCAACCTTTCTCTGAATATTTAGAATTTGTTTAGTGGTAGACAGGACAAACATACATATGCCACTTGATTGGCCAGAAGTTATATATGTCAGTCACAGTAAAAGGAAACACTGGCATAATCAAAAGGAAGTAAACACTCTATGATAAAAAATATGATGTGTTCCTTGGAAGTACACAAGTGTTTTACTATTTGATGTCCGCATACTGCCTAACATTTTTGGCCACTTAGTAAATAGAAGGAAGGCCTTTTAATAAAAATAAATAATTGAAAATCCTCAAGATTAACAGTAGTGAAAAGTGCAATGAAGCACTAACAAGAACTTTACAATGAAAGCTGTTCCTCTCTGCCTCTAACAAAGAAAAAAAAAACTTTGTGAATTAGCTGCTTTACCCCTATGATTTCCCAAAACTTTCCATCTGAAACCTGTCCTTTTCTGTCTTCCCCTTTTACTTTTTTTTTGTCTGCACTGTTTTTCCTTCTATCGGCTGACAGTGTCTTTACATCCAAAATGCAAAGCAGACAGATGGGCGCCTCAGGAAAGAACATGACTAAGAGCACCAGCATCGGTGGGGACATGTACACACTAGAGAAGAATGATGGCAGCCAGTCTGACACAGCAGTGGGCACCGTGGGCACAAGTGGCAAAAAGCGACGCTCAAGCATTGGCGCAAAGATGGTAGCAATTGTGGGTCTGTCACGGAAAAGCCGCAGCACTTCCCAGCTCAGCCAAACTGGTAGGAATTGAATTTCTTCCTTTTCACCAAAATATTTTATTTACACGATATAAAAATAATAATGTTTAGTCATTTCAATGTATTATTCCAGCTGCCTAATTATTAACAATACTTTGGGGCGGGGGGAGGGGGGAAGATGAGAGACTGAAAACCTGTCACCTGTCCAAGCATTTTTAAAACTTTTTATTAAATGATTTATTTTTAGTAAATATAGACTCTCCTTCAGCCTGGACTCTGGCTTGTATTTTCATGCTTCATAGAGCAAACTTAATGCAATAATTCCTTTCCTTCCCAGGCCCCAATGTGAGCTGCTATATTTATATTTTGGAGATTGTTACTAATGGTTTGTGAAAGATCATTGAAATGGAGCTGCAAAAATGCTTCTCTTGTTACTAATATTCATTGTATATTCCAAGCTTCTTCTGCTCACGTGTTAAATTTGCTTTGATATGAAGCAATGTTTTAACTAATTGGAATACTTTTTTATTTTTTAAATCAGCCATTACTTTTCTTCTTTTCAGCTTACAAGCATATTTATTGTCAATATAACATTTTCTCTTTGCTCATTAGATTTTTTTTAGCTGAAATAGTCATCTAAATGTTCTGCAGACATAGGCAAGGAAGAATTTTCTACTTTGATATCCAGGACATCCACAGTCACTTTTGAGTACTTCTGGTTTTGAAATGAGCAACAGCTGGGGGGAAATTACGTATAATATACTCTGCAGATCTGTCATTAGCACTTAAGTAAGAGTAATATTGGCCTGCTTTCTAAAGGAAAAGAGCTATTTTTAATTAAGCAATAAACCCACATTACATATAGATAAATACAGGAACTATTATGTGCTCATAAACACCCATGCAAAATATGACTGTAACATTGCCATGTGGTTTCTATCAAGTCAGATTAAAACAGGGCACCTGTTTTTTTCCACACAATGGCATAGACAACTTTTTATTTGGGTGTGCATATGGCTAGATGCATGCCCATGCAACATGGTACGAATTAGGCCCTTTTTACACAGACACTCTAACACCAATAAAATGGGTGTTACATTTTATTATACATGGTTCAGGGCAACACTGCAGCCCTGCAACATGGGCCCTTTTCACACGAGATGCCTCTGTTTAAAAGACCAGTGAAACTGGGTGGAGATGGGTGGAGGTGTCTGTGTAAACACCACTTGTGGTGGGTGTCGGTGCGTGCATGCCACCTACACCACGTGGGTGGTGGGTGGAGATGGGTGTTGCGCGGGAGCATGCACGCACCTACACCCACCACAAGTGGTGTTTACACAGACACCTCCACCCATCTCCACCCAGAGAAATGCATCCCACCCACCGCAAGTGGTGTTTACACAGATGCCTCCACCCAGCAAAACTGGGTGGAAGCATCTCGTGTGAAAAGGGCCCTTGTTGCAGGACTGCAGTTTTGCTTGTACCATGTATAATAAAATGTAACACCCATTTTATCAGTGTTAGTGTCTGTGTAAAAGGGGACTTAGTAAAGCAAATTGCGGATTGCATGTGCAATTATTTCTGTGTAAGATAAGTACACAAACATGCAACGGCTGCAGAGTGGAATATAACCGACTGGTACATTCAGAACTTACTTGCTGTAGAGACCATCAAATCTGTGTAAAATAAACTTTCAGCCACACTTCATTGAGCTTCTGGTGGAGTCTGAACGTGGTCCTAGAGCCAAGGGCATAGCTATAATAGGTGTGGCCATACCGTGGACCATGAGCCTGAGGGGCTCACACACATGTAGAATGCATATGCACACTAGACTGGAGTACCACAGCAGGGGAACCATTCCATCTTCTGCAGCAGGGCCCATTCCCACCTAGTTATGCCTCTGCCTAAACTGGGCTAGAACCAGACTCAGATGCAGTCAAAACATTATGTTAAAGAATGTATAGGCAGGGTGGCTTTAATCTCAGATTTCTCCATCACTATTATTTAAAACAGGGGTGGGGAACCTCAGGCCTAGGGGCCAAATGCAGCCGCCACCAAGTTTTTATGTGACTCCTTGCCTGGCCTAGGCAATCTTTCTCTGAATATTCAGAATCTTGAATATTCTGAATATTCTCTGAACCCCTGGATCCAGTTCCTTCCCCCAAGAACTTGAAAAATGGGCTCATGGTAAGAAGCAGAGTGGGGCTCATGCACACAAATATAGGGGACAGATCCATGAGCTGGACCCTCCTCTTCGTGAGTGCACACCTTACATGCCCCACCTCCAACCTCTGTAAGGCCCTCGGACCTTGTACTGATTTTCAAAGTGGCCCTCAGGAGGGGAAAAGGTTCCTCACCCTTGATTTAAGGCAAGCTTTTTGCTCTTAGAAACCTGTGTATATAGAAAAATCTTAGCTTTGGGAAGGTGGTATCTTAATTTGCAGTTCATTTAAATAATATTGTGGGTGTGGCAGGACCAAGCAACAAGAGTGTTGTGGCACACAGACCTCAGTGATTGCCACTGGCCCTGATCCATGGTCTGCACACGCACATCATGTGTGCTCATGGGAACCAAAGCTACACTTGCACATGTGCACACAGAGTGCCCCTGGTAAAATCTCCAGCCTCCCCACTTTGCTGAGGGCTCTCTGTGCATGCACACTGTGTGCCCACATGCAAGTATAGCTTTGGTCCACTACTATGCACAGACCTTGGATCAGGGCCATTGTGAGATAAAGAAATAAATTAAGGACATAACATTTAATCTGTACCTTTAAATTCCCTGTGTTTTATTCACCTGGCCATTTTTCTCTTCTTTGGAAACATATCACTTAGTACATTTTCACAAAGGGATCCCATTTCTGATTGGGTGTCTGAGCAATAGTGCATTGTAACTGTTTGATTTAAAAGCCCGATGTCAAAACTATGAACGTGCTGTGGTAGTACCTGCAAGTATACTATCATAGGACTTTGAAATAGTGAATAATCTTGGGTAGTGGAGTGGATAACTTGGAAATAATAAAGCAATACAGAAACTGATCCATAATGAGATATTTGTAAATCTAACCTACATCAATGCCAGTTGGAATCTTGCTTAGCTGTCGGTTAAATCTCTCTAATGCTTATGTGGATGCATCAAGTGAAATTACAATCATACTTACAATGGTTTAGTATTTACTTTTTACATGTTGGCAAAAGTAAGTCATTGAACATATACATAGCAGTGTCATTATAAGATTGCTTTCTGCTATTCCGCATGGTACAATGGCATTTTAATAGTTATCTTCAGTCATAGTTAATGACTAAAATCAGCAGTAGAGATTAGTTTATAGAGCTGGAGTCATCACAGGACATTGTTTTCATGGTAGTGAGCCATACTTGGTGTGGATTAATAAGATTGAGGAAAAAGGCAAAGTATTTCCGTTATGTTATTTTAGTTTCACTTCATGTTACAGGAAACTTAATGTGTCCTTTGTTGTTAATAGGCATGCCACTGGGAAATTTAAAAGCTAAACATGAGTAACTTATATATTCTGCTCTTTAAAAAATTGTTTGATATATTCAAGTGATTTTATTATGATTATTTACTTCTGAGTAACCAAAACAGATGCCTTGCAAAATATGTAGACACTGCTGTGAAAAATATGCAAATCTCTTTCAGCTTGATGTAAGAGATGAAAAGACACTGCGAGGTGGGAAAGAGGATAGAAAGGCTTAAAGTGAAAATAAGGCCACAGCCCTCAAACCACTTACGCCAGAGCGGTCCCATGATTTTCACTGGAACTATTCTGGCATGAGTGCCTGAGGGGTGCAGCATAAGGGGCATATTGTGTACTCATACATTTGCTTCCGTTACCTTTCCTTCACTAGCCTTCCTGCACAGGCTTTGGAGCAGAAATGAGTACTGAGGAAAGATTTGTATATGGCAAGAGAAGTCACCTCTATCTACTAGGCTCAGGGAGGGTATTTCAAGCTCTGAAGAAGGCATAGATAGATATGACTGGCACAGAAGAAAACAAAAAGTTGCTAACACTGAAGTGAAGGGAGTTTGCTCCAGTGGAGCACTTTGAGGGTCAGAGCTTTAAGATCCTTTATCCACTGAACAGGTGCAACACACATAGCACATTTCCCAATCACTGTACTTCAGACCGGTTTTATGGGTTGCTCTCCAGCATGACAGCATATCAGTCACCAGGGTAGTTCCTTAGTGAGATTGCCAATTCAGACATGCAGCTTGGAGTCTTCACTCAGAGTGCGCTGGTCATGGCTGTGAAAAATACCTTCCCTCCTTAGGATGATAAAACCAGAGCGCAGGACTTGGTGGTATTTGCAGGTATTCCTACTGCCTGCTTCTTCCCCTCACTGAAAGCGTGAAAATGGGAAAAGTTTGGAATAACAAGGGGGAGAACAGTTATCTGGCAAGGTACTGTACGTTTTCATGGTGGATTGCATGGTACTACCTACACAATTCCTCCTGTTCCTTGAAGGACGTTTATACCCTTAAAATACTTGTATTCTTTATTTAACTATGGTAAACAATTGCAGTTTTTTAATTAATTCATTCTAAGTCAGTCCTTTCCCATGCACTTAATAATTTTAAGTCCATTTTGCTCATTTTTCTAAAGGTGAATTTGCCCCGATGCATGTGTGTAATATCATAGACCCCACTACCATATAAGGGAACTCCCATGTCCTGGTTTTGAGCAGGATGCCCCTGCACTGGCTACTTTTTTGGTATCTATATCACATTGTAAATTCATATTAAATTCTCTGTCCACTGTCTTCAACCTCACTACTTTCGAAGTATCTTCTCAGTACTGAATCCCTGTGTTCAAGTGCTTTCCATTGGATGTATTAGTATGCCGCTCACAGAGTCAAACTTCATACTATTTTCTGTCCTTATGTCTCACCTCTCTGACTCCCTTATTTTTATGTCCTTATTTGTATTTGCAGCACCTTCCATCTTAACTCTGGTTTGAAAACTTAATACACTGCTTACCAGGCCAGCCATTTATCCCTTTATCAGATGCTTAAGAGCTGTGCCATTGATGTTTTCACCATTGATGTAGCGATGTATTTTTGTAGGAGGAAATGTAAATTTCCATTTTAAATATCTTACTATCCTACATTTAAGGTGGCATATGGAATCTGCTATCCTTTCGTTACCTTAGAACTAATTTTCTATGTGTTTATGATTGAAAATAGTTGAATATGGCATTACACTATTGTAATTTGGTATGTGTCAAAGATTTTCCCATACCAATAACACAAGAGTATTTGGCACAGAGTGCACCATGTGAAATGCTCATCCGCTGTATTAATACTCTAAGGACCTTGCTTGTTTCACCACGAGATCTCTGATGGAATACCGAAGTAAGCAGCACCAGATTGGTGCTAGGATCATGCAGCTGTGCTCATTAATGAAAGGTACATTTTATCCTCATAACCTTAAAATGTTTTGCTAAAAATCAGAATGTTGAACTAGTTTATTTTTCTGAAAGTTTTGAAATTAAAATTGTTTGTTTTAAATAAGGATTATAGTCCACAATCCCCCCAACCTGTCTTTTCCTATTGACTGTGCATCTCACATTGCCAAGCCCACTCTACTTCCCTCATTCAGTACCTGCTGGGCACTGTCACCAAGACTGTAAGTGAGCTTAGTCCTTGCAGGGCTACTACCTCTCAAGCACACATGGAGACATGCCTCTGCAAGCCCAGGAAAGGGGCTGAAGGTCTGAGATGTACAGGGAAGTAGTTCTAAGGTGATGGTTCATTAAAAGTCATGCCTACTAAGGTATAATGAGGGATAAACACCTGGGAACCAGGCAGCAGCTTCAGGGTGCTCTCCAGGTTCTTGAAAAGCAGGTCCTGATTCAAGGCTAGAAACCCCATGAGGGGACAACCGTAACAACAAGTAAGACTTTTGACACTGTTAGTAAATCAGCATCTGGTGGAGAAAAACCTGTGGTGTGGGTGTTTTGGCCCCCTAACCTGGAAAGTACTTACGGTGCAAAGGTGCTTTGTGCCAGGCTTCCTTCACTTCACTACCCTCCCTCCCCAGCACATATTTCATGTTTATTCATTGCTGACCATCTACCCTGATCTTGCTTCTTTTCAGCTTCAAATTCCACCAACCTGGTATAGAACTGATCCTAATGCTTCAGCTGTGGGAACATCAGGATCATTTTTGTAATAACAACCCCAGGGTTATAAATGCAGACTGTGCCCTTGTATCTCTATTCCAACATTTAAAAGCCCATGGTTTAAATACATAGTTAAGCCGAATAAATAAAAAATAACTATTTCAATTTTTCTCCAACTGACGTCTTCCCATCATAAATCCTATTCTCTTAAAATAATACCTCTCCATCTAATATGTTTAATTGACAACTCTCTATGCATCACTCTTCTCAACATCACTACCTTTTTTTCCTGAACATTAAAATTATAATAATGAGAAACAACTCCCACCACTTCACAATTTCTACTAAAGAATAAATTATTTTTCATTCAAATGCCTTAACGTTAACAAGTTAATTTTGATGGAGATATTGTAGTGTTATTTGGGCAATCTAAAAGGAAATGTAAGGTAGCCTATTATAATAAATTATTAACTCGTTAAGGCATTTGAATGAAATAATTTATTCTTTAGTAGAAATTGTGATATCTTCCTATAAAATCCACCAGTTTATTTACCAATTCACCACCGATTATTCCAGATTCTCCTTGAACTTTCTATCATTTTGACATTAAGATAAACCCCTTACTAAAGCAGAAATCCTCAGCAACACTGTCAGTTGCAACCCGGAAGTGAAGTGAACCAAAAATTCCATGTTATAGATGGATGGAGATTGCATGAGAACTGCGTCTTGCCTTAACTAGAAGAGGGTGCTATGCGCCCTCTCTATTATGGCTGCTATTTTCAAGACTGCCTGAAAAATAAATATTTAGTAGAACGTATAGTATATGTTTGCATTCTCCAAAGAGTTTCGTTTTAGAGTGATATTACCATATATTAACATAGTGTTCTTGAGACTCTACAAGTGTAGAACTTCAAACTTGAAAAATGAATGGATTCTTATTTTTTTCAAGGAAAACCTTCTTTTGCTGTCAACATCTTGTTTAATTTCAAGCTAAACCCTAAAGTCCTCCTTCATTTCTCACTTAGGCAGTCATCAAAGTGAATAAGTGATTAGTGATATAATCTTTCATATATGAGCAACAGCAGTATTCGTTTTTGTTTGTTTTTCTGAATATAACATTATGCAACATTGATCCAACACTATGGGTGTTTTCAGACGTTACGAGATCACGCTCAACCACACTGAACCACGCTCAACCCCCCCGTGGGGCCAAAGGGCTCTGAACGTCTGAACGGCGCGCGCCAGATGTTCACCACGCTCAATACCCACATGGGGTCAGTTTCAACCACGCTTCTCGGGCTAGCCGGGGGAAGGTCCCGGGAAGCGTGGTCAAACGAACCCCCACCGGGAACCAAGGAAAAGTAACGTCTGGACGCCAATCCCCGCGCGGAACCAAACGAAACGAGCCCCAGCCGGGGACAAGGCACACAGCGTCGCTGCCGGGCAACCAGCAACAACACAAGCACCGGAGGGAGATTTAAAGCGAGAGCAGCAGCAAGCAAGCATGGCGGGATGGAGCGAGGAGGGAGGCGGAAGAGAGCGGAGGCAGAGACAGCGACAGCGGCGGGCCAGGAGGCGGAGGAGGTACAGGCAGGCCCAGCGATGCAGGCGGAGGGGGCACAGGCGCAGGAAGGGGGCACACGGGAGCACCCGACCAGGGAGGCGGCCCGGGAACAACACCCACAGCTGCAGCCGGGTCGCGCCGCCCCGGGGACAGCGGCCGGAACGGGCCCACAGGAGGCACCCAGGAAAAGGGTAAGGGCACCCAACGGGAGGGGAACAGGGGGCACGGGTGAACCCCCCATGGGGGGGCCGGGGGGACCCAGGGCACAAGGCAGGGGGGCAGGGGGCCCCCGAGAGGGGCCACACCCGCACCCAGCAACCACTCACCCCCTCCCCCCCCCACACATGAAAGACGGCCCGGGCGGACGAGCCCCAGGACGAGCCCGGCCCCGCGCGCCCGGAGGCGCACCCCCAGGAGGAGGTGGAGGAGGAGCAGGTGCAGGTGGAGCAGGAGCTGGACCAGGAGGAGGAACAGCAGGGGCCGAGCCGGAAGAAGGCCTACCACAGAGGGGGCCAGTGGGGCCTACAGGAGACCCGGGACTTCATCCGGATATGGGGGACCCTCGAGTACCAGCTGGAGCTCGCAATCAACCAGAGGAACGAGCACGTCTACCGGGACATCGTGCGCGACATGGAGGCGGCGGGGCACGAGCGCACAGTCAGCCAGTGTCGCTCCAAGGCCAAGGAACTCAAGAGGGGGTACAAGGCCATCAAGGACAACAACAGCCGCTCCGGGCACGGGGCCCGCACCGCCCCCTACTACGATGCCCTGGACCGCATCCTTCACATGAAGGGCTCCATTGTTGCCCCACGCCTCGTGGGCAGCGCTGTGGTCCAGGGCAGGGAGCGGGCCGAGGTACCCCCTCCCCTCGCCGCCCGCCCGGTAGACACGAGCTCCGGGGTCCCCCACCCCCAGGAGGACCACCCGGGACCCGCAGAAGCCCCAAGGCCCCCCCCCAGCAGCAGCCCGGAGACATCCCAACGCCGGGCCGGCCAGGCGGAGTCGGAGGTCGGCACCTTCACCACCCTCAGCCAGTGGTCCCAGGGGGAGCACTCCCAGGGTGAGGCGCCGGGCTCCGAAGGCTCGGAGACGGACATAGAGGGTAAGCGGGCCCCCAGGGCAGGGGGGGGCACGACCAGGGGGCCGGTGGCAGGGGCGGGGGTGGGGGCCCTGCTGCAGGGGCCACAACCAGCCCCCTTCACCCGCTCCCCCCTCTCCCGCCCGCAGGACATGGGGAGCCCCAGGACCGGGCCAGCGAGACGGTGCAGGCCCCCGCGGAGGGCACAGGAGAGCAGGTGCCGGACCCAGGTAAGGCGGGAGGGCTGGGATGGCGGGAGGGCCCCCCGGGCGCCAGCCCAGGGGGGCCTCTGGCCTCAGTGGGGGAGGGGGGGCAGGGGGCCCCGGGACCCGACCCCGCTAGGGGACAGGGCCCTGCACTGACCCACCCGCCCATTTCCACAGGGCAGCCCCCGCGCGCGGCGCCTCCGCCGGCCGCGGCCCCAGCCCAGCGGATGCGGGAGTACCGGGCGCGGGTCCGCAGGCGCAGGGAGGAGCAAGCGGAGGACATCGTCCGCAGGGCGGAGGAACAGGGGGAGCGCATGATCGCCTCCGTGGACCGCATGGAGGCGGCCATAGAGCGGTCCATGGAGAAGGCCCTGGAGACAGACCGCCGGCTGGAGGCGGAGGTGCGCCTGGAGCGGAGGCGGGAGCGCCGGGAGCACCAGCGGCAGCAGGGGCTGCTCAGGGGCCTCCGGCAGGACATACAGGGCATGGTGCGGGAGCACAGTGCAAAGATGGACAGGTCCCACGACATTGGGACCTCCCTGCTCCTGCATGCGGGCACCATGTGTGCCTACGTGATGGCCGGCGCACCTCCGGGCGCCCTGCCCGCCCAGGTCCCCATGCCGGGCCCCTCGGCGCCCCCGGGCCCAGCCCTGCCGCCCCTGGCGCCCCCCCGGCCCCAGGGCCCTCGCATGCGCCTCCCAGTGCCCCCGGGCCTCCGGAGGGTCCAGCCCCCCCGGGGCGCGACCGGGGCACCGGGCACAGCTGCCCATCCGCCGCCCGGCCCCCTGCCGGGGCCGGGACCGGCCCAGGACACGGCAGGGGACACGGACAGTGGGGGGGAGGGGAGCTCCCAGAGCTCGGTGGGCCCAAGCGGCCGCACGAGGGGTCGGCCCAGGAAACGCGGGGGGATGGTGGGAAGGGGGGGGAGGGGGAGGGCCACATGAGGGCGGGTGGTGGACGGGGTCACGGGGACGGGGGTGGGGAGGGGGCACAGGGTGATTGTGTGCACTGTGTGGGCAATAAAGTGTTGTAAAGAGACAGTTGTCCCCGGCCCGTTTGTGGGGGGGACAGGGCTGTGGGACCGCGTGTACAGGGGCATGGGCACGGAACGGGGGGTGGGGCCCCCAGGGGCGGGAAGGCCCTCACAGCGGGCCCCCCCGGGCGATGTGGGTTGCAAGGGCGTTCCGGATCCTTTTGGCATACCGGTACTCCCGGGGGTTCCCTGCGTTCACGTACAGGGGAACAGGACCGGGGGGCCGGTGGGGCTCGGGGTACTCCAGGGCCGCCCCCTCGGTCTCGCACACATTGTGCAGAACGCAGCAGGCACCGATCACCAGGGCGGAGGTGGGGACGGTGAAGTCCAGGCGGCCAGCTATACTCCTCCAGCGCTGCTTCAGGGCCCCGAAGGCACGCTCCACCACGGTCCGGCTCGCACACAGGCGGGTATTGTATACCTGCTCCGCAGGGGTGCTCGGGACAGGGTAGACCTTCATCAGCCAGCGGGTCAGGGGGTAGGCGGGGTCCCCCAGGATGCAGGGGGGCATGGGAACACCCTCGATCCACCTCATGCCCATGTCCGCGAAGTCCCCCCGGTACATGCGGGCATAGAAGGGGGAGATGGTCATGATCCTGGCGTCGTGACTCCGGCCGGAGTTGCCCGTGTAGATGTCTATGAAGCGGGCCCGGTGGTCCACCACCCCCTGCAGGTGCAGGGAGTAGTATCCGTGCCGGTTCACATACTCCAGGGCCTCCCCCGCGGCCGGGCGCAGGATCTCGATGTGTGTGCCGTCCACGGCTCCGATGCAGTTCGGGAAGCCCCCGGCCGCGAAGCCAGCCATCACAGCGCCCTGGTCCAGGAGCTGGATGGTCCTGTCGAGGAGCACGCCCTCCACAGCCTCGCACACATCCCGCACGATGCAGGCGACCGTGCTGAGCCCCACCCCGAAGTGCTGGGACACGGAGCGGCAGGAGTCGGGCGTTGCGAGGGCCCAGACCCCTATGGCCACCCGCTGGACCATGGGGATGGGCTCCCGCATGGAGGTGTGCTGCCGCTCCAGCCAGGGCGTGAGGAGCTCCGCTAGGCGCAGCAGGGTGGCCTTGCCCATCCGGAAGTGGGACCCCCACTCGGCCTCCCCCCAGTGGGCCTGGGCCCGCTCCCACCAGGCCTGGGGCCGCTCCGTGACCCATAGGCTCCGCGCTATGGGCATAGCCAGCAGCGCTGCCCGGCGGAGGGTCTGCGTTGCCCAGCGGAACCGCCTCGCGGCCCCTCGGAGCGCAGCGGGCCGGGTGAGGCTCCGGCAGGCGGCCAGCCACGCCCCCCAGGCCCGGCGCCGAGCCCTGAGCCGGGCACGGACTCTCCTGCGGGCCTGCTGGCCCCGGAGGCGCACGCCAGCCCGCAGGGCCAGGACATAGCGCAGGCGGACGGCCAGGTGCACCCTCTCGGTCAGGAGGCACAGCTGCTCAGTGTGGTCACGGTGCCACTCAGCCGCGAGCGCGAGGAACATCCAGTTCCCACCTGCCCTATCGCGCTCCATGGTGCTGGGGCCCCGGTGGGGGCTGGGAGCGCTTATGGCGGCCCGGTGCTGGTGGCTCCGCCCGGGGGTCGGCCTCGCGGGCCTGCGCGCGCCCTGTGCCGGTGCGTTCCGGCTGCTCCCGCCCCCAGCACCCCGGGCCCCCTCCCCTCGCTGTTTGTAGCGGGATGGCCTTGAAGGTGCGATTAGGCAGACAGAGAGCTCGCTGTTGTTCTCTGCAGCTGTGCCGGGCCCGCACCCTACGCCTCGCTCTGTTGTGCTACAATGTTGCGGTGCGGGCCCGTGTTCCCTGTCCCGGGGGCCGGGCCGAGCCTCTCCCGGCCCTGGGCAGTCTGTGTGCCCTCCGGGCTCCGTGTCCCATTCCCTGTTGTGCTGGACCATGGCTGGCTGCCCATCCATGGGGCTCCCGCTGGCCGGCCCCCAAGGGGCCCCCCATATCTGGGCCTTCCGCGAGACCATGTCTCTGTGCGACCTGTGGCACACCCCTGCCGTGCAGCTGCTCCTGGCCGGGCCGGGGAGCCGTGCAGGTGCCTACGAGAGCCTGAGCTCCGGGCTCCGTTACTTTGGCCATGTGGTGAGCGCCCGTGATTGCCGGCTGCATGCGGAGGCCCTGGGGCTGGCTCGTTTCCCCGAGGGGCGCATCCCGGAGGTGCTGTGCGCCCATGTGCCCTGGAGCGCCTCGGAGACCGTGTCAGCGCTGGTGGTGTGTGGTCTGGGCGCCTACTCGGAGTGCCTGGCCGAGGGTGGCCCTGCCTTGGCCGTGACCTACTTCTCCTGTGTTCACGGGGCCCGTGGGTACCAGCGCACCCGTGGGGCGGCGTTCCAGCGGCTTCTGGAGCTGGGGCATCTTCCGTGGCCCCCTTCTGCTGCCTGCTGTGTGCCGGAGCCCTCCGCGGTGGAGATGTCATCCCTGTTGGCGGTGTGGGCGCGTGTGGATGTGCAGCTGGCCCTCACCATGCCCGATCCCTTCGAGGCCTACTACCTGATCGCCCACTACATGTCCTTGCAGGGGTACCGCCGGGGCATGCTGCACTGGCCCCACCTGGTCCACCGGGCGGGCCACCCGGGCCCTGGGGCCAGCGGGGCCCCCGGCAGCGGCCCGTGAGCCCCGCGTCGCTGGCCTGCCCCCCCCGGCGTGGTGCCCCCGTGTGGGCTCCCGCCCCGGCCCGGGGGGGGGCCTGGTCCCCGCTGGCCGCTCCCGACCTGCGGACCCCACCTCGGTGAGCTCCCGCCCGCCTCGCTGCTTGCTGCTGCCCCTGGCCGTGGTCCTGGGCCCCCTCCATCCCCGTGACTCCGTGGGTGCTGCCTGAGCGTCGCTGGTGCTGCGGAGGAGCACCGCTGGACCCGGCTGCCCTGCCTGTGCCAGCCTTTGACTGTGGGGCCCCCTTCCTCCTCCTCCTGGCGCCCCTCCGCCGGCCTCGCTGTGCTTTGGGGGCCCCCAACGTGCCTTGCTCCGGGGGTCCGCCCCCCCCCCCCGAGACTGCCTCTGTTCCTGTGGGGGCACCTCCTTGGACTGGACTGGACTGGGGTGGTGTGGGGGTGGGGGTTGCTGCTGTCTGTGCCTTGCCCCGTGGTGGTGCCCCCCCCTCCCTGCCGGTGTTCCGGGTGGGGTGTTCCGGGCGCCCCTTCCCCCCTTCCCGGCCTTTCCCTGGTGTGTGTGTGTGTGTGTGTGTGTGTGTGTGTGTGCCCGGGCGTGTGGCCGTGCATTGTGCCCCGCTGCGGGACCGCTGTGTGAGCCGGCTGTCAGCCTGTTCTCGCTCTTCCCCCCTCCCTTCCCGTTTCCCTTGTGTGGGCGTTCCCTTGTGTGCCTTGTGGCTTCGTTTGCCCTCAGTCGGCCATGTCTGTGTCCCGCCCCTGCCCGGTGCCTTGTGGGGGTTTAGCGCCCGGCGGGGGTTCGGCTGCACGTCTGTTGTGCTGCCGTGCCCCGCGATGGTGCGGCCCGGTTCCGGCCCGTGGTCCCATTCCCGGCACGTCTGTTTGGGCCGATTTCCCACCCCTGGGCATGGTTGCACTGTTCACCCCCCCTGGTGGTTCACTGTGGTGAACCGGCCGCCCGTAACGTCTGAAAATACCCTTTATCAACAGTCCTGCATGTGGCTCAGGGCGCGATACAATTGACAGCATCAAACTAAAGTAACTACTGCAATTTAGTTAAATTGATGTAATTATTCCACCTTGGTACTGTTTTCACTCCAGCTCCCAAACAATTCATTTTCTTGGCAATCTTCCCTCTAATGGTCATGGCACAACACAGCACAAGGTGAAACACCTAAACACTGAAAAGATTCATGTTACAGTTACTTTCAAGTAAGAAAGCAAAGAGTGCAGCCACATGAGCTGCAGAGGGCCCGATCTCCATGCAGCTCCATGGGGGGCAAATACAGTCACCACACTGGGGGCCAGCGCAGGGGGCTGGGCAGATGGTTACCCCCTCTCCCCGCTCGGCAAGCAGGCCACTATCACATCTCCCACTACGGCAGAGGCGCCAGCCACACAAATAATAGTTTAAAAACTACAAATGTAGTGGTCCAGCAACATATCCACAAACAAAGCAGGGGAACAGTAAGAAACAGACGTAGGGCTTTTTCAAACAGACCGGGGTCCCATGGGTGGGGGTGTGCAGCGCATAGGTATGGGGCCGTTCCCACGGGGGCACACCCATCTCCACCCACCTCTGCTTTCCCCAATGCCCCCGTGCGTGGGTGATGGGGTGGAGATAGGTGGAGCACGGGTGTGTGCATGCATCGCCACCCATCTGCCACAGCATTGCTATAGGTGTCCTCCACACATCTCCATGCAGCAATACGGCATGGAGATGGGTGGAGGCGTCCCGTGTGAAAAGACCCTTAGTCATGTTCAATTTTATGAGCAGACAAATCACAAGTAGTAAGACGGAAGGTGTAATGAAGGTAGCAAGGTGTAGTACATTCCTTAAAATAAGGTGTATTGAGTTAATGGAACATCTTAAACACAAGTAACAACATTTAAAAATTAATACAATGTTTAATTAAAAGCCAGGACCATGTTATCAATACAGATAAAATGTGAGATGATATTTAGTCAGTGTTTAACCCTGGCATAGGCATTCTGAATCAAATCAATTATTGCCAGTGTATAGTCTCTGCTGGAAGATCTCCAAAGAGAGTGTTGCAATAATCCATCTGAAATGTAATGAATGCCTGAATAAGCAATGCTGTGTTCTCATGGGAGTGATAACACAACCTTGCAGCATTTAGAAGATGATAAATTTCCAGCTAAGTATTTCTGCTGACCAAGCCTATCAAAAGTAACTTACCAGTGCAACATTGTGACTCAGGCAGTTCCAAGGGATCGTGGATCTAGCCTCATTAAAACAGAAAGCAGAGATTTTCTTTTGTTGAGAAGATACTTTACATACAATAAATCTGAGCAAATAAGAGCAAGTTAGTAAGCATATAGATCTCCCATGCCCAAATGTCTTAGGGAAAAGACTCGACAGGCATTAGTCAGTGATGCCCTGAGTCTTTGGGAAAGGGCGGGGTATCAAATTTTAATACATATATAAATAAACAAACAAAAATTGTTATCACTTTAAGATGTATTATTGATCTGCTCTTTTGATTACTATAAGAAGAGTGAATATACTTCTTCAAACTTGCAACAGTTTAATTGTTTATAATAAGGTAAAAGAGAAGACTTAAATGGGGTACTTAAAATGCAGTTTAAGTACAGAATATTCTTCGTTAGGACAGGAGATTTGACTTGATAACCCCTGAGATCCTTCCAACTCTACAGTTCTATGATTCCAGAAACTGAGTTCCATCTGTAGATTATCTCCTATATAGTAGTATTTCATTGAGTCATTTTAATCACTTGATTGCTAAAGGGCTGCATATTTCTTAAATCAATATTTTTATATTACAAGAAAAGGCCATGTACTTTCAAAGGAGGAAATGTTCTCTAGAAAGTGAAATGTTACTGGCAAAATTGCATTTGAAAAGCAGCCCATGTGGTGAGCATTATCATCATCCTTTAATGCTCTTGGGATGAGGAGCAATTTGTATCTATGAGCAAAAACTGGTTTGTAAACTAATAGGTCTCAACAGCAAATTAGGATAATCAAAACTAAATCCCAATTAACGAACATCACTGAGCACAAGATTGGACATAAATCAAGACTGGACTCCCATAGACACAATACAGCATGCAGTTTAAGTCTTCTTTTACCTTATTACAAACAAACTGTTGCAAGTTTGAGGAAGAATTCACTTATATCAATCAGTTGTTGTAAACAAGTGATCAAAAGAGCAGATCAATAATACGTCTTAAAGTGACAAATTTTGTTTGTTTATTTATATATGTATTTATTCAAATTTGATACCCCGTCCCTTCCCTAAGACTCAGGGCAGCTTGCAATATAAAAGCATATAAAATACGTAAGAATTTATTTTAAAATCCACCCCCAATTCCAAAAAACCGTCACCCACCCCCTAGTGGAACAATAGCCCCATCTGTGAGCTGTGAGTGTAGTGTTACTCTCACCCACGTCATGTAAGTAACAAGACCTAACAGATGAGATTTGGTTGACTGTAACACGTGCACTCAGCTCCATGCTGCCAGCCACTTTAGCCTCCTTCCTGGCCAGTGCTCAGAGACAGCAGCCACTCCAGTTCCCTTTCTGGCTGGTGCTTGGAGCCAGCAGCTGCTCCAATCCCTTTTCCAGGTGGTGCTAAAACCCAACAGATGGGCATGCATTAGTCTGCATGGCATTCCCTGCATTCCATGGCAGGACACCATGGGTAAAAACAGACATGACGCTAACCACCCTTTAACCACCCTTGGTGGCTATTTATGCATGTTGCAGGGCTGTATTGGTGTCCCATGCAGCCCTGCAACATGCATAAATAACCACCAAGAGTGGTTAACGGGTGGTTAACGTCATGTCTATTTTCACCCCATGCATGACTACTCGACTAGAAACACATGTACAGGTAATTTGGAAACCAGATAAATAGCCAGGTGCACACCTACTCGTGGGGGGCTATCATGCCATTTGTTTTCACCCGTAGCGTATTAAACGGTAACCTAGACATTGTGCTACAAAATCAATCTGAAGACGTTACTGTTGACATCACTTCTTAACCCTTATGTTTACTGTGATTGCATAGAGCGCTCCCACCAGTGCCAGATCCAGGAAAGCTTAGGAATAGACTCTGTGCAAAATGGTTGTGTAAGGCCCCCTTTCAATATAAAAATGAAACCTAACATCACTTTCAGGGCCTGGGACTCCTTGTATTGCAGGCCTGTATGGCTGTTTAGACCGCAGTGAGTGTGGGGGATAGGTGTGCGGCTGCAGTGGGTGTGTACCTGTTCCCATGGATGCACACCCACCTCCACCCATTTCCCACCCACAGAGAATCAGGCATTGGAGCCCATTGTTCTGTGAATGAGCGATGGATGGAGGTGGGTGTAGCGCAAGAGCGCACCCCCAACCCCACCCATCCCTCGTGGCTTTCACATGGGAGCCTCCATGCACCAAAACAGCATGGAGACGGGTGGGGGCGTCTCATGTGTAAAGGGCCTAGGTTACACATGTTGTCATTTCTAGTTTATTCATGGTCTGCATGTGTTGAGGGCCCCCTCCTGAATCATTGTGGGCCTTCCACAGGCTGGGGCTCCTTGCTTTTGAAGCTCTGCAGACCTGTACTTTATGTAAGTGCTTCTCACTCATGTTGTCATTTCAAGTTTATTCATGGACCCCGTCTATTGGCGGATCCCTGCATGGCCGCACGGTCTCCTCTATTCTGGATCCAGCTCTGACCAAGACTGGGCTGGAAGGATTAAACCCATGTCCTTTCCCATTTGTAGTACGACCTAGATAAAACTTTTTTATCTCTCTGCCCCCCATTTTTTCTTTATTTTCAAGATGAGTATAATGCTACTTAGACACCTTTATAAAGTACAGTAAGATCTAACATGGGAAAGCACTATATAAATGCCACATAGTATATTCCATTTGTAAGTGCAAGAATGTCAGATTACATTAGATTTAGCTCAGACTGTAGCTGGACGTTTAAAATTACAAGCCACTGTCACTCTATTCCAGCTATGCCAATACACCTAAGGGTGTGCAGCATTGTGAGTATTCTACTTTGCAACCCATAGTCTCTCACGTGGAAGAGTTCTGCACAAGCACAAATTGCTGATTAATGGCAAAATGAATGAAGGTAGAATGGCTGGAGCTTTCAATACCCTTTCTCCTACCAAATCATTTTTCAGTTGTTCCTCTCTGATTTGGTCCTGGTTCCACTGTGGTATCCCACTGCAGTGTCCAACCAATCAACTCTTGTGTATATATGGCCAGGGTATCCACAGGGCAGAGGGAATCCACATCAGCAGGGCTGACTTGAGGGACAGATTGTAGTTTCTGTAATACATGTGCTTGTCCTTTTTTTTTTATTAGTACACAGACCATTTAACTACAACATCTATAGTACTAAACATAATTTGCGGAGTGAGATAAACTTTTGTTTTATTTTAGAGGTTTGTTAACACAAATGTTAATCACTGAATAATTCTGCATGCTTTATTCACACAAATATTTGGTTACAGTCAAAGAGCATCTTTGTATGGATACAGTAAGTGGAAAGCTGAGGCAGGACAATATTTTCTTAGTATTAATTATTCATATTCACTTTCAGTGTTTAAAGTGCTCTGTAAACTTGAGCTTGGGAGCCTTTTCTGCCCAAGACCCTCAGACTTGGTCTAGGTCAGGATCCATGTGGTCAAGAGACACTCCACTGGGGCAGGTTCACATCAGGAAAAGGGTGCGTACCTTAATCCCATCTTTCTCCACCCTGTGATGTCCTGGTGCTCTGTGGGGGCCGGACTCAGAACAACCTGGCTGAATCGGGAGTCTCGGGACCAGGTTCAGTCCTGTCCTGATGCAGTCATGTTCAAACTAGGCTTCAGCCTGATTTTCAAGCACAAGTATGACCTAATAGTGACTTGTCCAAGCTACGCAGTGAGTTCATGACTGGTCTCCCAGGTCCATGTCCAACATCTTATCCACTAGTAAGCACACTGGCTTAGTAAACTGTTTTTAATAGGTGTGTGCATGTTTGCTGTGCAAATGGTAAAAATAGGTCAATTTATTATTTACTATTTTAAAAGCAGTAGGATGTACTGCAGTAACATCTAGGACAGAGGTTCCCAAACTGTGGGTCAAGAACTCAAACAGCATCATGCCATCTGCAGAGGAAGTCATGATTCAAATTGTTATGAGGTAGAATTTTTATGTCTTTGGGGCTGATCCCATGCCCTGCGGAGCCCTACAGACATGCAACCAAAGTGCATGCAACCCTGGTACGGGGGTATGGCACCCACACAGCAGTGTGCATGGGGCCTAGGATCGGCCCCATTGTTTCTCTCTGGAGTCACAAGATTATATTCAGGGACCCATATTCACTGTGTTTTACCCATTGCCACCAATGGGGAAAATGCAGTGAATACAAGCCCCTGCCCCCATTATATTTGTCTCAAAATGGCATCACAAGGGCAAAAAGCTTGGGAACTGATGGTCTACAAGCTTTAGTCATACATTTGGTGGGGGAGATGGGTAGTGGGAGGGTTGGGGTTTATTTAATTTTTAAATAAATAAATAAAGTATGGTAAGCCAATGATTTTGGCCCCTGTGGCAAGAGTTGCTGCAATCATTCAAAGAGTTAATTTGTACACAGATTTGGTATGGGTGACCCATCCTATTCCCTTCCTTCCCTCTGCTGGGAGTGCTTGCCACATACCCCATCACCGCATACCCACCATGCTGCCTGGGCAATGACTCCTTTCCGGATGTCACACCAAATGTGCAAGGCTGGGGAATGGGGGGACCATGATTCCCTCCCTGCTCTGACAAGCCCCCTCCCCTCCACCTTCATGGAAGGAGAAGTCTTCCTATGCTACTGTTTGCCAACTGGTGAAAAGTGTTGCTGTTTTTTCTTCACTCATTTAAAGTTTTCTGTCCATTGATAGCTGTTGAATATTAATCAAGTGTTTGCGGAAAGCTTTGCTGCTGTTGCTAGGCAAAAGGTTTGAAGGAGAAACAAAAAGAAAGCTGTGAATATCTGGCTTTATATGCTGGTCATTTTGAAAGTTACATCCAGTATTTTGTGTAAATCTATAGTGTCTAGATAGTGACATCTAGCAAATAACCAGAGAAAATAGCTAACATGGAGATTCCATTTTAAAAAAATAGATTCATGCTTTTGCAGATTGTTTTTATTAGAACCTTTAAAATAAAACTATTTTAATTTAATCAAGTTGATTATGTAATGTTATTGTACAATGCCCACCAGGAGGTATGTGGAGAATTATAATTACACCTATAGTTATATTTTATTTTAAACATATTAATCCATGGATGCATTCTATATTTGTCATTAGAACAAGTTGTCTTGTAATAAGTATTCATACAATATGGTACTCACTTGATTTAAATGTCAACATTTTTATGATTTGACATCGGTTACCATCTTATAATTTTTTTGATAATGTCAAGAGTGAGAAAGGTTAGTTAGGTTTTTTCAAGCCTCCTATCTAGTAATTGAAATAATTTATCTAGTTAAAATTTGTGCACTCTTTGGAGGTCTTTAAAACTGAAATAAACCACTCTTAGACTTGAAATTTGTGTTAGCAGTATTGCTTGTATCTGAAAAAGAAAAAAAAAAACATCCTGGCTTGTGCATTATGAAGGGGAGTCTCTGCTTTCCTGATGCTGACTGTATTTCCTTCTTACATCAAATTCCTCCAAACTGCCACCACTAAAATACAGTCAAACTTTCCTATTGTTATGAATTTTCCGTCTGTTTCACAAAGATAGATCTGGTCTGAAATGTGACCTTATCAACACAAAGCTTCTTTGACTTGTCTAGCTCTTCTTAAACCAGTGATATGATGTATGGTGATAAAAGGTTTCTGTCCCGACATTTAAGGGGAAAGCTGGGAATATCTGGCTTTATATGCTGGAAATTTTGAAAGTTACCTCCAGAATTTCCTATAAAACTTAACATTGTCTAGATAGTGGCATCTAACACATAACTAGAGAAAATAGCTAGCATGGAGACAATTGATTTGTGCACAGAATGATTAAAACTAGTCGAACTTTCCTTTTGAACTGGGTCAATAGGTCAATTATACAACCTGGCTCAGTTTAGACTTGTTTAGCATGTGTGACAGTGGATTTCTTGGACTGAATTAAGATGGCTACAAGAATGGAAAATGGGAAACCCTCCCACAAGACTTGTAGTAGGAGTATCTGTGCGGGTACTAAGCAATCTCTAGGGAGCTCTATAAGTGCTATGTTTGAACACAGGAAAGTTGATCGCTTAGGCTTTTCCAAGTTAATCCTGTTTAATGCTAGACCAAACCATCTGTAATGTAGGCAAGTCCTGTTTTATCCACTATTCTGGATATACAAGGAGTACTTTTCTGGGAGCATCAGCCAATTTCACTCATTAAGGATGTACAGGTGGTGTAGGATTTTCACCTTGTGATATGCTCAGTAGATTAGTGAGCTTCCACCCTTCACCCAGCATGCTCACTTAGTATGAATGGGTGCAGTTGACAACACAGAAAGTTTAGAAAACTTAGATCGAATTGTGTTACTTTGAGTGTTATTAGTCCCTACGGATTTGAGGGATCAATCATGCAAGACATAGTAGTATTTCTTATCATCATCACATTTGCTCACAAAGATGATGAAAAATTTGAATTCATAGTGATGTATTTGTGAAATCTATCCAGTTTTAACTCTGCTTTGAATATTTGATTCAGCTCTGTATGGCATTTTCCATGATTATTTTGTGCATAGAATAATAATAATTATACCATTATTGTCACAATCCTCAACTGTGGATGATTTCAGATGTGACGGGACGGCTTTGGCCCCATCACGGAATCACCCTTTTGATTCCCCGCTGGAATCGAACTGTCACGGCCAGCAGAAATCTGGGGTGGTGGTTGCGCCGCGCAACCTGTGGCTGCACAGCCCCGCCCCCCCATGCTCCCGAGGCCGCCCGCCCGCCCTCCAAGGGACAGGTGGGTGCAGCGGCCAATACGGCCGCGGCGCCCGCCCGCCCGCCCCCTGGAGTATTGACCACGGCCTGGAATTGGCAGCAAGCATGTCTGCCGATTCCAGGCCGTGGTCAGAGGCCAAACGAGACATTACCACGCTCAACCACGGTGAATCCCGCCGTGGTTGAGCGTGGTAACATCACGTCTGTTGGGGGCAAAAAGTGATTCCTGCCGGGTGGTCACCCCCGGCGGGAATCACTTTGACCACGCTTTTGGAGATGGTCCCCGGACCATCCTCGAAAGCGTGCTTATTTTGATTCCCGCTGGAGGCTCACTGTGGTGAACATCTGGCAGGCATCAAAGAGACATTATGGGACCATTTCCCACCACAGGGGATTGTCTGTGGTTGAGCGTGATCTCGTAACATCTGAAAATACCCTGTGACTGTCTAAGACAAACTCCGTGATTCAATAATTGTTTTATAATGAGCCAAACTACTCAAATTCTGGGTAGTCCCATTCTGCCTGGCCTTCTGTTTGAACATTAATTTCTTTCTTGCGTGCTTCTCAGATCCTTGAACCTTTCTGTCACAGTTACTTAGAATTATTAGATGTTTTCATCCTGCTTGTAATCTACAACTGAAGCTCATGTAGTAGCTATGTTGACTTTGGTTTTGAAACACAGTACAGTTCCGAGAAATGTTTTGTTAAGTTTTTGGTATTTTTCTTATCCATTCTTGAATCTATTAATTAATTTTTCAGATAGTAAAATAAGCAAAGTTCTTTTGGGATAGTATGACCTCTGTTTTCAGCTGATATTAATAGAGCTCTTTTGTGCCTGTGAAAGCTGTTCAAATGCAATACGTGTTATAGCAAGCTGTTCTTCATCTTGCTGCCAGTAATGAGTAAAGAGCAAGACCTCACTGAAAACCAGATGCAGAGTCTAAGCTGAGTTTTTCTGGACAAATATATTAGTTACAACACGCTCCTTCTTTAAGGAGCAATTCTAATGACTATTGTAAATTAATATAAAGTACACTGTAAGGAGCTGGGGCTCGCCCCCTTCCCTGAGGGGCGCCTACCATCAACTCTGGGGGGCCTTGCGGCGTGGAGATCTGCTGAGACAGCCTCTGCCCTGTGTGTGTGTGCCTTTCCGGGATATGCGACCTGCCTGAGTGAGGATGGCCCTGCCGTGTCCATGTCCTACTTCATCAATGTGCAGGGTGTGCGTGGGTATCCACGCTCCCGCAGGGCTGCCTACTACCGTCTGCTGGAGCTGTCCCACCTGCCCTGGCCTCCTGCGGCTGACTATGGCATGCCCCCCCCCCGGACCTGAGCTGGCGGCCCTGTCTGAGGTGTGCGGCCGCTTTGATGTGCAACTTGGGATGAGCTGTGCGGATTCCCTTTGAGGCCTTCTACCTAATCTGCTTCCACATGGCCGCCCACGGCTTCTGCCAGGGTCTGTGGCAATGACCCCGATACGTGCACCTGCTGTTGTCACCGCCCCCTTCACCCGATGGTAGCCCCAGCAGCTGGGTCTAGGGCGCGCCGACCTCATCTGGCATCCTCCTCAGCACCTTCCTTTCGCCTGTGGCCTGGGTACTATCGCCACCGCCTTCTGCCGCCTTGGGACTGCTGGACCACCTGTGTCCCGCCTCCGCCTGCCTGTCATCCTCTTGCCTGGGACCTGCGGGCGCCACCCTGAAACCCTCTGGGTAGCCTCCTGCTGACATGTCGCTGACATCCCTCTGTCTCTGTGAGCTGTCTCCCCCCACCCTTGCGCCCCGCTCTCCTGCACCTGGCCTGGTGGCCCCTGTTCCTTGGGGCTGGGGCCGCTCCCTCGCCTTGATGGCCCTTGACCGTGGACCGGCCTTCCACCGGCCCCCTGTTTGCCGTGGGGGGGGCATGTCTGGGTGACCCCCTTGCCCTTCCTCCCCCGTGCGGGTGGGTGGGGTGTCAGTGCCCTTGTCCGGTGCTTCCCCTTGCGCACTGAGTGTGTTTCTCATCCGGACGCTTGTTCCGTGTCAGGACTTTGTGTTGGTTCCCTATGTCATCACCTACAACCATACCTTTTCTTTTCTAGGCTCCTTGGTTTAGTGGCCTCAACAACACACTTTACCTCCTTCACCCGCCTGTGACTCAGACCCCTCCAGCAGTGGCTGCTACCTTTCTTTCCCCTTGTAGTACAGAATGACAAACTGCTGCTAGAACCTCCTGCACCAGTCCTGGGTGCCTTCATGGTGGGCAAGGAGGAAAAATGTATGTTCAGGCATCCCCTTTCAACTGGATGTCACCAGTCTACTGGTTACGACTGATGCCTCTACCTTAGGGTAGGGAGTGCACTGCCAAAACGTTTCCGGAACTGGGTTTTGGACTTTCTCAGCATGCTCTGCATATAGAGGTTTTGGAGCTAAGAATGGTGCAGTTTGCTCTTGAAGCCTTTGCCAGATTTGTACAAGGGCACACAATTCAGGTGTCAACAAGCAACACTATAATAATGTATTACCTCAATTACCAGGGGAGGGAGGGAGCAGGTCTCATCAGCTAACATCAAAGGTCATAGTTCTGTGGAAATGGTCCATAGCCAACAGCACTACTCCTATAGCAGTCTCAGTGTCTGGGATAGCAAATGTGAGAGTGGACACTCTCAGCAGGACCTACCCACAGTTCCATAAGTGGGAGCTTAAAAACTTGATATTTGAGATCCTTGTCCCCAAATGGGGTCTACCGTTAGTTGATTTGTTCACTTCTTCTACCAATGCAAATCTCCCCAGTTCTATATGAGGGGGGAATGTATTCTATGTTCCTCTTCAAAGTAAAACAGTTGTTTGCTCAACCATTAATTCTTAAGTTTTTCTAGGATGCTGCTAATATTTTCCCACTGGTTAGATCCTCCTGCACCAGTTTGGGACTTGAATGTAGGAGAAGGAGGAGGAGAAGTTACTTACCTGTAATGTTTGTTCATTGAAAAGAAGTCTCTTTGCATACACATTTCCTCTTATCCTCCCCACTGAAAGTTTTTCCTCATTTTTGGATTCTCTGCCTCTGGAGAAATCACTAGAAGAGTGGGAAGTGGGGCTCTATTTATAAGGGCCTCCAGTGATGTCAGCTCTCCACTTCCTGCCTAGATCCCGCTTGGATAATCTATCCGGTCTCAGCACCATAGGGCGCCCAACTACCTTCACTCTGCCCGTCGCTTCGACCATGTAACGCCTCTCCTCCTCTCCCTTCACTGGCTCCCCCTTCCTAAACGTATCCTGTTCAAACTCCTGGTTTTCACGTTCAAATCGCTCCATGACCAAGCTCCCCCTTACCTCTCGGACCTAATCGCCCTACGCACTCCTGCGCGCGCTCTCCGCTCTTCCTCTGTCCCCTCCCTCGCTCTCCCTCGTTTCTCCTGCTCGCCCAACCGCCTTCGTCCCTTCTCCCTCGCTGCCCCGCATGCCTGGAACTCCCTCCCTGCCGACATCCGCCTTGCCTCCTCCCTCCGCTCCTTCAAATCCCTCCTCAAGACCCACCTTTTCCATGCTGCCTTTCCCAATGCCCTCTAGTCTTTCCCCTTGCTCTTACTGTCAGCCCTCCTCTGCTGACTGCTGCTACCGACCACCTTGTAACCAAGCCAAGTACACGCACCTGAGACTTCGCATCCGCCTGAATGTTTGTTTGTCTTCTCCCATGTCTCTCCCGCTGTCCCCTCTCCTTGTCTCCCCCTCCTTGTCTTTTAGATTGTAAGCCACAGGCAGGGACCGCATCTGATTGTATGTTCTGTACAGCGCCAGGTTGCTACTGGCGCTTTATAAATGTTTAATAATAATAAATAATAATAATAATACCTTATGTGTATATGCAGAGAGGCTTCTTCTCAAAGAACAAATGTTACCAGTAAGTAACTTTATTTGGCATTCACAGTGGAAGAGGAAAGAAATTTTATGGTGGGGGGAGTGGGGAATAGAAGGACAATGAGAAAGAAAAGCACAGCTTCTTGGAGTGTAAACAGACTGAATTCTGAGAGGAGAGGAAAGGTGGAGATGCTTGTTCCCTTAATTCAGAAAACTGGATCCATACAGCTTGTGAAGTTGTCTTGAATATATCTTTTGAGTAAAATAGTACTACTACTACTACTTATTTCTATAGCACTACTAGTCATACTCAGCGCTGAACAAGTACACATTACAATCTTAATAAGACAGGAGTCTTTTACAGTGATCTTTTTAACAAAATAGGACAGGAGTTTTTCATAGTGCTGGTTCTGCTGCAGTCACTGTAGACAATCTGGATTAAAGGTGCAGACTATTACTATGATGGTTCTTCCAGATGTAAAGCTGTTTTAGCACCAGGTTGGATTCCAGTTTAGCGGTTTTTAGAGCTGAAAAAAACAACCTAAGCAAATGATTTCACCTGCTTCAAATTGGGTCCAACAAAGCAGATACAAACCCCTACTCATTTCTAGCTTTCTTTGTGGAAACAAAGGTCTGTCTCAGGTATTTCGCTTTGGTTATTTTAGTCACTTTGTTTTGGCATTTTGGTCACTTTGATATTTTGGTTACTTCATTTCAGAACTGTTTAGTGCTATTGAGCACCAAACTCTTGTTCGGTAGTGCTAAATAGCGCTGAAACGAAGCAACAAAAATGCCAAAATGAAGCAACCAAAGTATCAAGCTGACTGAAAAACCTAAAAGGAAATACCTGAATAAACAGATATACAAGTATCTTATTCGTATAGTGAATTGACTGCCTAAAAATGCAAATAATATTTGCAATAACACACCTGTTTCAGATCTAATTTTGTCCACTTCTAGATTCATGTTCACTGC
This sequence comes from Sphenodon punctatus, assembly GCA_003113815.1. Classification (NCBI taxonomy): domain Eukaryota; kingdom Metazoa; phylum Chordata; class Lepidosauria; order Sphenodontia; family Sphenodontidae; genus Sphenodon; species Sphenodon punctatus. The sequence continues at coordinate 4,152,143 of QEPC01006863.1, forward strand.
TTCAGTAGAAGCCATACCAAGGTAGCAGGCATGTTCCATTTTTGTGTCAGATAGCTGCTCATACACTCTTTGATAAGAGTGCCCAAGGTTCTTTACTACACAAGGAGGACCGTTGTTACCAGAGAGCCAAAAATTGCATCCTTTCAAAATTGAGGCTCTGATTGGAAAGGGAGTCTTGACACATTTTAAGTATATCCAGAAGTCCATTGCTGTACTATCTTTTTGTTTACTTCACACAGATCTCGGACCAGGTACAATGAAGTGGAAATTGTTGATGTCATGTACGTTGATCAGCTTCAGGTAGCTTTGTGCTGCCTGCTTTGTGCCCAGATGATGGATCTGGGTAGCAGATTGGCATTAGGTTTCTGAAGTCCATTGTTGTTTCCTTGTGATGTTTGGATGGTAGGTGAAGTAGTGGGTTATCATGATGTGATGTTACAAATGAGTGTCTGGTGGTTTGCCATGGAACAGACAGGTCTGCTCAGGTACTGTAACCTAGATGAGAGTCCTAGAAATGGAGTCTTGGAGTAGTAGTGGGTTTACTGACAGAGAGTGTCATAGCAATAACAACTCCAAATAAATATACTTTGACAGACACAAGAATTCAGTAGGGTGCAGAGCATAAATGACTGTAAATGACCATGGGTATTTTCAGACGTTACGAGATCACAGTGAACCACGGTGAATACCCACCTGTGGTCACTGTGCCTCAAACGTCTGTTTGGCGGCCGCCAGATGTTCTCCACGGTCAATCTGCACAAGGGGTCAATTTGAACCACGCTTCCCGGGCTAGCCGGGGGAATGTCCTGGGAAGCGTGGTCAAACAGACCCCCGGCAGGGACAAAAAAAAAGTAACATCTGGCCACTCGCCACGGCCCGGGATCACCGGCGGGATCCCGGGCCGTGGTGCATTCGGCCGGACACGGCGGCCGCATTGGCCCCGCCGCCCGCTCGTCTCCTTGGAGGGCGGGCGGCGGGGTGCGTGGAGGGGGCGGGGCCGTGCGGCCCCACGCTGCGCCGCACAGCCCCGCCCCCTCCCGGATTCCCCGCCGGGATCCCCCCGGCACGTCTGATATGGCGTGACGGGGTGACCCCGGCGGGGAATGAATGGGTTGATTTCAGTATGGGGCCAACGGGCCCCGTAACGTCTGAAATCACCCCATGTCTCTAATAGGCTGCCTGTGTCACAATGTCAAGTATATTAGAAGAAAGCTAAGGATTGGATTGGGGAAAGGGTTTGATCATTTAAAAAAAAGTGAGATCAGAAAAAGTAGGAATAAAGTGTGAACTGCCAAAAGTGAAAATTAGTTAGATCTTGCAAAGAAAATTACAATAATTAAAATGGGGTTTTATAGTTATAGAAGCAAAGAGAGACAAGAAAAGAACCGCTGGGGCGAATACAGAGTTAGAGTTTGTTCTTATTAGGCCCATTAACGGCTATTAGCCAAGTAGGTATGGGGCACATAACTTCTTACTCTCAGGAGCTGGGAGTGAACAACAGGGAATGGATCCTCCCATTGTGACCTGTTGGGTACTTCTCCCAAGCGACAAGATTGGCCACAGTTGGAGACAGGATGCTGAGCTCGATGTGACCATTGGTCTAACCAAGTATGACACTTCTTATGTTCTAGAGTGGTGTAGAGATCAACAATCATGTAGACATGTCCCAGAAACTTAGTTTTCAATAAAGATAGAAATTTTGAATAAGAGCACAAAGGCAGGATCGATGATGGAAATGAGTGTATGGCAAATGAAATTATCACATGCAACGAAGCAAAAAGGTCAAAGCACCTAAATCAAAATCCAGATCAGAATTCAAAAAGTCAAATTCTAAATTCAAATCGGGAGGAACAGATAATTTCCATTTGAGAATATTGAAAGTACTGGCACATGAAATTGGAAGTCCAATAGCAAGGATTTTAAATAAATCTATTAACTCTGGGATTATACTTTATAATTGGGTAACAGTGTACTTCTATTTAAGAAAAGCAAGAGAAGTGACCCAGGCAACTACACATTTACAAGCTTAGCTTGATGTCAGTAGTATTGAAGGCCTTAGGACAAATTTTTGAAACAAAGAATAATTAATGAAAATGGTAAGGAGGATGAAAGACAAAATGGTAGATTGCAATCCAAAGGTAGATTGCATACTAATTTAATATCTTTCTCTGTTAAGATTATTTCATTTTTAGAGAAGGAAATGTGGTAGATCTCTTCTGTTTGGATTTTAGTAAAGCATTCAGTAAAGGATTTCAGTAAAGTACTAATTAAGATAAACAGTATGGGAATTAGCACAGGAATTATAAGGTGGATAGAGAATCAGCTAAAGAGAAGACAAGAAGTGCTGAAAGATGTATCATTCTGGAGAAAGATTACAAGTGGTATTCCTCAAGTATTGGTCATGGAACCCTACTTGTTAATATTATTTTCATTTACAGTCATGGCAACAAAAATAGAGATTTATTGATGAAACTTTCTGTCCGAAATGGAGAGGCATTGTCAGTACGGAAGAGGATCAGGATATTCAACAGGAAGAACTGGATGGCCTCAGACTAGAATATCAGAAATGAAATGGAAGTTGAATAGTACTAAGTGTAAGGTTATACACCTGGATACTAGCAAGAATTTTCCTATGAGCTTGGAATTCACCAGCTGGAATAACCAAGGAAAAGAGAGGTATTAACTAAATATGGGATAACTAGAAGCCACCAATGTGATGTGGTTGTGAAGAAGGCATACGTAGTCCAAGAATGTGTCAGATTAGGCATTTCTAGCAGGGATAGGAAAGTAATGTTACCACTCTACAAGCACTGATGAGACTTCATCTGGAAATACCGTGTACTGTTCTGGTCATTCATGTTCAAGAAAATGAATTTAAACTGAAACAAATGCAAAGCATGACTACTAGGATGAGTAGAGGAACCAAGAGCCTGTTTTACAACAAGAGGTTAAAAGAACTGAGTCTGTGCAGAACAGCAGCAATAAGGCATGGTAAACAAAAGGGTGGAGGAAGAGTTATATAGGCTAAAGTAAAATTTAGAAGAACAAATAGGTGTAAACTGAGCATGAATAAATTCAGGCTGGAAATTAGGAGAGAGTTAGTAGTAGTAAATTTATTTAGTGTTGTGGCCACATGGCCGTAACAACAGAAATTAAAACAGTTTAAAACAAATTAAAACAAAACATAATTAACGTACGAGTTACAATCTTGTATAATTCAGTTGTCAAGACATAATTCAAACAATACACGTATACAAATAACATTTAATGTTTAACAAAACTGGCTATAACTCTGGGGGCCAATTAATCTCGTATAGACTTGATATTTCCAAAAAAATCATCAGACCACTTAAGATGGAAACTCCTTTATGGCATTCCTATGTGTTTTCTCAATTCTGAGGGCACCTGCGTGGTTCTGATAGAATCAAAGTCACCAAGCAGATAAATTATTTGTTGAGCTTTGGGGCGTTCCATGTCCCATCCAGTTGCAGCTCTTAAAGAGCTGCGGTGTATATCATATAAAGGACAGACAATTAAATAATGATAAAGATCTTCAATACCCCCACCACAGGAACAAATCCGCTCGACAAATGGAATATCCTGAAATCTCCCCAGCAATACTCCTGTTCTCATTATTTGAAATCTCAGGCTAGCAAAAGCACGCCTGAGATTTGGGTCCATAAGCGAGTGGATATAAGAGGCCCTGCCTTGAGAAGGTATCAGATATTTATAGCAAGGAGAGGCTATGGCACCAGCGACAGAGGTTCTCAGTTGCTGCCTATCAGTGTTGCACACTTGTGTTTTAATAAGTTGAATTACTTGGGAACTAGTATATCCTTATAAAAAAGGTTCAAAAAAACCCAAAGGGGCGAGGCGGGCATTCACAAATGCCCACCAAGGATCATGGCCGCAAACAGAATCATGTCGCTTATCATTTAAGACTAAAGACAGTAAGGAGGAAGCAACGACGTCCCTGGTCCTTGCCCAGAATTTCAATAAACAAATGTCTGCCATTGCTTTCAGCGAAAGACTACCCAGTTCCAATAAGAGAATTGATTAATTCAAGGCGAAGGGAAGGCCAAGAATCTTTTTCCAAAATTGATTTATAATTCGCAACAATCTGGGAAATACCTGATTATTGTATCCCCAGAGTTGTGCCCCATACAGGATTCTTGCCAGAATCTTGGCCACAAACATTTTTTGTACCGCCTTAATGCATTTCTGCCCATTACGAAAGAAAAAGTGTTGAATCGCCATAGCCTCCATTTGTGCCTTTGTCTTGGAGATCAGAGTATGAGCTAGCCAAGTCCCATTATAGGCTAAAGTAATGCCCAAATATTTGTAACAGTGGATCTGTTCCAGGGAATGTATCTGCATTACCCACCTACGTTTGACAAAGCGCTTTGCGACTATCCATGTTTTTGTTTTTTCATAATTAATACTAAGATGCTTATTTGAGCACCTGTCAGCAAAGTCACACCGCGCTCTGTCTAATCCACATTTGGAAAGAGACATCAAAACGGTGTCATCAGTGTACATAAGTAAGTAACCTTTTTTCCCGCCTATTTGGGGAGGATGGTATCTCCCAGGGTCCTTATGGTCCAATATAAGGGAATTAACATAGATGTTAAATAAAGTTGGGGCCAGGAGACATCCTTGCCTGACCCCACGATGGATCTGAACCGGGTTGGAAAGCCTGCCAACAGGGGGCATTCTTACCCTTAGAGAAGTTTCTGTATATAAGGATTTAATCAAAGCTAAAAGTCGCTTATCCAGATTTAAACGGGCCAGTTCAAGCCATTGCTTCTTTCTACAGATCATATCGAAGGCAGCTGAAAGATCAATGAATGCCAGGAACAGTTTGTGCTTACGTCGCAAATGTTTGGTCATTAAATGATGAAGAATAAAGGTGTGTCCAATGGTGGAGCGATTTGACCGGAAACTGGCTTTCTTCTCAGCCGAGATGTCTTGATCCTCACACAACTGTAGATGTTTTAGGAGCAGATTAGCATAGATCTTAGAATTTATACAGAGCAAGCTTATTGGTCTAAAATTGCTAGGCTTGGCTCTACTGCCCTTCTTATGTATCGGGACCACAAAACTAGTTTTCCATGATTCCGGAATCACTGCTGCGGAATTAACTAAAGAGACTAGATGAGCAATGGCACAGATCCTCCACTCCGGCATTATTTTAAAGACTTCCCTCGGGATGTAGTCTGGACCAACTGCTTTACCTGAGGAGAGAGTTTATAACCATCATAAAGGAAGTGAAATTCTGTAATAATCTCACAATAGAAGTCATGGAGGCAACTGTAAAATGGAGCTTAATAGATTTATGAGTTTATCATATGATGGGTTCTTAATCTGATGCTTCTGCGAGTTCCCTGCAGAGGTCAGGTTATATTTTATTCCCCTTCCTCCACCTTCCACAACATAGAATATGTTCCATGCCAGGGCTTTTCCCTGCTTCTGAGGCATCAAAGATGGCTATAGTTGGATATGGGTCAGTAGATGGGGCAGTCTAACACTGAGCTGCTGCAGAGAATTTTTTTCTCAGATAGCTAGTCCATGATTTCTGGCTCGTCCGCCTCCCCTCTCATCCCAGGAGATGTGGAATGAAAATTATGAAAGTCTTGTGAATATTTTATCTCTCAAAGCAAGTTTAAAGCAGAATTATACTCTCCTAGACAATGATTCATTGGATGTTAATGCATCAACCTCCGAGCATGCAAATTCAATATTTGTAAATGTTTCCTAAAAAGGCTCCAATGCAAGTCCAGCCAGCATGACAAAACCCTCAATTGTTCTAAGTGCTCATTTTGCATCCAATTCAGAATTTCCTTGGATCAAGTTCCATTTGTTTCATTAAAAAATAATTCCTAGTAAAGAGTTCACGATTAAGTCTATCATGAAAAGAATGCTGTGCAGCATTTGTTCTTAGTCTAATATGTATAGATTAATTAGTATTCAACAGCATGTGCCACGTGTAGGGCGGTAGTGAATGAGTTCTAGTGGCAGCATCATGTACCAGTCTGGTTTCAGCATCCTGGTGGAAGATAGCCAGTTTTTTGCTAGATTTTCAAATTGTGAACAAAAACTGCAAAATCATATTGTGTTAAGGGGCAAAGGTTTTGCTCAGTTTTCGCTCAGGCAAATACATTACTTTGTTAGAAGTTTTGCCTGAAGTCAGGTCTCTGGATGTGGCCAAAATGGAATAATTAAACTGTCTTGGGCAAAGCTAGCAAGACCACTTTGGCCAGATCTGACCTGTTAACACCAGCAAATAACTGAAAGGACAAATGACCCCTACCCAGTTTTGAAGCAGAGAAACCTTGCTTTTTCAGTGAACACACTCAGAACAGCTAAATGATGGCAGCAGTAGCAGCAAAACAAAGGTTAGTTTGAGTAATGGTTATGGCAAAAAACACAGTCAAACAGTTGAGTAACTACCTTCCTTAGGAAAAATTATCTGTATAGAGTGTACTCTGTGGAGGTCATTAGCTTTCATACTTGCTTCTGTTCCATGCCAGCTGCTGTGATGCTGTTTTTTGTCAAATTCTGCTATCACCATTTTGGGGAATTGCTTGTTGGCAATCGTTTGTAATAAGGGGTTTTGGACAGCCAGTCGTGGCACTCTGGCTGTGCTACCGTGGGTGTCTTCATTCAATGAGATGAACCTAAAAATCTGCCAATAGGTTTCATTCTCAGTGTTACCTAAATAATGGTACATTCAGAAGGACAGCCTGCTTAAGACTGAGAAAGTAAAGTATGCACAAATCTCACAAATCGCCCCAGAGCCTAAACCAAAGAAAATAGGAACATTCCTTCTTGTAGAGGTTTTCATATTCATTGGCACTGGGTCTATAAAAGAAAAAACTTAAATGTCCTGAACCCATAGGCCTCTCAGAGCCTCTGACCCAGCTGATTAAATAATCAAAACATGTAACTTCTAGAGTCCCGTTTTGATTCCTCTGCTATTTACCTAAAAGTTCCCAGTGAATTTGACCTTCCTTAGTAACCTGCCTTTCCGATAAAGTTGCTCTCTTCGTGCTTTTTGCTTTATAGTGTAGATTTTTAGTTGTCTTTTCCCGTTAATTCAAGTACCTTTAAAACATTATTCCTCTTTGGTATCAAGGCAATAGATGATTTTTGCTGTAATTACAGCAAGCAATTTATAAAGTAGGGCACAATACAAGTAACTGTTCAAGTTTCCCCACATAGGTTCTCAGATGGTAAGATCTTTGGGGCAGGGACCAATTATGTTATGTTTGAAAAGTTATTTATTATTAATTATTTAATTCATTGATATCCCACCCCATCCTGCCTCCGGCAGCTTGGGACGGCTCACATCAGCAAATACAATTAAACCACAATATATAAAAGAGGTCAACAATACAAAAAAGGCAGGCAGGCAGAAGTGTGCAAAAAATCCATAAGAAGACCCACCCACATCCAAACCTCCTCTTATCCCACTCCTCCACCAAATGCCTGGCAGAAGAACCACGTCTTGCACTGACCTTGAAAGACAACAAGGATCGGGATGAGGTGGACACCCACTGGGGGAGAGTTCCACAGCGCCTGAGCAGCCACCGAAAACACCCGCCTGTTGGTTCCCACCCGACGATATTGTGGGACCTCTAGGAGGGTGTCCCCATACCACTGCAGGAGCCGCCCCGGGACCCAGGAAGTGAGGTGATCCTTCAGATAGCTAGGGCCCAGGCAGTTTAGGGCTTTATAGGAGACTGCACTTGTGGCACTGGTCGACGACCTCCGCCATGAATTGGATCAGGGTCGTTGACCCTGCTGATTCTATCAGATCTGTCGGCTGCATTTGATACCGTTGACCATGAGATGGTGATTTGCTTTCAGGACCATGCAGGGCTGGGTGGGACAGTTCTTGACTGGTCCCACTCCTTTCTGGCCGGAAGAACTCAGCGAGTGGTGCTCAGGGATTATTTTTCATCATACTGAGAGCTCTCATGTGGAGTCCTGTAGGGTTCTGTTTTGTCCCCTCTCCTGTTCAATGTGTATATGCAGCCGCTCGGCGAGGTGGTCAGGGGGTTGGCATGCGGTGTCATCAATATGCTGATAACACCCAGCTTTACCTCTCTTTTTCATCGGACTCAGGCCCAGCAGTCTCTGTGCTTACCCAGTGTTTGGCAGCTGTGGGGGGCTGAATGAGGGCTAACCAACTGAGGTTGAATCCTGACAAGATGGAGGTGATGCTAGTGGGAGAGGCGGTAGAGGTGGTGTTCCCTATTATTGATGGGGTTCACCCCCCCGCTGGTTCCCCAGATTCGGAGCCTGGGGGTGCTCCTCGATTCACAATTTCGTCTGGATGTCTAGGTGGAGGCTGTGGCGAGGAGTGCTTTTCACCAATTACATCTGGTACGATGGCTTCGGCCGTATGTTTCGGATGCCGACCTGGCCACTGTCATCCATGCTTTCATCACCTCTAGGCTGGACTATTGTAACGCTCTCTACCTGGGGCTACCCATGGTGATGGCTCAGAGGGTGCAGCTGGTCTCTGTTCCCTCCAGGATGTTTAGTGCCTGCAGTACAGGATAATCTTTCCGTGGCAGTGGGTCACACAAACTGGCCTAATTGGCTTTTTCCATTCCTGTCTGCTACAATACTGCTAACTAAAAAATTCAGTTAAAATTATATCATAATAATAATAATTTCATTTATACAGCACCTCTCCACCAGATGGCACTCAGAGCACTTTACATCAACATTTAAAATACAATAAAACATTAGATATAAAATCAACAGTTTAAAACAGTTTTTAAAGGGGAAGATAAAAAGGTTGGGGGGAACACATGAAGGGGGAACCAGCAGCAGATCCACTAGAAGCACCTGGAAAACAAAAAAGTTGTCAGGTGCTTCTTGGAAGGTGAGGAGGGAGGAATTAAGATTAACATCTGGAGGGAGCGAGTTCCAGACTGGGTGAAAACAGACATGACAGTGTTGAGGCACCTCCCCAGGGCAGGCCACTGCAGCCGCCCTCCCCCCCACCCCCCAATCCGGGCTTGGGGGCTACCATCACAGGTCCCTCCATGCTCTGGGTCATCCCGAGGAGCTATCCACATTTATTTATTTATTTATTTATTTAAAATTTCTATCCCGCCCCTCCTGCCCTCAGGGTGGCCCGGGGCAGCGAACAACATTCAATAAAAACAATATAAAATTTTAAAAAACAATTTAAAATACAATATGTGGAGAAACCCCCATCCCACCCCACCCCTACCCAAAAGCCTGACGGAACAGCCAGGTCTTACATACACGTCGAAACAGCAGGAGAGTGGGAGCCAACCGAGCCTCCTCCTGGAGCGAATTCCACAGCACAGGGGCGGCCACCGAAAAAGATCTAACATCGGGACAGGACTCCCAGGCTCCTGCTGCTCAGACGATCTAGACCCCCCAGAAGAGCTGTTGCCGAACAGCTGATGGGGGTGCAACTCTTCCCAGGACCCTGATCCTGCTGAGCAGCAGAGGATCACCAGCATTCTCTCCACTTTTCTGATGAGGCCAGACTCACCCATTTTTTTTTAAAAAAAATTAATTTTATGGCTCCTCTGAATGTGCTACAACTTAAAAGAAAATATTTTTTAAAATAGATCTTGCCCCCCAAAAATTTAATATCTGAATGATAGGCAGGTATGGAAGACTAACGTATATGCTAGAGAAGGAAGGGCACAGAATTATGATTTTATGATATTATTTCTCCATCAATACGTTTATTTGTCGTGACCAGTGGTCGTGACAAAGACAATAAAACTGGCAAACAGAGACAGGTGTCAAAACATTGCATGGCAAGTGTTAACAACAAAGGAAAAGGAAAAAGAAAAAAATATGAACATTAGAGATAAAAACAATTCTCACGGGCTTAAAATAAAGAAACAAATGCATAAAAACAGACACACACACCGTGAACATACGTACACAGGAAAAGTTGAGAAAAAACCAACCACTGCAGTACCTTATCCCAATAACAGATTCTCAAAAAATAAATTCCTCAGTGTAATCACTGCTGCAAAAAATGTAGCCACTTGAGCTGTAATCATAGAATCAGAATCACTAAGTAATTCTAAAGTACTTGCAGCAGGGCGGTTCCTGATATTAGCCAAAATTGGGTCTAATAAGGTCATTCTGATATCATTATACAAAGAACATTCTTGGATAACATGTGTCAGGGTTTCAACTTTAGCTAGCGTGCAACACTTGCATACCCTCAGGACAAATGGGATATTCGCCAGTCTCCCTTCAAGAACTGCTGAGGGTATTAAGCCCACCCTCGCTAACGTAAAAGCTCTCCTATTAGTTCATACGAATAATGTGGAGAAATATGTAGCACAAGTGTCTGTGTAAGGTAACATGGGATAAAGTTCTGACACTTTTTGCGATCTAATAGCTGCTGAATGAGGCTGCAGATCCTGGTCTCTGATCCTTTGCCTTATTTGTGAAAGGCTATTCTCATAGGATAGATTGGTAAAATAGCCAGAAGAGAAACCCAGTTGTTGAAGCCAGATATTAACATATTTTCCCCAGGGACCTGTTTTGGTTGATAGGTAAGTGGACATCCTCTTGGGACTTGTAACAACTGTCTCATAAACCTATTCTGGATGGATTCTAAGTCCTGCAGCTTTCTGGGCGCCCAAATAGTAGACTCATACAGGATGTGTGAAATTGCCTTGACCTTATAGATTTTTAAAGCTGGTGTAATCAGTCTCCCTCCCTGGGAATAATAGAAGCCTATGACAGCCTTTCAAGTCCTCGTCCCTGATGCTTTAACAAGCTCTAAATGACTCCTCCAACACATATTGGATGAAAAAAGAACCCCAAGGTATTTATATGTAGCCACATGTTCTATTTCCTTGCCCATCATTATCCATCTGTGCTGGGAGCGCCCTAGCCCAACTACCATGACCTTCGTCTTAGAGAAATTAACCTCCAGGTATTCCTGCTCGCATTGCTGGGCAAACTGGTCCATGGCTCTCCTGAGGCCAATCGATGACTGGGCCAGTAACACAATATCATCTGCATAGAGCAACATCGAAATGATCTCGTTGCCCAGACTCACAGGGTGATCTGTCATGGTTGAGACCAAATCATTGATGTAGATATTAAATAGGAGTGGGGTAAGGAGACATCCCTGCCTAACTCCTTTGTTGGCCGGCACTGGATTAAATAGTTGACCAGACAGACCTAATCACACTTGGAGGAAGTTGTTCTGGTGCAGGGTCCAGATTAAAAATAGCAGCCTTCGGTCTGTATTTGCCGCAAGCAGCTTGGCCCCCAGTCTATCATGATTAATAGAATGGAAGGCTGCATTAAGATCTATAAAACATAAGTAAAGGGCTTTTCTAGGCAAATTGTGAGCAAACCTGGTAACTAGCTGGTTCAAGACAAATATGTGATCAATTGTTGACATGTTTTCTCAAAAGCCTGCCTAAACTCATGAAGGGGGAACCAGCAGCAGATCCTCTAGAAGCACCTGGAAAACAAAAAAGTTTTCAGGTGCTTCTTGGAAGGTGAGGAGGGAGGAATTAAGATTAACATCTGGAGGGAGCAAGTTCCACACTGGGTGAAAACAGACATGACAGTGGTGAAGCACCTCCCCAGGGCAGGCCACTGCAGCCGTCCTCCCCCACCAATCCGGGCTTGGGGGCTACCATCACAGGTCCCTCCATGCTCTGGGTCAGCCCGAGGAGCTGTCCACATGGGACAGGACTCCCAGGTTCCTTCTGCTCAGAGGATCTAGCCCCCCAGAAGAGCTGATGATGAACAGCTGATGGGGGGGGCAGCAGCTGCTGAGCAGCAGCAGATTGCCAACATTGTCTCCACGTTTCTGATGAGACCAGACTCACCCATTTTTCCAATTTCCTTTTGTCATCACATTTGTATTTTCTTCCTTACACATGTCCATCCATGAGAGAAAGACAATGGGCATAATCCTATGCCATGCACACGACATGCGCACGCACTATGCGTGCACACGCAGGAGAGCCTGGCCCGACTCTGAACCCCTGCGCCCTACACTCTGCCTGCTCTACACAGCATACCTATTGGGCATGGGAGTTGTGGGCCAGGCCGGGCTGCACGCTCACCAAGCACGGCTCTCCTGCGTGCACACCGTGCATTACCTGTGCATACCACGCGCAGCTACCATACTTTAGGTAGCCTTACCCCACTCTAGGCAGCCGGGCCACATGATTCTCATGTGGCCGGTGGACAACAGATGGTCCCTCTGCCCCAGGGCGCGGAGAGCAGCTGGCTGTTAAGCTTTGCGTCCTCAGAAAAAGTTGGAAGACACAAAGCATAACAACCTTGTCCCAAATGGGGTAAGGCTGCCCAAGGTGGGGCAATTCGAGTGACGGGGCGTGCTTGCCATGCCACACCAAGACCGTTGTGCGTGGCCACGTCACCAGGGGTGGGCTCTCAGTCTGACCGAGATGATCCGGGGGGGGGGGGAGCCCAGAGGAGCACGCACAGGAACTCCTCTGGGCTCCCCTTCCCCCAATCAACTGTTTGTCAGGGTGGGGAGACGGGCACATGCTTCTCTGGGCTCCCTCCCCCCCCCCCAATCTGCTGTTAGGCAGATTGGGGAAAGGAGGGAAGCCTGCACTCTTCCCAGGTACCCCTCTACTTGATCCACCCGACTGACAGCTGATAATGGGGGAGGAGAGCCTGGGAAGAGGGTGCATGCTCTTCCCAGGCTCCCCTTTCCCATTAGCTGTCAGATGGGGCTGCCTATCAGCAGTGGGCCCAATCCTACACTTAAGCAGGAGTCTCAGCCTCCGGCTCCAATGGGCTGGCCCACCTGGCTTCCCTGCCACTGTGTGGCCAGCTTCCTGCCCTGCAGTGTGGTTGTCCGCCATGGACCTGCACAGGGATCAGACCCCTTCTGCTCATGTGGCCACACCCTGTAAGAACACTAGCATCTTCTCCTTCTCCTCTCTCAGGACCCACTTACTCTTGGAATAAACATATTTTATTCCAAGGTTAATATGGATCCTTTTTTAAGGATGTTATGTATAAAACTTGCCTAAGTACCCAAAGATCACTAGCCAACTTTGTGCCCAGATCTTTGATTCCTTTGCCAAGAACCTGCAACTCCCCTCCTCTTGGTAGTAGTTGGTCACATCCAGAAATATATGGGACCATCACTCTTCCTATTAGGAAATATAATAGTAATAATCTTTTCACCTTTTCCCTGTATATCTTATATCTTTTCATTGGATAGTGAACAGCCACAATGAGTAATATTTTGGTCTCGTTCTAATGACATTTAATGTTTTGGTAAACTTGAAACCATCATTGTGTTTACCATATCTTCTTTGTCCTAAAATTGCGTCAGCATCGGCATTCATACCAAATAATGCTGACGTAATTGATATGAATGATTTGAATGTGGTCAGCAGCATCATTGACAGTCGAATTACAAGATTTCCTTTTACTCTGAAGCGCACAGTCCTGCTCTCAGCCATAGAAGTGGTAACTAGAAGTATCAGGAAGACAATATAGAAGTACTAAAAAAGGAAATGGTAATCATGTAGAGAATCAGACACAACCCAGCTGGAGCTGGCAACATTACGTGATACTGTAGGCAAATGCTACATGCTGCTTTTCAAATAAAATAACAGTTAACACGAAAGAGCGCTTATTGCGTTTTCTCCTTTACAATGAAAGTGAAGGACTAGTTAAAAGAATTGCCTTTGAACTACCCTTTACCTTCTTTCTGGATATTTTGCAGTTTGCATTAGCTTTTGATTTTTGAGGGAACGTTATGGAATGTTGCTTAAAATACATGTAGAGGGTTGGGAAGCAGTAATATTGAATGGAGCTTCTCTAAAAACTCAGTGATTTTACATTAAACTTCTCTCAAAATCTAAAGTCCAGACTGTGGAGAAATGCTGAGCATATTAGTTAAGGTAATGTTAAGTTGGGTATATTAAAGGGTTAAAGTGTCACAGAAGGGATGCAGGATGGGATGATGCCATTAGAGGAGTAGGGTTTGTCCAGCAGATTTAAAGGTAGCAAGAGAATGCTGGGGAGAAGAAAAGCAGTTGAGTTCAGTTATCCTGGAGAGTGTGTAGGGAGAGAAGTATTAGGAAATGCCTGGAAGGGATCAACTCCAGGAATAAAGCAAACTGAGAGAAGATGATACTTATGCCATACTGTACGTGTTTGTAAAAATTGCCTGGAATATATATGAAACTCTAACAGTTGTGTTACTCGGAAGACCTCACTTTACTTTTATCAGCCCAAGAGGATTGGGGTATATGTGTTTCCTTTAGTTCATCTGCTTTAAATAATAAAATAAAACAAAACATTACTTTCTATTTTAACAAGGAGTACTGTGTCTCTGGATAAAACCCCACACCTACACTACCCTAGTAAGTGTAACATTGGATAGGAGACTGGTCTACTCCGTGCTGAGACAAAGGCCCTTTTAAACGGACCGCAGCTCTAGGGGTGGTCTGTAGGCCTGCTGCTGTGTGGGGCATGTGCCCACGGGCACACGCATGCCCATCACCTATGCATGCCCCTGCACAGAGCAATCTGTGTTTTCACCGGTTACTTCGTGTGGGGACAGTGGGTGGGGTGCATGTTACATGGAAGTGCACGCGCAAACCCACCCACCACCGCTTTCAAATGGGCACATGGATGTGTCTCGTGTAAAAAAGGCCAAAGTAGCAAGTGGGTGAATGTTTCAAGATCTTAGTAATTAATGGTTGTTGAATAAGAAGATTGCTTCTCAATAGTGGCAGAAAACTCAGGGAAACATTAGACAGAGGCCAGTGGGGCTAATAAGGCTTTTGTCACACAGAAGGACAAATGTGTTGCCATCTCGTGAGTTATCATAATATATTTTGAAGTTTGCCATAGTAGGACTGCCATTTCCTGTCTTTGTTTTTATTTTAATTTTATGGCTCCTCTGAGTGTGCTACAACTTAAAAGAAAATATTTTTTAAAATAGATCTTGCCCCCCCCCCAAAAAAAAACAACTTAAAATCTGAATGACAGGCAGGTGCAGAAGACCATAATGTATGGAAGGGCACAGAATTATGATTTTATGGTTATTTAGTTTGTGCGTAAATACATTTTGATATATTTAAATAATAACACCACTATTTCAAAGACACTGGGTGAAAACAGACACGACACTAACTCCACTTTAACACCACTTTAACATTTCTTATGCAT
Organism: Sphenodon punctatus; assembly: GCA_003113815.1. Taxonomy (NCBI): domain Eukaryota; kingdom Metazoa; phylum Chordata; class Lepidosauria; order Sphenodontia; family Sphenodontidae; genus Sphenodon; species Sphenodon punctatus. Next base: position 4,167,353 of record QEPC01006863.1, read on the forward strand.
GTTGCAGGCCTGTATTGGTGCCCTACAAAGCCCTGCAACATGCATAAGTGTCAGCTCCCGCCGCTGGGGGCGGCCCTGGCGATGGCAGCGGGGTTCCCGCAGACCGCAGCCAGTGGATTCCGGCCCGCCAGCGCAGGCTACAGCGCACCCGGAACTGACCCTGCACGACCTACAGCTCCGCCGCCGCGCCAGTTGCCCAGGCAACACCTGACAGCGGCGCAGCAGCGGAGCCCCACCCCTCCACCTCACAGGACGTGAGGTCAACCCAGGGGTCAGTACGTCGCTCCACACACCTCCAGGTGCGTCGAGGGGCGGAGCCAGGCCTATAAACACCGGCGCCGCCAGACAAGCAGCGCCGGTAATCAGAGACTGAGAAGCTGGCCCCAAGCTAAGTGTGATTTTTGATTGCCTTTACCTTGCCTGATTGTCTTCCTTGTTCCATCGTTTTGTCTCCCCTCCTCGCAACCCAGCCATCGTCCTCGCCCCCCCTTGTATTATTGTCTAGTGCTCAGAGTGCTTCACAAGCCTAAAATACACTTAAGTATAAAATCCATTTAAAAAAAATTAAAATAAGGTAAAGAAAAAGAACAGAATACATTAAGGGGGATCAGCAGTGGATCCTAACAGCACCTGAAGAGCAAATATGTCTTCAGGTGCTTTTTAAAGGTGAAGCAGAAGGAAGTGAGATAAACATGTGGAGGAGATAATTCTACACTGAGGGACCCGCCACAGCAAAGGCCCGAACTCCTGCCGAGCTAAGACATGACGGTGGGATCCCCAAACTGCAGGTGGTTTCTTAGCACAGATAACCATCAGGGTGAGGGTTCCGGGAGCAGGTTTTGAATATAACCAGGGCCTATATTTGTCAGGGTCGCTGCTTCCACTAACTTCAAGTCAAGCAGGTCTGCGGTCAAAAAGCTTTATTACCTTTTGCTGGCCCACTGAATAAAATGAAATTTCCTAAAGGTTCATAAGAGTAGCTCTTTGCCAGCAGTAAATTGCATTGAATTTTCTGTCCTTAAAAGGCCTACCTCCCCAGACTTGGCATAGCCTACCACCTACCATGCTAAGTCGTGTTCTGAAAGCAAATTAGGAAATGATATCAAATTGAGAGAAATTACGTGTGAAATAATTTGTGTCTAAAGTAAACTTTCTCTAACAACATATCTTCTAAAAGGAATTATTTCTACATTATAGCTGTCTCACTGAGTGATTCTACTTAGTACTATTGCAGAAATTCTAAACAAGTGTACTTCTCTTCCAAAGAAGGGAACATTTTATCTTCATGGACTTTTCTGAAATTATTTTATAGAATAATATGTTCTTATATTCTTTAGTTAAAAACAATGTTTTTGTGCTTGGACAGTTAACAATAACAATATGCTCACCCAGGCCAACATGATTGATAATGGGTACAATCATGATACAATTAAGAGAGAGACGCGAAAGTTCTATCTGTGTACTACAGATGCCATATTATACATTCTGTCAGCTGCCTCCTATACCTGTTGAACATGGTGGTGACTGTTAGTCTGTGATTACGCAAAGGCCTCCATTTTGTAACAAGGCAGCGATGTAAAGCTTATTTTATTCACTAGATAATGAGTTCCTGTCTCCCCCTCAGTCCCAACTCTTCTGCCTCCAGTCAGCAATAACAAAGCCTCTTTCCTCTAGTTCTCCATCAAGCGGAAGACTTCAGACTTTCCTAATCTTTTTCAATGCTTACTTTGCTCTTGGATAATCCTTTAGCTTATTATTCCAAGCCCTTGCTTGATAATTTTGTACAATCAGGATAATAAGATATAAGGAGCTGCCTAACTGAATCAGGTCCATTTTAGCTCAGTATTGTCACAACCTGACACAGCAGCAAGTTTTCAAATTCAGCTTTTCAGGATCTCTGGCAGAGGCCTCACCCAGGCATACTACCCAAGACCCTCCAGGATCCCCGGCAGAGGCCCACCTCACCCAGGCATGCTATCAGAGATCCTCAATCGGAGATGCCGGGGATTGAACTTGGGGCCTTATGCATGCAAAGCATGCAGTCTACCACCTAAGCCACGGCCCACCCTTAATAGGTTACTTCTATAAAAATGTAATATCTTTTATGTTATCTTCTATGACAAGCTGGAAATATGATTGTTTTGTACCTTACATTTAGTTAAATATCTTATTTTACTGTGATTATAAGTAAACTTGAAGTGTTTCATTAATTGGAAAGTCTGGTGTGTAGTCTGACTCACCCTTATCCAGGTATACAGCTACTTTTTGGGTAACCCGAAATCCACAGACCCTGCCTTTGGAGCCTTGGATTAAATCACACCCACAGGTTGGTGACAGCAAAGGAGGAAGAAACAGCGAAAGGACATCACATAGCTCCTTTGGGTTCTTTTTAAAATGGGTCAACACTCCACTATTTCAGTAAAGTGATTCCAGCTATAAATCAGTATAAACAAGAATATGTCATGTTTGTATCATTTTTTTGACTGGGACAGTATGGCTGGGTATTCTCTGAATAAAACTGAGCTGCTACTTTTTGTTCAGTTAAATTTAAGAATATATCAGTAATTCCAGCAATAGTGTTGGTAATAAATTCTTCCTATTGCTCCAAAATTTAATATTGGGTTTTGAAAATCATGGCAAGGGCATGTGTACTTATATTGTCTCCTTGGATGGACAAAAATAGCACAAATGTTTATTAACACTTTTTAAAAGCAGAAAATACTTCCATGTGTATACCAATCCTCACCCATGTGTTAAATGGCCTAGACCCTGGTTGACATTTTCCTAGCTGTACAGAAGCACATGAGTGACTAAATATAATTTGAACCATATGTAGGGAGAGACGAGAGTTTCAGTGTAATCCAGTAAGCTTATAATTGAAACATTAAAAGCCCATATTTGTATATTTAAGGTGATGAGAAGAGAGAAGTGCCTTTGACGCACTTCATAATAGGCAGAGTGAGGAAAGACTTATTCATATAACCTATTTGCATTAGTGAATTGAATCTATTCTAATTGATTTTTGTAAAGGTTTTTAAACATCAGAAAGAGGACTACATGAGTGTTGGATTAGAATGCTAATGACGGTTTGTTATTTGTTAAATCCACAAATGAATACTGTGGGAAGTAACAATAGCCAATGTTCATTCAGCAAAAAGGGCATTTTAATTAGCAAAAGGCTTGTCATCTTTTGTTCTTGAAACAGATGTATTTTGAGAGAGGGGAAGAAGAGAAGCATGTTATTTTTTGTCATTTCCAACTACTGTTGTGGCTCCTTTGTTTCGTAATCTGACTTCGGTCCTTATATTTATGCTTGCATGTTGTCCTAGATTTGAAACTTATTTACATCTGAATTTTGGATGTAGGTAGTTTATGTAACTTGTGTGTAACTGCATACATGTGTATGAGGAAGCAGACAAAGAGAAGGAAGTTAAATATAAAAAGTATGTTTTCAAACTTCAAGCTATTGGTTAAGTGAATAGCCATGTAAAGCTGTATTCTTCCCTGAAATCATCTCCTGTAGAGTACCTAGACATCTCACCTTAGATGGAACAGTCATGCGTTGACTACTTAGTCACACTGCCTCCTGGAGGCTAGGTGGGATTATTTAAATGTCTCACCTCCCTACCTAAACTACCAGCAGCACAAGAGCTGGGTGCAGGAGCCTGATAATGAGAGACAGATCCAAACACCAATGCCACATCCAGGCAGCACAGAGACCTGACCCCGCACAAGACACAACCAGGTCCCACTTCTGGACCCCACACACTGCTGATAGGCCCTTCACTTCTGAATGTGCCTGAATGAAAAAAAGAGTTTGGGTGTAAACAAATGAGACAATAGCCCATACCAGGTAGGTGTTAACCTGCCTGTTTATTCGATATTTGCCCCCACATGGCCACCACCCATGTGTCTGAATCCCATCATTTATTTATTCAAATTTCTATGCCGCCCTTCTCGCAAATTAGGTTGCATGCAGCCTACGGTTCTGCCAGCACCATAGAGTCATGGGCAAAAAGCCTATAGCATTCCAAGGAGCAGCCACTTCCTCCCCATGTATTAGGCATCTCCAGCTAAACCTGAGAGTGGGGGCTGCCCGAATGCACAAGAAATACATGCAGGAGCTCTACGTGCTAAATATGTGAATGGGGGTTGCACAGACTAAACCCGGACTCCATGGGGCTATTGTCTTGTTTGTTAACACCCTTAGGCCATTTTTAAATGGGCCCCACATGGTGTGGGGGTCCATGATCGCACCGGTGCATGTGCAATGGGTGGCGGCTGGCGGGAGGGTTTATACGGGTGCACGCACATCCCTACTTACCCCCATTCCATGAACACATGCAGAACAACCTCTGTTTTCACCAGTTGCTCCGTGCGTGTTCATGGCTGTGGGGGTGAGTGGGGATGCATGGGGACCTTTAAAAGTTAAGGCCCCGATTGCCATCGGTGGGAGCACGCCCACCCACCCACTCACCTGTCTTTCAAACGGGACTCACCAACTCATGAACACCCAGATTTCGGGGGGTAGGGTGTGTATAGGAGTGTGTATAACAGTATGTAGAACTGAGTATGATATAGATCAATTTCAAGTACATTCTACAGGTTATACAACACTTTAAAACTTTTTATATTTAAAAACTTAACTTCACATTTTGGTCAAAAGTTCTTAAATCATCTTGCTGCATGATTTCTGTTACAAATTTCACTTTTATTACATTCTTGTAAGCTATTAGCACATTTCTGAGGCATTTGTGTATTAGAGAATATTTTTCCTACCACCTTATCAGAAATGGCATAATGGAGATTAAATATCAGAGTACATTTTTCTCTCTGATTATACATGTTGCCTTTAATAAGAATTGAGGGGGTTCATTGCTCTGCAAGACTAGTCTCGTATATGAGTGCACATAGGGCCACATTATGTGTGCACATAGGGCCTCATTTGACACCGTGGACCATGGGCTGCTGCTGAGACAGCTGTGAGACCTGGGGGGCCTGGACGGGACTGTCCTAGGGTGGTTCCGCTCATTCCTCTCAGGGAGAAGCCAGCGGGTGGTGCTGGGGCTGTCTCTTATACACATCTAGATGTGTATAAGAGACAGGTTCCGCAGGGTTCGATCTTGTCTCCGCTATTATTTAATGTATATATGCAGCCCCTGGGGGAGATCGTGAGAGGGTTCAGGGTGTGATGTCACCAATATGCTGACGATACTCAGCTGTACCTCTTGTTTTCAACTGACCCAGGTCCTGCTGTCTCATTACTTTCCCAATGTTTGGAGGCTGTGGCGGATTGGATGCGGCAGATCAGACTGAAGCTCAATCCTGATAAGACGGAGGTGATGGTGGTGGGTAGGGCGAGGGAGATACTGGCTCCCCTGGTAGGGGGGGTCCGCCCTCCTGTAGCCCAGCAGGTTCGGAGTCTGGGTGTGGTGTTTGACTCGGGGCTCCGGCTGGATCGGCAGGTAGAGATGGTGGCTAAGGCCACCTTCCGCCAACTTATCTGGTACGGCGGCTGTGTCCATACATTTCCAGACCCGACCTGGCCACCCTCATTCATGCCTTCATCACGTCAAGGCTAGACTACTGCAATGCGCTGTACATGGGGCTTCCCTTGTTTCTGGTTCGGAGGCTGCAGCTGGTGCAGAATGCGGCGGCCCATCTCCTTATGGGGACAGGAAGGCAGGAGCACATAACACCTGTGCTCCGTACTCTGCACTGGCTGCCTATAGCGTACTAAGCCCGATTTCAAGGTGCTAGTGTTGATCTATAAAGCCCTGCATGGTCTGGGCCCCTCATACCTCGGGAACCGCCTCGTCCTCCACGCCTCAGAGCCTTTTCGGAGGTCCCCCATGTAAAACGGGGGGCCACAATGGAGAGGGCGTTCTCGGTGGCCGGGCCGAGGCTCTGGAATTCCCTCCCGGAGGAAGCCCGTCTGGCCCCAGGTCTGTTGGCATTTCAGCAAGCCTGCAAGACCTGGCTGGTCGCCCAGGCCTTCGGAGGGGAGGGTAGGATAGGGGGGGATTGTATTTTTAAAACATTGTTTTAATGAATTTTATTGTGTGTTTTTATGCTGTAAGCCGCCCCAAGATGCCGTAGGCATGAGGGGGCGGCTAACAAATATTTATAAATAAATAAATAAATGATGAGCTGGTGTTAATCATATTGCTTGCCCATAGTGCACACTAACTGTATTAGTGCTTACTAGCATTTTCACATGTATCAGTTTTCTTCTTCCCTAATGTCTCAAACTTTAAAAAGATATGAAATTAGGTTGTGTGTATCTGTGTACATGTGTCAGGCTATTTATGCTGAAAGGGGCATCTTATCTTGGTCAATTTCCATGTTGAGCCCAGAAAAATGAGTTGTGTTCCATTAAATTACATAAAATCTGGACTAGAAAGACAGACTTATTTTAAACTGCCAGGTTTTTTTAAAAATGGAATTGCAATGTTTTGGGAAGTATCAGTTTTGGTCACCACATTTCAAAGGATGTTGACAAACTGGAGAAGGTTCATAGGAGAGCAACTAAGGGTGATAAAGGGAGTTGAGGGCGAGCCATGGGAGAAAAGGCTGAGATTTGGCCTAAAGAACAAAAGGCCAAGGAGAGGGCCCAATAGCAGTTTTCAAATATCTGAAAGGATTCCACAAAAAAAGATTGTGAACATTTGTTCTACACTGTCACAGGAGATAGAACAAGAGTGAATGGGCTTAAATTACAGCAAAAGTCAGTTTGGTTACATATTAGGAAACACTTCCTTAACTGTAAGAACACTTGAGCAATGGAATAAGTTGCCCAGGGAGGTTGTGGAATCTCCTTCTTTGGATGTTTTCAAATTCCAGTGGGACAAGCATCTGCCTGTTATGTCAATATGCTGATGACACCCAGCTATATATCTCATTTTACTCCAACTCAGGCCCGGCAGTCTCGGTGCTTACCCAGTGTTTGTCAGCTGTGGGGGATTGGTGGGAGCGAGCTGCCTGAGGCTTAATCCTGACAAGATGGAGGTGATGGTTGTGGGGAAGGCCGAGGGAGTGGTGGCTCCCATCATTGATGGGGTCCACCCTCCCCTGGTTTCTCAGGTCTGGAGTCTGTGGGTGCTCCTGGACCCACAGCTCCGCCCTGATGCCCAGGTGGTGGCTGTGGCGAAGGGAGCATTTTGCCGGTTACACCTGGTGCGTTGGCTTAGGCTGTATGTCTCAGACTCAGATCTGGCCACAGTCATCCGTGTTTTTATTACCTCGAGACTGGATTACTGCAACACACTCTACGTGGGGCTACCCTTGATGTTGGTTCGGAAGCTGCAGCTGGTGCAGAATGCGGCAACCTGTTTCTTGACGGGGAGAGGCTGACGCAAGCATATCACGCCGGTGCTTTGCTTTCTGCACTGGCTGCCGTTAGGCTTCCAGGCCCAATTCAAGGTGTTGGTGTTGACATTTAAAGCCCTAAATGGCTTGGGCCCTGCCTATCTGCAGGACCGCCTCACCCTCCGGGACCTGGAGCGGCCCCTGCGGTCGGCTGGAGGTGTCCTCCTCGAGGTCCCCTGGGTTCCCACTATGAGGAGGGTGTTCTCCGTGGCTGCACCGCAGCTGTGGAACTCCCTCTCGTCGGAGATCCACTTGGTTTCCGGCCTCCCCTCTTTCCGCAGCAATGTAAGACTTGGATGTTCCGCCAGGCCTTTTCCGAGGGAGATGGGGTGGGTGGGTTGAGTTAGGGTGGGGGTGGGGGTTATATTGTTTTTTTAATTGAATCATTATTGTTTATTTTAATGTTTTAAAATGTTTTTAATATGCTGTGAGCCGCCCCGAGATGCCTGAGGCAGAAGGGGGTGGCATATAAATTTTAATATAAATAAATAAAATAAATAAATATGTTTTAGGCAGGTAGCATGCTGCTTAGAGCAGGCGAGTTGGATCAGGTGACCCTGGATACCCCTTCCAACCCTACAGTTTTGAGATTCCATCCCAAATCTATGTTATAAGGTGCTTTTAGACTTGCACCTTCTCACCAACTGCCCATCCACCTCTCATTCATTATACATGTTGCAAGGCACCCATAGCACACCACTGTAGCCCTGCAACATGTGGAGTGGGTGGGGGAGTGCTTGTCTTAAAAGCACCCATAGTAGCATGACAACGGTGATCCACAAGCCACTTACTCTTAAATTGCACCACTGAAGCCCTGCGAGCGTCAGTGGGTTAATCTAGAATAAGTGGCTGGTGGATCGCGACCATGACCTTTAAATTAACAGACATACTTGAAGATAGTCATTCCCAGCCATCTGCCTAGTGTCTTCACATCTGGGGGAGCAGCAGCATACAATCTATTTTCCACCTGAAGGCTGGAAGAATTTTTCATCAGATCTAATTTATTTAAGCCAGTGTTAGGATTGAACAATCCAGTTTAATGATACAGGAGGCTGAATTGTCACTTTCATCCAGATCACCCAGCCTCAGTAGTTCTGATCCAGTGTGGTTCTGATGTAAAATGTTTAGAGCTGAAAAGGGTCCTGTGGTCTTCCAGATATACATTTCAATAAAAGATAAACTGTTGAACTTCACTATAGTGAGCTCTGTACAGTGAACCCCTAGGTTTAACAATCCCAAATTCAGGGACCATTTCTTTTCATGTAAAAATGATCAAGGTCAATGCCTATCACCCCCACTTTATGACACTTACCCACAAACGTTTAGAGCAATTGCATTGGCCCTTTTTACACGGGCCGCAGCTGCATGTGGGTGTGCCGCGGTCCGTGTGCGGTGGGTGGGCGCACACCCATCCCCACGCATGGAGGCACCTCTGTTTTTTTCCAGTGCCTCCGTGCATCGGGATGTGTGTGTGCAGGAGCACATACACCCAACCCCGCAAGCTTTACACTGGCAGCTCCTACGCTAAAACACCCAGATTTCTGGGTGTACTAGCAGGGTGCCACCTGTGTAAAAAAGGCCAGTGTTTAGCTTCAGACAGTGGGAAATGAGGGGTATGACAACTAAATTATATTTCTTTCTGGGGCTTTTTTTTCTTCTGAGATCATGTTCCATGAAGACATTGTTTGAAAAAACAAATAATGGTTCCATTTACTATTTTCTTAAATGTCTTGTAACAAATATAATCATCTCTGTTTACCTACTGTCAGAATACTAACATGAATATCTGAAAGAGCTTTCCGCAGCATATTTATTTAAATAATTTCTACGGACTGCTGAATGAACACAACTACATTAACTCTCCATATCAATTGTGCATTGCAGCATGTACTGCAGGCCACTAAAGTGCCGACATCTTTAACAGCGTCTGCCATTTCCGAAGTGTAATCTGAATTATGGATAGAAACAAATTGTGTCTCCTGAAGACATAGTTTGAGAGCAAATTCAATTACAGTACTGTCATTTAAGATGTGTTGCATCCCTGCAGTGGATACACAGTCATTTTGCAAGGTTTTGTGGAAATGGATAGACACTTTATTTTAATCTGAGGGCAAAGAAAATTAATAGAACACTTTGGCCTGTCTAGACTTACTTCCTAAGAAATAGTGGGTGGTAGAGTTCAAGGTAGAATAATATATATATACCAAATACCATGTGAATACCCTGTACTGTGGATTTGAATATCATTAAGGTCTATATGTATATTAGTATTTAATATCATTTTGTGTACTCTCTCAAAAACGCATTTTCCTTTAAAACAATCTAATATTAATTTCCATGCTTTTCAATCCTTCCATTGTCCCACATGAAAAGCATTATAAATGAACATATTTTGCTGAATTCTCACACTGTTCTCTGTTAACAAGATCTTGATGGTACAAAGTTATTTTCATCAAACAGAAGCTCGTTATCTGCTTTTACGTATTTCTGCTGTGGTTTGGAAGTCTTACCCAGTGTTAAATTATCTACAAAATGTTCAAATGCATGGTACTCTATATTAATTATGCAGAATTTGACTGTGTGTATTTTTTGCAGCTATATTATAACTACCAAAGGGATATGGTGAGGATATAAACACCAAAAAGAAATGGACAGAAATATTTCAATAAAACAGTCTTCAAATTTGGCCACGGTTAAGATAATATCCACAGGGAGATGTTTTTATGAAGCTCTTGTGTAGTCATTATGCCAAAGTAGAATATGATCATATTAAGGGCAAGTAGTACCTCTCTAGCTCTCATTTTAAATTTTAAAATGGAAACATGTTGCAGTGTCTGAATATTTACAATGTTTTACTTAGGCTCCAATCCTCAAAGAAATTGCACTAAGAAAGCCCATGAAGCCATGGTTTTCTGTTCCATAGATAAAAACTGTTTTCATTTTTTTCCCCATGTCAAGTTGTTTAAGTTTGTAGTAGTTCTTTCCGGAAGACGGAATATAATGCAGCTGCCACAAGTTCAGATGTATGCTTTCTAAGGAAAAGTAGTTTGTGTGCTTTGAATAATTGCAGAGCCAATCAGAAATGGTATTATTCCAGTTATAGAAATCCTAGTCTGGGTAGATCTAATGATTCTGATGATTTCATTGTGAGATCAGATACCAGCAGGGTACCACAAATTAGGGATCTTTTCATTGGTGGCTGTCAAGTGTCTGATTCTTGACAGCTTAAAAGTCCAATTTGACAACATGAGTTGTGTTCTAAATTAGCAGTTTATGCAAAATTATGAATCACAGAATATTTAAAAATGCATGATCACTCACTTGACCTGGTAACAAAAAAGGACTTATCTGGTACCCAAGCTGTGAATGAACGATACTGTAACAGTGCATTCTGAAAACATGAATCAAAAAATCCCTAAGAAAGAATGTAATAAAAAATTGACATTTTGTCAAGTGATCATCTGTGTTCAGATATTACAAGAATCTGTTCAAAACTTTTGAATTCTTGTGCAAATGCCACCATACATTGTTTTCAGAAATATGTCTGCCATGAGGGTCACAGATTAGAATCTAGAGGGAAAATATTTCATGTTATGGTTCTTCTGACATGTCATTAGTTGCAGGTTATGGCACTCTCATGCTGTAGGACAGGGGTGGGGAACCTTTCCTGTCCTAGAGGCCACACTGAAAATTAGTACAAGCTCCGAGGGCCGCATAAATATTGGGAATGGAGATGCTTAATGGGTGTATTTAAGAAAATGAAAGCCCAGATCATGGATCTGTGCTGTGGATCTGTCCCCTACCCTTGTGTGCATGCCATCCATTATTCTGAGCTCGGTTTTCCAGTGCTTGGGGGACAGAGACTGGATCCAGGGGCCAGATCCAGGAACTGGAAAGGGGCCACATAAAAACTTGCCAAGGACTACAGCTGCTGCACTGTGTACAGGCTTCTGAAAGCTCTGCTGCTTTGGGCAATCAGCCTTAATGTGGCCCAGTTCCCCACAGCTGTAGCAGCCCCTCCTCTCCAATTTAGGGGACTTTGCCAAATTAGGGGACGCCTTACGTTCAGTTGGCGGTGTCCCAGGCTCCCGTTTGGGGGTCATTTCCCCCCTCCCACCTTTTTGGATCCCTTTCTGATCCTTCCCAAAGCGGGTATGATCTTTCATTATCCCATCCCTGTTCAGCAGCAACTGGTCAGCAAAGTCAGCAGCTTCACTGACTGTTTTGGGGTTCCTATCTTTCACTAAGTGCTTGATCTCCTGGGGACAGTGGAAATAAAACTGATCCAGCCCCATAAGATCCAGCACCAGCTCCCGGGTCTCTGCTTTGGCTCCAGCCACCCACTTTCCCAGTGCTTCCACTAGTTGGGCCCCAAACTCAGTCATAGATTGCCCTGACTGAGGAAGCAGTGTGCGAAACCTCTTCCTGAAATGATCTGGGCCCAGCTGATAGCGCTTGAGCACAGCCTTTTTAAAAACCGGATAATCATTAGCAGACTCATTGGGTAAGCTATCAAGGATCACTGACATAGTCCCAGTAACCAAGCCAGTCACATACCGCATGTAGTCATCCTCCCTCAAGTTCCATCTGCAAGCCTGCTTCTCGAAAACACTCAGGAACACCTCGGGGTTGTCTCCCTCTTTGAAAGGGGTGAAGTCCTTTGGTGTCAGCTTGTGGGGTGCATCCAACTTCTGCTGGTGCATCGCAGCCTCATGCTCTCGCTGCTCCTTCTCACGCTTCTCCTGGGCTTCTCGCTGCTCCTTCTCATGCTGGCGCTGAGCTGCCTTGTCGGCTCTCTCGCGCTCCCTGTCTTCTCTCGCGCGCTCCCTGTCTTCTCTCGTGCGCTCCCTGTCGACAAGTAGCTCCTCCTGGGCTGCCAGCTCCTTCTCTCTCAGGTGGATCTGCGCCAGGAGCAGGTCCAGCTGTTCAGGGGTCCCTCCAGGAGTCCCGGAGAGAAGGGTTGCTCCAACTCTGGTCTCTGGATCCACGTGCTGATCCACTTCAGACATTTCAAAGTCCTTTATTTGCTGCCTTAGTCGCTCGTTGGTCAGCCCTTCAGCTGGGAGATTCCTCCTCTGGGCCTCTCTTACGAGGTCAGCTTTAGTGAGTCCGTTGAGCCCCTTGGGCAATCCCAAAAGGGTGCGTCCCTGTGTTCCAGAACTCATACACTTCCTTGCCCTTGCACTGCTTTTCTAAGCCCTGTCCAGTTGACCCGAAGCCAAATTCAAGGACTCGATTGCTCAAGGTTTATTTCCAAAGCCCCCCCTTTTGTTCTGTGGGTGCTTTTCAAAAACTCCAATTCAAAAAGAAAACTTCTGGTGGATCCTATCCCACCTGTGTGTGTTTATCTGGCTGCTTGGGTGATCCCACCGCTGCCACCACGTGTGGCGAAACGCCAGTAGAGGGTGCTATACAGCTGAGACACCCACCTCACTGTGTTTCTCCAAATCTCTGACCAGGGGTTCCCACAGCTGGAAAAAAAAAAAAAAACCTTAGTATTCCGCTGCCACCACCTGAGGGTAATTCAGAGGGTATTCACACCCCTCAGGACATGTGAACCCCACCGTATAAACCCCACAGCTTCCCAAGAGTACTCCCCTTTCCTGGCACTCTATTCCTGGGATTTCCTCCTCTGTGTTGGAGGGAGATCCCCAGAGCCTGTCTCTTATACACATCTAGATGTGTATAAGAGACAGGTATAAACCCCACAGCTTCCCAAGAGTACTCCCCTTTCCTGGCACTCTATTCCTGGGATTTCCTCCTCTGTGTTGGAGGGAGATCCCCAGAGCTACCCACAGGAGGCTTCCCTTGGTTCCAAAACTGTTGGCCCCTAGCCAAATAGGTAGATTTTTCCCTCTTTCCTTGTCTTAGTAGCGAGGCTTGGCCACCCGGCCCAAAGGAGGCGTTTAATGGTCAGCCAATAACACACACATACCCAGTAGGGTAAAAAGAAAACTTAGACTTTACTGGTACATATAACAAAAAGGAATAAAAGCATAGAACTAGGGGTGATAACCCTTTGAGCAACCAGAGTCTGTCCTGTGGACATAGTAGCCCGTTTAGAAAGCGTCTTCCTATAACTGTAACTAGCAAGTACTCACTGGTTCTGATCCGTTCACCATAGGTGATGGTTTTCCTATGGGGTCCAAGTCCTTCTGGCAAGGCCAGTTACTGTTAAGCCATATAGTTCCCGTGAGCCTCCAGACAGGAAGGTCACCAGCCTAGCAGCAGTTCAGTGAGTCCAGAGAGAGAGAGAGAGGGTCAAAATGCCTGTGCTGGTCCTTTTAAGGCATCCTTGACCTTCGTTCTCATTTGTCCAGGAGGGTCAGCTGGCTGTAGCCCAGACGCCCCTCTTTTTCTAGGATTTGATCATCCCACGTCACCTGTCTCAGGTGTAGAGGCCCCCCCCCCCCCCCGTTTAGGAATTCCAGGAATGAGGAAGTCCTGAACATGTGCTTGTTGAGGCCTGGGCTTTGGCTGAGCCAGGCTTGCAGCTTCAGCGAAGGGGGTTCAGAGAGGGGTCTTTGTCAGGGCAAGGGCATTTTGCCACAGCCCCTACCCCTGCTGTATGACAACACTTCCAGACTCAGATGAGATTTGGTTTTCTCTCTTTCAAAAAATGAGAATAAATATGTCTTAATGAATATGAGGAGGCTACAGCTAGACTTTTCATGGAAAAGAATGTCTGAAATCCGTAGTTGTTGCTTCAATTAATAATCTATCATTAATACAATACTAATTAATGTTTTTATCAGGAAAGGTTTTTGGCCAAGGTTAAGCATGTCATTGCTTCTTTGTTGTTTATTAATATATTTTTTTTTAGGGTTTTTTTAGGTTTTTTTAGTGAATTTCCGTAAGAATGTCTGAAATCTGTAGTTATTGCTTCAATTAATAATCTATCATTCATACCATACTAATTAATGTTTTTATCAGGAAAGGTTTTTGGCCAAGGTTAAGCATGTCGTTGCTTCTTTGTTGTTTATTAATTATTATTTTTTTTAGTTTTCACTTTGACATCAATTTATTTCTTCTTGATAACATTAGTTTATGACCCCTGACCTGGTTCTGATGCTGTTAAATGCGAGGTCAGTTGCAAGTAAGACAACAACTGTCTGGGAGCTAATCCTGGACAAGTAGTTGACCTCGTGTGTATTACGGAGACCTGGCTGGACACTGAGTCAGGGCTTATTTTGACTGATCTTGTTCCAACTGGGTACTCCATACAGCATCAACCATGCATGGGGGACGGGGGGGCAGTGTTGCCCTTATTTTTAGGGACACTTGGTTCTGTGATGAGGTATCCGGTGCAGACCTTGTTGAATATTGAGGGCCTCCATCTTGTGGTTGATTTGGCTGGAAAGAGATTGGGGTTCTTGCTAGTATACCGTGCACCTACCTTTACAGCAACATCCCTGCACATTCTAGCAGAGCTGGTGTCAGAGATAGTCTTGCGGTCCCCAAAGACAGTGGTCTTGGAGGACTTCAGCATTCACACTGACACCAGCTTTGTGGGGGGCGGAGCGTGAGTTCATAGCAACCATGGGACCGTCTCAGGTGGTTACTGACCCGACGCATGGGTGGGTGTGTTAATCATGGAGGAGGGGTGGTGGGTTTTTAGGTGTTTTTTAGATGTTTTTAAATTGTGTTGATGTTTTAAATTGTTTTTATTGGTATCGTAAGCCAACCGAGACGTCATGAACATGAGGGGGCGGCAAATAAATGTAATTAAATAAATAAATAAATAAATAAATGATGGAGGACATACCCTGGACCTGATTTTCTGCACCGGCCTTGAGGTGGGGATCTGCTGGTAGGGGACGTGTCGGTAGTGCCTTTGTCATGGAAGGATCATCACCTGGCGCATGTCTGCCCCCAGAGAGATGTAGAACCAGTTCAGTTGGTTTGCCCCCGGAGATTTATGGAACCAGAGAGGTTCCAGAATGCTCTTGGGGAATTACCCTACGAACTTGACAGCTGTTCTCTCAGTGACCTCATGGCCCTTTGGAACACCTTGCTGACCGAGGCCATCTACCAAACAGCTCCTAGGTGTCCGCTCCCTCAGCATCGACTACGCAGGTCCCCCTGGTTTCCAGAGGACCTGCAGAGGTTGAAGCAAGAAGGGAGACAGTTGGAGCGACAGTGCTGCCATTTGTGCTGAAGCTGACAGATTGCAGGATAGAGTTAGGCTTTTAAACTATGTGGTGGCTGTGCAGGCAGCAAAAAAGGGGTTCTTTGCTGCTCTCATAGTGTCCACGAAGTTGCGTCCAGCTGAGTTTTTCCAGGCGGTGAGGGGACTGATCAGTCTGGCCTCCCTCTGCCTGGAACTAGGATCTTCCAGTGCTCATTGTGACATATTTGTTGACTATTTCGCGGATAAAATCACTCATATTCACCATGACTTCGATGCCATGATTGATGCAGTAGGAAAACGGAGGTAATGGAAGTCTCGTTTTGTCCTGTTTTATGGGATCAATTTCAGTGGGTGTCGCCTGCTAATGCAGGGGATGTTCTTGGGGTGGTTAGAGGTACCTCTTGCGAACTGGACCCGTCCCGTGCCCATCCTGGCTGGTTAAGGCCAGTCAGGAGATGCTGGGGCTGCTGCTAGCAGGAGTGGTCAACGCCTCCCCTAGGGAGGGCAGAGTGCTGGGATGCCTTAAGGAGGCTATGAGACTACCCCACACATTCGTTGGGTTCCCTCTGAATTGGTTCATTCCATAGACGGGTTCCCCCCTGGTATCAGGGCCCATTACATTACAGACCCGAGTTTTGTCACTTATGATCAGCGGGCACACCGACCAGATACAATTTGATGTAGTCTGTACACCCATATTCCCTATCATTTTGGGTATGCTGTGGCTGCAACACCGCAACCCTGTTATCAATTGGCTCAGAACCCC
The DNA here is from genome assembly GCA_003113815.1 of Sphenodon punctatus. Lineage (NCBI taxonomy): Eukaryota > Metazoa > Chordata > Lepidosauria > Sphenodontia > Sphenodontidae > Sphenodon > Sphenodon punctatus. The sequence continues at coordinate 4,183,618 of QEPC01006863.1, forward strand.
CTTATGGTCGTATTATGCCCTTTCAGGGCCAGAACTCAGTACCCTGAAAGAATACTTAGACAATAATTTACAGAGAGGTTTCATACATCATTCTTCTTCCCCCACAGGAGCCCCCTGTTCTTCATACCTAAGAAAGACGGATGGCTAAGGCCGTGTATATATTACCGAGGGCTCAATGCCATAACTGTAAAGAACCAGTACCCACTCCCGCTCATTCCAGAACTGTTGGATCGTCTGCAAGGAGCCAAAATCTTTACGAAGCTGGACCTTCGTGGAGCTTACAACTTAGTACGAGTACGCAAAGGGAACGAGTGGAAAACTGCCTTCCGAACCCGGTACAGCCACTTTGAGTATCTGGTAATGGCATTTGGCCTCGCTAATGCCCAGCGACCTTTCAGCATTTTATTAATGATGTGTTTCGGGATATCTTGGATGTGTATGTCATCGCGTACTTAGACGACATCTTGATATATTCGGCCACTGAAGCTGAACGTGTACACCACGTTAGCATAGTATTGGAAAAGCTACGCCATCACCAGTTGTTTTGTAAGTTGGAAATATGCGCGTTTCATGTTGATACCATAGACTTCCTGGGTTTCGTCATCTCCCCACGTGGTGTGGAGATGAACACCAAGAAGGTGGACACCATACTATCATGGACTGCTCCCCCGTCGGTAAAAGCGCTCCAGTGCTTCCTGGCACTACGAACTATTATAGACAGTATATTCCGAATTATGCGAATCTAACAGAACCCCTTACTAAATTGTTAAGTGCTTCTGCAGGCCCGACCTGACGGAGGAAGACTGTTGCCTTGCACATTCTATTCCAGGCAGCTAACCAGTGCAGAAGCAAATTACACTATCTTCAATCATGAATAATTGGCTATTAAGGCTGCCTTTGAGACATGGTGTCACTATCTTGAAGGGGCAAAATACCTGGTAACCGTGATCACTGACCACAAAAATTTAATGTATCTACAATCCGCATGAATCTCCAACGTCCGACATGGATGCTGGGCCTTGTTTTTTTCTCGTTTTAATTTCAGAATACAATATCAGCCGGGGCAGCAAAACCTTTTAGCTGATGCTCTTTCTCATTACACAGAAGCCAAGGACACCTTGTGTAGTAAGGCGGAACCACTTTTGGACAGGAGAACGTTTGCCGCGGTGTGTCTATCCCACTCCCAATTACAGAGCCTTTCGAACCAAGACCACATCTTGTTACAAAACTCAACCATCAACAACAGCAGGGACTGTACCTTTACAAGGGAAAGATATTAATACCCAATAAGGCCCGAAGACAGGCACTCTGGAGTCGTCATGATGCGCCATTAGCTGGGCATCCAGGAGAAAAGCGAATATACGATCTCCTACAGTGACATTTTTGGTGGCCCTCGATGAAGAAAGATACCACACGGTATGTACAGGCCTGTACGACGTGTGCTAAAACGAAGATACCGCGACAGCACCCACACGGCCTACTACACCTCGCCCCACTGCCACAAGGGCCATGGCAATGAATAGGCATGGATTTTATTGTTGACTTACCTATATCGCACCAATGCACTGCCATCCTGGTGGTAGTCAACCATTTTTCAAAACGTGCCCACTTTACTGCATGCCAGGGGCTCCCAACAGCAAGTCAAACCTCCCAACTATTATTACAACAGTTAATCAAACTGCATGGGATCCCTCTAGAAATTGTATCTGACAGAGGTACACAATTTACATCCCACCTCTGGAAGTCCCTATTGCCACCCTTCCAGGTAAAACTCAATCTAATCACTGCATACCACCCACAAGCAAATGGTCAGGTAGAATGAACCAACCAAATGTTGGAACAATATCTCAGGTGCTATGTAGACTATCTACAAGATGACTAGTATGAGCTTGCAGAATTTGTGTGTAACAATACCTCAATACCTTAAATGTCTCCATTGGATCATCCCCCTTTTATGTCAACTACGGGTATCACCCTCACATTTGCATACCTGACCTTGTTTCAATCAACATCCCTGCGGCAGGTGCCCTAGTCTCCCGAATCCGATAAGCACACGCCCACACCAAAACCATGCTCACTACTGCCCGTCAACGCTATAAGACATGGTCCTGGTCCCCACGTGCAACGCCGCAGTGCACTGTGTATATGGTTCAGGCGTTGCGCTCCGTCTCCCTGTGATGATCTAGGCTGGGGGTGTACATCCCATAAGCCATATACAATCCTGAGGAATTTTTGCAGATGAGCAACGACTGCCGCGAGGGCGCAGCTGCACCCCCTACCTGTTGGAAATACATTCCTTTGGTTGCATCCCCCTAAGCACCTCATGCTTTTGGATGCGAATCTGCCAAACAAATACTGGGGGGAAGCAGTAATGACTGCCACATACCTGCAGAACAGGCTCCCAACCAAAGGTGCAAAAGCAACACCTTATGAACTATGGCATGGGAACAAGCCCAGTGTGGGACACATTAGAGTGTTTGGCTCTAAAGCCTATGCTTATATCCCAAAGGCCAAAAGGACCAAACTTAACACCAGATGTGAAGAAGGGATACTTGTTGGCTATGCACAAGGATGCAAGGGATACAGAGTAATGGACACTGACACTGGAAATGTGAAGATAAGCAGTGTGGTCTATTTTGATGAAAATGAAAAGGGAAGCACTGATCAAATGCCAGACCTAATGAGGCCAAGTTCATCAAGACAGAAAAAGACTGCAGAACTGCAGATAAAAGAGGAAGCTGAAGTTTCATTTGATTTGACCATGTTCAATCAACCTGAACCAGAAGGGGGCACTGACACCAACACTGATGCTGATGCTGAAACTGAAGCAGAACCAGAACTGGAACCAGAAGATAACACTGATGCTGATACTGAAACTGAAGCAGAACCAGAACCAGAAGTGAGACGTTCTGAAAGACACAACAAAGGAGTGCCAGCAGCGAGATTCTCCTACGCGGCAAAAGTGGAGGAACCACAGGAGCCCTCAACATGGCAAGACATTCAAAAAATGCAAACCAGTGAGGCGCGCAAATGGAGAGATGCTGCCAAGGAAGAAATTGAGTCTCTTAATGAAAATAAAACATGGACACTCACAAAGCTACCTGAAAACAAAAAGGCCATTGGATGCAAATGGGTCTTCAAGACCAAGCATAATGCAGAAGGGGAAATCACGCGCCACAAAGCGAGATTAGTGGCCAAGGGATATTCCCAAAAATACGGCGAAGACTACGACGAAACCTTTGCTCCAGTAGTAAGGCACACCACAATAAGAACACTCCTCAGCATAGCAGCTGCAAGAAAAATGGAAGTGCAGCACTTAGACGTGAAGACTGCATTCCTACATGGTGATATCAAAGAGGATATCTACATGCAGCAGCCGCCGGGATTTAAAGAACCTGGGAAGGAGGAACTTGTGTGCAAACTTCAAAAGAGTATCTATGGTTTAAAGCAAGCAGCGAAAGCCTGGAACGAAAAATTGAATCAATTGCTCCTTAAGGAGGGGTTCATACAGGGAGAAGCTGACCCCTGCCTATACTCAAGGTTCAGAAATAAAAGGAGGACATACATTCTAACTTATGTGGATGATCTGATTGTATGCCATGAAAACAAACGAGATTGTGATGAAATCGTCAGGAATCTGAACAAAGAAATAGAGGTGAAAGACTTGGGAGGTATCACTTACTATCTTGGAATACAAATAGAACGAGAAAAAGATGGAAGTTTCCTTCTCAATCAAAAACAAAAGATAAAGGACATTTTAGAATGCCTAGGCATGACAGAGGCTAATGAAGTGGGGACACCTATGGAAACAAATTTCCTAAGCCAGGAAGGCAACGACGAGCCCCTACCACAGGACAACCAGTACAGAACTGCAATTGGCAAAATGTTGTATGTAGCCACCGTCACAAGGCCAGACATTGCCGCTGCTGTAGGAATACTAAGCAGAAAAGTAAGTGCACCAACCCAAAGGGACTGGATAGCAGTCAAGAGAATAGCACGGTACCTGAAGGGCACAATGCATTTAAACTTAAAACTACCAGCAAGCGAGAACCCCAGATTGATGGGCTATATGGATGCGGACTGGGCCGGAGACAAGACTGACTGCAAATCTGTGAGTGGAAATGTATTTCTGTATGGAGGCGGAGCAATCAGTTGGACTAGCCAGAAGCAGTCATTAATTGCCCTTTCATCCACAGAAGCAGAATTTATTTCAGCCACTCAAGCATGTCAAGAGGTAGTATGGCTACACAGACTACTAAAGGACTTTGGAATAGACGAACCAAAGCCAACTGAGATGTATGAGGACAATCAAAGCTGCATTCAGCTTACGAAAATGGAAAAGATAAAGCCAAGGTCGAAGCACATCAACACCAAGCGTCACTATGTGAGAGAAGCGCAAGAAAAAGGACTTGTTGAACTGATTTATTGTCCTACAGAGGAAATGATAGCGGATGTGCTGACCAAACCGCTACCCAGAGACAATTTCCAGAGGCTACGAGAAGCATTGGGAATTGTCAGCAGTGCACATAAATGATTCGGTGCACGGGACGATGAGAAGGGGTGTTGGAAATACATTCCTTTGGTTGCATCCCCCCTAAGCACCTCATCCTGTTTGTTTGCTAGAAACACCAGGAGTAGACAGACAGATCAGGGAACCCTTCCCCCATCCTATCTGTCCTACTCCTGTCAGGACCTGATTGGTCAATCTCCTCCCCCAGGAGATTTCTCATCTCTTTGTGTCTCAGAGAGCTTCCTTCCTCCCTCTTGAACACACCTAGTCTTAGGACTTAGCATAGATGTAGGCCTTTCCTATCCTACATGTATTTCCTAATAAAGCTACTTAAGCTTAAGTATGCTTCCTGCCTGCTTATTGATGATTAGCTACTCACACTCCTCTGTAAACTCTGCATTGGGCAAATGGATGCAATGATCTCACAGTCCTTGCATTTCCAACACTACCTTCCCCTTCCCTAAATCCTCACAATAGTGTTCTGGGCCAGATACAAGGTGTTGGTTCTTAAAGTCCTATATGGTCTGGACCCTACTTATCTGTGGGACTGCCTCACCCACCCTGGATTCTAGATCGACCCCTGCAGTCGACCAGGAGCACCCTCCTCGATGTCCTCCGAGTTTCTCAGATGGTGACTATGGGGAAGGTGTTCTCAGTGGTCACACCAAGGCTGTGAAACTTCCTCCTGCAGGGGGCCCATCTGGCCTGAGACCTTCCCTCTTTCCAATGACAACACAAGACCTGGCTGTTCCACCAGGCTTTTGGTGAGGGAGATGGGTGATGGGGAGTGATGGTGTTGGGAAGTGGTTCTTTCTTTTAACTCCAACTGTTTTGTAAAATGTTTATCTTGTTTTTATTATATGTATATTATATTTATGTATATTGTGTTTGTTGGTTTTAACTTAAGCACTGTGAGCCCACCCCGAGCTGCTTTTAGCAGGAGGGAGCAGGATATCAAGTTGTAAAATAAATATATTAAAATAAAACAAAAGCAATTGCAGTCTTCCCAAATAAGATATTCTTTTGTTGAGCTTCTTAGCATACATATATATTTACACACACTAGTGTATAAGCCCTTGTGGATATTTATCAAAGTGTTGTCAACATTTTAAAATTCAAGCTATTTCATTCTGTGACTGGCACTGCATTGAGTTTCTGTTCAACAAAGGCAAAGAACTAAAAGGACAGGAGGTTTGTAGGCCAAAATCAATTTTAAAAATGTAAATGTTTGTGTCCATGGAGCGGACCAAGGGTTTTCCAGTTAGCCGTCATTCTCTAATTTGTCTTTTAAGGCATGTTGTCTGTCCTCACACTATAGTATTATACTTCAGCATTTTCCTGAGTACTGTAGTCACACAATTGTAATGGTTTTTGGCAAGAGAGATGTGATCTTTGTTCTTCTGCCTAACCTTATACTCCTGAATTCAAATTGCAGCTATTTTGCAGTCTTCCTTTGTGATTCTCTGAATGCTATTAACTCCCTCCAAGGGAATTTGTGGAGATTAAATTAGTGATATAGATTGCACACAGTGAACACCAGGATTGCTTGCACTTTGCAGAGGGAAAGGACCTAGAGGAAGAGTTTATTACATGAGAGGAATAGTAAGAATACGGCTGCCCCATCCTATTGAGTTAGTACCTCAGGAAAAAGGATTAAGATCTAACTTGACTACATAGGGACTCTGACAACAGAGACTCCCTTCAAGATGTAGTGAATTAGCACATGATATAGCCATACTTGTAGCTGGTTCAGAGCTGCTTGACTTTGCAATTTCCAGCAAAAGGGGGGGGGGGGGGGGCGTGTTCATGGGCAACTTGTTCTGTTGTACTGTTATTCATCACCAGAGAGTGAGAGCCTGTTTTCCTCTTTTGCAAAGTCAAGAGATGAATTTGCCCCTACATTTTTGATGAAACTCCTTGAAAATGTAGAGATATAAAATGTAGAAAATGTATCTTGAAGGTGTAGAGAGATATAGATGCTATAGAGAAGGCATTGTGTTAGAACCAGGATTAGAATTCTAACAGATTTCTCTCTCACCTAACTCAGCCCAGTAGCCAATATTGCCTCTCTTCTATAGTACAAAAGGTATACTACAAATGTGTCGATAGTTATAGCTCTTTTTTTAGTGGTTTGTTTTAGTAGTTTGTTTTGTGCAAACAAAAAATAATTCATTTGTGTCCCATTCTCATTTTGAAGCCAGGCTTATCTGCAATTTAAAACCCATTGAACATGAGGAATAGTTATAAATTATAATTTATTTTTTATACAGTGCCACCAGTGTACTTGGTGCTGTTCAGTAAATGGGTGAGAGTAGCTAGAAAGACAATTCTGAAGATGTTAATACTGAATTACCCATTATACCCACTACATAGAGGGTTCTTTCCCCACCCCCACCCCCCCAACCCCACCCCTTCTTAGGTTGGTGTTATGGGGTTCCTACCTTTAATAGCAGCAAGAAAAAAATCAATGGTCTTTTTACCGTAAGGTGCCTCCACACCATTCTGAGAGTACAGAGGTGCATTAAAGTAGGCATAATTACAGTAATGTTACTCCAGACTCTCATGCATTGTCAGAGTTGTGTAAAGAGCCATGGAGTAAATGAGACTCTTTCCCAAATGGTTTATTATTGATATACGTTGTGAATGCATATTCAAAATGGCTTATCTGCTTTAAACTGTTGTTAAAAAATACGTAGAAATACATATTTTTGTGCGGGAAAAAGCACCTAGCTCATATTAAATTATTACATGTGCTACTACAGACGCATTTTGCCATAGCCTTCCCTCAGGAAGGTTTAACTTTCAACTCTGTACTCTGCTATGGCAATTTTAAAGTACAACTTGGTTTTCCCTTGTCTAGACATATTTGCTTATTGAAGAAGTGCCCTTTTTACCCTTCTCTCCTGCTTTGTGACATCATCTCTAGTGCATAATTTATTTGGCAAACTAGATTATGGGTATTTTCTAACGTGACAGCACCAAAATGCCACCATGGACTTACCTAGTCTGAACTAACGTAATATAACGTGAACTGAACTAACATAACATCTGCTACGTCATCAAAAGGGAGTATAATATGATCCATTTTTCTTCCCCCAGTTAGGTTGACAATCTACTCATACAACCTGCAGCCCCAGGTAACACTATAAAGCCTTGTATACATACTACTAAATAGGATATGGCTAATGAGCAACAGGTGATGAGTATAAGGGACGTTACTTAAGTCAGCTGATACACATGAGAAGTAAAGCTGGTCAAAGGACTCTGCATTTGGAGGAAGGAAGGTCCTTAGGATATTGAAGTAAGTCTCATAACATTGGAGGAGGTTTACACTCTGGGATTTTTATTTATTTATTTATTTATATTGTTTAGCTGCCCCCTCATGCCTACGGCATCTCGGGGCAGCTTACAACAATTGACAAATACAATAAAATTCCATAAAAACAATATTTTTTAAAAAACTTCATCAGTAATTTAAAAGTCAATATCCCATAACCAGCCCCCCCCCCCCCCCCCC
>QEPC01006863.1:4192050-4252805 GCA_003113815.1 Sphenodon punctatus
GAAAAAAGGGAAGCCCAATGTAAAGCGCATTGCAGTAGTCCAGCCTCGAGGTGATGAAAGCATGGATAAGAGTGGCCAGGTCAGGCCTGGAAATGTATGGACACAGCCTCCATACCAGACACAGCTGGCGGAAGGCGGTCTTAGCCACCATCTCCACCTACCAATCCAGACAGAGACCTGAGTCCAACACCACCCCCAGACTCCAAATCTGCTGGGCTATAGGAGGACGGACCCCCCCAAACAAGGGGGGTCAGAACCTCCCCCGCCCTTCCCACCACCATCACCTCCGTCTTATCGGGATTTAGTTTGTCTGCTTTGCTTCATCCAATCCGCCACAGCCTCCAAACATTGGGAAAGCAATGAGACCGCAGGACCTGGGTCAGTTGAAAACGAGAAGTACAGCTGAGTATAATCAGCATATTGGTGACATCGCACCCCAAACCCTCTCACGATCTCCCCCAGGGGCTGCATATACACATTAAACGATAATGGAGATAAGATCAAACCTTGCGGAATGCCACAGGATAAGGCCCGGGGGCTTGGTGTTTCAGCCCGCAGCACCACCTGCTGGCTTCTCCCCGAGAGGAATGAGCGGAACCACCCAAGGACAGTCCCGTCCAGACCCCCCCAGGTCTCACAACCGTCTCAACAGCAGTCCATGGTGTCAAATGCGGCCGAGAGATCTAGCAGGATCAGGAATGTTGAGCATCCTGCATCCATCTCTCAGCGGAGATCAGCCACCAACGCCGTCTCAGTACCATAGCCGGGGCAGAACCCAGACTGAAAAGGGTCAAGGAAACCGATGTTATCCAAATGCGCCTGGAGCTGCAGTGCCACTGCCCGTTCAATAACCTTCCCTAAAAAGGGAAGATTAGAAATGGGTCGGTAGCTGGCGAGTGCGTCCACATCCAAAGATGGCTTCTTCAGCAGGGGGCGCACCACAGCCTCCTTGAGACAGGGTGACAACCTCCCCTGCCGAAGGGACACGTTCACTACCCTTGCCAGCACCATCCCCAAGGTCGCCCTGGAGGCTTTCGCCAACCAGGACGGGCAGAGATCTAATTCACAACTAGTGGCTCTAACAGACCCCAGGACATTCACCGGATCGATTAGCATCACTTCCTGAAACTCATTCCAGAAAAATTGACCAGACGGTGCTTCCATAACCTCATGCTCCTCACCTACTGCTTCCAATCCGGTGTCATAACATTAATGGGGGAATGTTTTAATAATTTATATTGCATGGACAGAAACCATGAACATTTGTTATGCTATTTGAAAATCACCTGTGAGTGCAGGAGACATCCTTCATAGAAGTATATTCTGTTAGCAAGGTAATGATTTGTTGTTTCATGGGTGTGTACCACTATTTCAACATAAATTGTTTTTTGAGTTTGTTTATTCATATGATTTATATGATTATTACAAAGGAATTATTCCAATTAAAGAGGAAGATTTTTCCACTATTAGTGGATGATTGGGTTTAAACACTGGTCTGCTGCCTCTTGAAAATCCTGAGGAAGGTGTGTGAAATGAGCCTCGTCACTGGGAGCTTGTAGCCATATTTGGGCTATATATTGGCTTAGATCATCCCTGACGAACTTGGACTTCATATATTGGTCTTGATCATCTTTGCAGTACCTTGTGGATTGGGATTGGTGGCTGGTGCATTTACATTTTTGCGTTTATCTACTGGTGGAATGTTTGTATAATAAATTTTAGATTTTTGAGATATTATACAACATATTTATAAGTCCCAAGCAGGGATCTCGAACTTCGTTCTTTGGTTTGTTTTGGCCACTGAGGGCCACTATGGTGCCCAATCCCCTGGCCACTCCAGATCACGGTGAATAAAGCGAGCTTTCAAACATGAAAGCTTTTTTTGTGCCTGGTTGGGCAGCGGGATCCTGATCATGGTGGCAACTAGCCTAGGCTGTGACTCAGGGACTTCCCCGAGTCACAGCTCGGGCTAGTCATCACCACGGTCAGGATTCAGCTCAGGCTAACATCTGGCGAGCAGAAACTTATGTGACATTGCTTTACAGAGTAAAGTGCACTAAAGCCAGCCACTCGTGTCTGAAAACACCCTATGATGATTCTGAAATGGGAATCTAATACGTAATATAAAATACTGAATAGCACAGTTATAACTTGCTGCATTTAGCTATTTCCCTAATTTCTTCCATTTCTTAATAATACTATTAATTTTCAACATTGAAATATTGTAATACTGTAAGCATTAGAGATACACAGACCCTGCTGGGGTTCCACGATTTTACACCAAGGCTGAATTCGATCTGGGGAGGAAGTAGAGAACCTAAGTCAGATCTGGAGTAAAGAGAGTGCATCTCTGTTGACTGAGGGCTAGTCATTTAAACTAGATCTCAGTCCAGTCTGTATTTTTGCAGAGGAAGAAAGAGTAGATATGAACAGGAATCACTTTCTCTGGATGTAAAAGAGGGATATGTTCCATCCCAAATCCTGAAGACTCTTTGCCATAGGCTCAGCCTATGGCAAAGAGTCTTCAGGACTGTGATCCTAATTGTACTTGTGCCAATGGAGCTCCATTGACTTCTATTTTCATTTGATTTTATGTATTTATTCATCTTAAATGTATACCCCACTCTTCCCCTAAGGCTCAGGATGGCTTACAACAGATGGCATTGGGCATTTTCACACAAGACACTCTCTTCCCACTACCACACTATACATGCTGCAGGGCTGCAGTATGGGTGCCCTGTGACATGTATAGTGGTGGAGAGTGTCTTGTGTGAAAACACCCTTTGTTAGTGCAGACATAGTTAGGAATGTGTCCATGAGGTGCAATCATCACTAAAAATCAAGGATCCATGCCTCCGATCCATGTTTTTTGCTGCTGGTGTGCCATGATGTGAGAGAGTCCAGCATTTGGGGGTGTAAGTGCCAACGAAGGTGGGTGTTCTGCAGTTAAACTGTAGGATTGGCTGGGGGGGGGGGGGGGAATCCATCCGATCCATGAAGATTCCTCCTCCATTTACCTTTTTCCAAGTCGTTAACAAATCTAGCATTCGCTAGACGGCAACCAAGTTTGCTAAGCGCTCTCGGCGAGCTCTCCGAAGCGGAGGCCGTGCTGCTCGCCTGTCTTGAACGCGGATATGTCAATATTTACATCCCTTCTGTGAGCCCAGAGCTTGGCACGTGAATTGCGCATGGCACCGGCACCCGCTTGCTAACCGGCTTGACTGCACCGCTCCCCACCCCGGCGCCTTCGCATCCCCCTCTCTCCGGAAGCGGAGCACGAGCCAGTCCTGACTCCAGCGACTGGAAGGGTTTGTTGTAGTGCGGAGCGCTGCTGCTGATTGGCCGGCTGCCCGCAGCGTCAGCTCCCTGCCGGGGGGAGGGAGCGCTGCCGGGACGTTTCCTCAGCACCTGCCGCCGCCGCCGCCGGCTGGGACACGAAGCCGCCTCTCTTCCTCTACTGCGCCAAAGGCAGGTGCAGCTCGGCCAAGATGGGCAGACAGAGCTCGGCTTCCGGGGGCCGCCGCATGCACCGGACCCAGAGTCGGAGCAGCCTCTCCGCCTCCTTCGAGGCGCTCGCCGTCTACTTCCCCTGCATGAACTCCCTGGAGGAGGAGGACGAAGGAGGTGAGTAGCCTTGGCGGGAAAGCCTGCAAGGGAGACGGGAGCCTGGCAGGGAACTAGCAAAAAGCCCCCCTGCCTCTGTGCTGGGGCTGGATTGCGCAAGGTAGTGCAAAGTGTTCGTGCTGCACGGGCAGTGCGGTTGGGTTCCTGCCTGCTAGATCGTCCCGTAATCAAACGCTGGGTTTCTTGTGTAAACGCTGCCTTTTTTTCCCCCCTTCACCGAGCCGACGTGTAATTGACACGTTTTGCTTTTTAAAAAAAATATTTAAATCAGAGGAGTCATTAATGCTGAGGTCCAGAACCGCAGACTTAAGCTGTTTTTAAACTGCTTCCTGTTCTCATTGTTTTTCATATATATAACGTTCAGAATGTATTATTTATTACAAACCGTGTTTCCTTGGAAATTCTGTGTATTTATCATAATGAGATTTGATTTCAAAGAAGCCTCCTAGCATTTTGAATGATAACTTCAAGACTAACTTTCAAACCAGATCATTTGCTAACTATTATTTATTCAACAAAAAGTTTTCATCTGTTTGTTTGATTAGTTGTAATAAATGCACTCTTGTAACAGCTACTTCATTAGAAATACTGAGCTTGCTTAGCTCTTCCTGGATCGTGGATAACACCAATTCCAGTGCAGTTCTAAACATTTATCAATAATTACAAATGGTTCCAATCTCTCACATCCTTGGTAATCCATTTTGTTTATGGATAAAAATTCCAGTTTTAGAATTGGATCCTGGAAATCTAGAATCACATAAATAATTTCTGTTTATGAAATTGGCTCCACTGAACTCAATGGGATTGTTGACATAATTAAAATTACTCATGGAAGTTGCAAGATCAAATTCTTAACTTGGAAAAATTCTCCACTTATATGGGACCATAATTAAAATTGGCAATGTAAAAATTGATTTTAAAAACAAAGAAGTTGAACTATTATTATTATTAGCAAACTTTTATATAGCACCAGCAGTGTACCTGGCGCTTTACAATGTAATTGAATAAACAAGGTCCCTGCCCTAGGGCTTACAATCTGAGAGACGGGGGTGGGGGAGACGAAAGAAGGGGAACAGAGGGAGCGACAAGGAGTGTAACATTACTTCTCCTACAATAAAGAAGAATCTGAATTGCCAAACTCCGTGTAATGTTTACCTTTGGGACATAACATTTCTTTTTAAGCATAATTCTTTAAGTGCTAAAATCTTCTGTTAAAAGTCTATTTCAGCTATAAAAGAAGAAATAAAATAGCATGTTGTTTTCAAATTTTTACAGCCAGAACTGTTTTCAGATCTTTTTAATTCGCTAGTCAGGCATACAGACTACTCACCAGGCTGGGACTTGCAGTGGGGAATGGGCTCTGAAAATCCACTCAAAAAATACTCACCAGAGACAAGTAGATCTTTACAGACCTGGTTGAACTCCAACATGTGATCATACTATCTGCACATGGGTTTACAATCCTGATTGGTATGTGATACACTTTGCACATCTTCCTTGCTGTCTGGGATCACAAGACTATATTTAAGTCTCAAAAGAGGATCATGCAAGAGAAGACTTTGAGAACCGCTACACTTGGCAAATGTGCACAGGGCATGTGTGTACATTGTATATTATGTATAGAAAATACACACTAATTTCTACATCTTTACATAAAGGATCTAATACTATTTATCTGCCTTTTGCTCCATCTGTCTGTTTTGCCTCTTTTCTCCCAAGCCGTCCCTCAGGCCTTCACACCTGTAGCATTTTTCCTTGCTGTTGAGAATCAGCGTGCTGGACTTCCAACATCACGAGCCCACCCGACCAGGCCAAAATGGAGCACAGCAGACTAGCATGTCTGTTGTGACCGGCATACCTGGCCAGGGGCTGCCATGACTGAGCCTCATTGGCTGTTCGTCCTGATGGGGGTAGTGCTGGCCACACCCACATTTGTTGTGCTCCTGGTCCTACCTGGGCTGGTGGGACAATTCCCCTGACCTGGGCTATGTCACCCACAATTTTCCAGCCCAGGGGGTGGAGGCACACATTTGTTTTTACCCAGAATTATCCATTTTCTCATGAGCTTTTTGGTGATGCTCAACACAATATCTTAGTGGCTCACAAGCATTAATGAATTTTTCATCGCCCTGCCTTGTGTAGCAGGCTGGTACTTCTGTAATTTTACAGAAGGGGAACTGAGTTACAGTGATTAAGATAGTGTCCACTAGTTTTGGGTTCCCAACTTGAGATACCAGGGATCTGATCTTTTTGTATTTACATTTTATAGTGCTCTGTTCAGAGCATAGCTCCTGCTATTTCTTCTTGTAGTTTGGAGTGCCTCGTTCTCCTGCAAATCAGACTCCAGGCCCCTCATGTCAGGCCAAGAAAATATGAGTGTAACACAATTGGTGACCACCTGTGGCAAGTTTGAATTAAGTGATGTACCAGAATCATGTAGGAACACTGGTGAAGGCAAGGAATAGACAGACTTCTAATTCTCTATGGTATTAGTTTCATAAGCTACAGAACTCTTTGTGCTGTCTGCCTCATTCAACTGACACTTATTATTATTATTATTAATAATAATAATAATAATAATAATAATGGGTTTTATCTAGATCTTAGATTTTAAGGTCAGAAGGGACCACAGACCAACTGAATATTTCCCAACTCCTCTGTATGAAGCCCATTAAATTGGGCTTAGTTAGAATGCCTTCTGGAAGGATGTGCGCTTAATTTAAAAACTGCAAGTTATGGAAAATACAACCTCTCCCTTAGTAGTCTGTTCTAGTGGTCAATTACCCACACTGTTTTAAAAAAATTACCTGACTTCTAATTTGCGTTTGCCTAACTTAAGTTTCCAGCCATTGGTTCTTGTTATACTTTATACTTGTACACAGTAATCAAGTCCCCTCTAATCCTTCTTTTTGATAACTTGAGCCCCATAAGTCTCCACTGGAAATCTTGCTTTCACTCCAAATCATTCCCTTCTGCAATTTTTAAAAAATCCTTCTTTTAAAAATTGTGGACAACAGCACAGGGCACAGTAATTCATCAGTGGTCTCACTAAGGCTGTGCACCCAGGAAAATAAATACCTTCTGCTGTCAGCAGATTAGGCAGGGATCCTCAACATTGCCTCAGTGCTTATCTATTCTCTGACTATTTTTGACCCTACATAATGAATGAGGATGGGAGCTGGCAAAAATAAATAAATAAATAAATGCACATCCATGCAATTAAAGACTGTCTTAACTGTGTACACATAAAAGGGCATGAGCAACCTTCCCTCTGCCATTTTCTAACCTTAGATTTCTTTATCTGATGAGTTTAATTTTCTTTTTGCATCATATTTAAATGTGATCTTTAAAAAGAAAATCAGTAAAACAATAACTATACCTGTATGGAACCAGAAGGGTAGAAATTATTAGATCCACTTCCCAGTCTCCAGCCGTTTGAAGTAGTTGATAGCATTAGTAGGCTATTAACCTTTATGTGAATCAGCCACTAAGAGGCTAAGGGTGATTTCAGACGAGACGGGGTAGCATTCGCCCCGTCCCGGAATCACCCAAACGATTCCCTGCTGGGATCACTCCGGCACGTCCAACAGACGTGCGGACTGATCCCGGCGGGGAATCGGGGAGGGGCAGCGCGGCACAATGTTGCAGCCACTCGGCCCCGTCCTCCCCCACGCTCCCCCGCCGCCCATGCTCTGGGGAGACGGGCGGGCGCTGTAGCCAGTGCGGTCGCAGCACTCACCCAAATTGACCACGGCCCGGAATCCCGCCGGGGATTCCGGGCCGTGGTTTCCGTCCAGACGAGACGGGCCACTTCCTCGCAGCGGGGAATTGCATTCACCACGCAACCGGCGCCGGCCCCGCCGGTTCTGCCGATCGCGTGGGGAATGTGATTCCCCGCCGCAATTGACCGTGGCAAACATCTGGGGGGGAACATCCGGTTCCCCAACAGACGTTACGGGACCATTCCCCACCACAGGGTATCAACTGTGGTTGAGCGTGATCTCGTAACATCTGAAAATACCCATAGATACAGTCTAGTTTTACAGCTAGCTGTTAAAAAGGAAAAACAAATGCAGAGACTCAGGCTTGAATTTAGTTTTTCAGAGGTTGTGCTGTATTGGTTACAGGACCTTCTCTTCCTTTCAACCCTGTTTTCTAGGGGCAGTTGTCTGGAGAAAACTTTGGGTACAGATCTGTTACGGATTCAGATCTGCAATGCGTGGATTTAATTACAGATTCGGATTATAGATCCATATTTAAAATCTGCGCAAAATGGCAGTCGGACTGCTCTGAGCATGCACATCCTTTTCCAAAATGGTGGCAACACTGCTGCTGCCATTTTTGAAAAGGTCGCACTTATGCAGAACAGCCTGGCAGCCTTTTTGAACATGTACAGTGATTTATTTATTTTTAATATATAGTTACATTTAAAACCGAATCAGCAATAGCCATGTTGCTACTGTTGTAGTTCAGTAAGGATTAATCCGTTACAGCCGTTATGAACAGTTACAGATTAATCCAAATGCATAATATCCATCCCTAATGTTTTCCTCTACCTGCTGCACTTTCTGAACATATACACTCGGAGCTCTTCTCTCTGTCATCCCATAGGGTCCCCTCACTGGACTTCATAGACAACTACTTTTTTCTCCTTACCATGCTTTCCTATCTGATATCAGAGGGAATGAATGCTCTGGGGGGGAATTACCCTCTGATCTTGACGGCCGCTCACTCGATGACCTTGTTGAGCTTTGGAACAACTTGCTGACTGAGGCCATCGACCGGATGGCTCCCAAGCATCCACTCCCTGCGTGTCAGCACCACAGGCCTCTTTGATTTACTGAGGATCTGCGGCAGCTGAAGCGGGAAGGACGACAGTTGGAGCAACAGTGACTTCGTTCTTGTGGTGAAGCTGACCGATTGCGACATAAAGCTGGTTTATGTACTTATGCCGTGGCTGTGCGGGCAGCAAAAAAGGAGTTCTTTCCTGCCCTCCTAGCATCCGCACAGTCTCGTCCAGCTGAGCTTTTCCGGGTGGTGAGGGGGCTGGTCGGTCAGCCTCCCTTTGCCTGGAACTGGAATTTTCCAGTGCCCACTGTGATATGTTCGTTGATTACTTCGTGGATAAAATTACTCGTATTCACCATGACGTCGACATTACACTTGTTACGATGGGAGAACCAGAGGTAATGGAAGCCCTGCCTTGTCTGGTTTCGTGGGATCAGTTTCAGTGGGTGTCACCTACTGATGCGAGGGATGTTCTTGAGGCTGTTAGAGCCACCTCTTGTGAACTAGACCCATGCCTGTCCTGACTGGTCAAGGCCAGCTGGGAGACACTGGGGCCGTTGCTGGCAGGGGTGGTCAGTGCCTTCCTGCGGGTAACATCAGCCTTGAGTAGAGGCAGTGGTGCGACCTCTACTCAAGAAACCATTGCTTGGCATTGACTACCTCTCCAGTTAGCGACTTGTCTCTAACCTACCCTTCTTAGGGAAGGTTATTGAACGGATAGTGGCTCAGCAGCTTCAGAGGCATATTGACCACATCAGGTTTCTGGATCCCTCGTAGTCTGGCTTTCGCTCAGGTTATGGCACTGAGACTGCGTTTGTGGTTTTGGTCGACTACCTCCGCCGTGAATTGGATCAAGGTCGTTCGACCCTGTTGATTCTGTCAGCTGTGTTTGATACCGTTGACCCTGAGATGTTGGTGACTTGCCTGCGGAACCGTGCTGGGGTGGACGGGATTGTCCTCAAATGGCTCCACCCTTTCCTGGCCAGAAGAACTCAGCGAGTGGTGCTCGGGGATTATTTTTCATCTCCCCGGGACCTCTTGTGTGGTGTCCCGCAAGGTTTCATCTTGTCCCCTCTCCTGTTCAACGTGTGTATGCAGCCGCTGGGCGAGGTCGTGAGACTGTTTGAGGTTCGGGGTCATCAGTATGCTGATGACACCCAACTCTACCTCTCTTTTTCATCCGACCCAGACACGGCTGTCTCATTGCTTACCCAGTGTCTGGCAACTGTGGGGGACTGGATGGGGGCCAGCCGACTGAGGCTGAATCTCGACAAGACGGATGTGATGTTAGTGCAGAAGGCGATGGGTGTGGTGTCCACCATTACTGATGGGGTTCGCCCCCTGCTGGTTCCCCAGGTTCGCAATCTGGAAGTGCTCCTCTATTCCCAGCTCTGCCTGGATGTGTAGGTGGGGACTGTGGCAAGGAGAATGTTTCACCAATTAAATCTGCTGTGACTGCTTTGACTGTATGTCTGGGACTTTGACCTGCTCACTATCATCCATGCTTTCATCACTTCAAGACTTGACTGTTGTAACGCGCTCTCCATGGGGCTACCCATGGAGACTGGAGACTGCAGCTCGTGCAGAATGCGGCAGCCTGCCTCCTTACAAGGACGGGCCGCCAGGAGCATATTGCACCTGTGCTCCGTTCTCTGTACTGTCTGCCTATAATCTTCTGGGCCCAATTCAAGGTATTGGTGCTTTCCTTTAACGCCCCATTTACCTGTGAGACCACCTCACCCTCCGGGCTCTGGATCAGTGTCAACCAGGGGTGCCTTTCTCGAAGTCCCAAGGGGCTACTATGGAGAGGGCGTTCTCGGTGGGCTCACCAAGGCTGTGAAACTCCCTCCCAGCAGAGGCATGATTGGCCCTGGGTCTCCCCTCTTTTAGATGATCTTATAAGACCTGGTTGTCCTGTCAGGCTTTCAGTGAGTGAGATGGGTTGCATCAGATGGTTTTGAGGGCTAGGATGGAAGGATTTTTGTGTATATATTTTGATTGCTTCCCCCTTTAAAGTGGTTTTATATTTGTATTTTATATTTTTGTTTTAAATAGGGTATAAAATTGTATAATAAATAAAGAAATAAATCTCCCCAGACTGATCTATCCTGCCTCTTCTTGCAAACTCTTCCTCCTCCCCATTCAGTTTTCCATTTCTCCCCATCCTCCGCTGCAGCCTTCTGTTTCCTCACCCCTTCTGGTTTTTACGTATCCTTTCCAAGTGAAGCTTTGAGTTCGTCAGGTTATCCATGGGCGCCTAGATAATCTGGGGATTTGGGTGTGTGTGTGTTCAGGCAGGCATGGAGAGCAGGGCCTTCACATGGGAGCGGGGTGACATGAAGAGACTCTCTTGCCCCCTTTCTGACAAGTCTCTGCCCCCTGCAGTTGGGAGCATCACAATTGGTGTCTTTAGGCAAACGCGACTGGCCACCCCCACATTTGCTCACATCCAGCTCCACCTGGGTCCATTTTAAATGGGCCCAGCAGCTGCTGTGGCCCATGGTCTGCCCACGCAGTGGCCCCTCCCCCACACCATAGAGTTGCAGGCAGATTGCCCGACGCTCTAAACTGCCACCCATAACTCTGTGGTGTTGCCCAAGGCAACCTCTGGTTGAGAGCAGAGCTGCAGTGGCTGTCCGCTGAGCAGAATAACTGCAGCTCTGCCTCAGGCAGATGCCCCAGGTTTGGCCAGCCCGCTCTGCTGGCGGTGCTCCTGGATGTTCTGGAGCACTGCAAGTGGATCTGATCCTGCTCCGCTTCTGCTCCGCCTCACCATCTGGCAGGCCTCGTTTCGATGGATGGGCCACCCAGGGGTGAGGCAGAGTAGAACCGAGGCTGTGGTCCGTCTGTTTACACCCAATATCACAACACCATAAAGGGGGCTTTGCAATGTCAGAAAGGGGCAGGAGAGTTACCTCACCCTGCCCCCTATTGGTGAGGCTTCAGTCTTTAAGCCTTCGGGAAGGTAGCAACGCAGTCAGGGGTGTCTTTAGGTATACACAAGTGGTGCAGCTACATGGTGTCCTTAGCTAGGAGGGCCCTTCCCCCTCTCCTCATTTGGATCTTTGTACAGAATCTGCAGTTCCTAAAGATGTCTGTGCTCAGCACCGTCTCTTCTTTCCCATAGCCAGTGTCCCCTCCTCATCCTTTTTTCATCCAGGAGAGAGACTTCTTGTTTCTCTTCTTTTTTGTACTTCATTTATTTATTTATTTATTATCACAATTTGTAACCCACTCCCTCCTGCCTACTGGCAGCTCGGGGTGGCGAACAATTAGATATATAAAATAAATATTTAACATATATTAAATATATAAAATACATTCATAATAAATAAACATTCATTAAAACCATCAGTACGCCTTGGATTGTGGCGTTCCGCAAGGTTCAATTCTGTCTGTGTATACATGCAGCCCTTGGGGGAGATTGTGAGAGGCTTTGGTGTGCGTTGCCACCAATATGCTGATGATACCCAGCTTTAACTCTCTTTTTCAACTGACCCAGGTCTTAGCATCTCAGTACTGTCCCAATGTTTGGAGGCCATGGCAGATTGGTTACGGCAGAGCAGACTGAGGCTCAATCCTGATAAGACAGAGGTGATGGCGGTGGGTAGGGCAAGGGAGGTGTCGGCTTCCCTCATAGAGGGGGTCTGCCCACCCGTACCCCAGCAAGTTCGGAATCTGGGGGTGTTATTGGACTCGGGTCTCCGCCTAGATCAGCAGGTGAAGATGGTGGCGAAGGCTGCCTTCTGCCAGCTGTATCTGGTGCGGAGGCTGCGTCCATACATTTCCAGACCCGACCTGGCCACCCTCGTCCATGCCTTCATCACCTCGAGGCTGGACTACTGTAACGCGCTTTATGTGGGGCTTCCCTTGATGCTGGCTCGGAGGTTGCAGCTAGTGTAGAAGGCGGCAGCTCGTCTCCTGACAGGGACGAGCTGACGGGAGCATATTACTCGTGTGCTCCGCGCACTGCACTGGCTGCCTATAACGACTGAGCCAGATTCAAGGTGTTGGTTTTGACCTATAAAGCCCTACACGGTCTCGGCCCTGGATATCTGAGGGACCGCCTCATGTTCCGCGCCACAGAGCGGGGGTGCCTTCTTGGAGGTCTCCCGTGTAAAGCAGGGGGCCACAATGGATAGGGTGTTCTCGGTGGCCGGGCCACGGCTATGGAACTCCCAGAGGAAGCTCATCTGGCCCCAAGTCTATTGGCCTTCCGCCCCTCCCCCCACCGCCTCTGGGGAGACGGGCAGGCACGGCCAATGTGGCCGCAGCGCCCGCCCGAAATGACCACGGCCCGGTGGGGATTCCGGGCCGTGATCGCCGTCCAGACGTGACAGGCCCCTTCATCCTCCCAGGAACTTCATTCACCACGCGATTGGCGCCGGCCACGCAGGTTCAGCTGATTGCGTGGTGAATGAGATTCCCGGCGGGGATTGAGCGTGGCTAACATCGGGGGGGGAACTTCGGTTCCCCAACAGACATTAGAGGGCATTCCCCACCACAGGGAATTGACTGTGGTTGAGCGTGATCTCTTAATGTCTGAAAATACCCAAAGATAAAGAACTGAGAATACTGATTAACCAAAGGATAAGAATTGTAAAGTTAGCTAATCAAAACCTTTAAAGAATAGTAAAACCATCAAATGCCCAGTCCAAATGAAATAAACAAACAAACAAACAAACTTCTTGAGATTTTTTCTGTATGAATTCTTCACAAGGTATATAGTTCATAAATCGCCTTATAACTTCTTGAGAGTTATTCTGTGTGAATTCTTCACAAGGAAATGTAGGTCATGAAACGCCAACATGGCCACAAGATCGTCTTCAGGGTTTGTGATGATGCAAGATATATGCTTACATGGTGTATTTAAATGTTGTATTTTAAATGTTGTTTTAAACGCTGTTCAAATAATGGCTATGACCTTTGGTCACGCCTGAATAAAATGTATTTATTACTATTAATTTAAACTGGCTGCTCTTCCAACAGAGGACAGTATCCTGTTTGGAATACCAGCCTGAAAAGATAAATTAACACAAAGCAACTTGTATTTGACATTTATATGGCAAAAGGTGTTTACTTTACATGGCTGACAACTAACACCAATACTCTGACAGAATTAAGGGTATGAGCAGTGGCGGCTCTCCCCCCTCCCCCCCAAGGGTGTTTGGGGCACTGCCCCCCTAGCACCGTGGGGGATCCCTGCCGCTGCTAGCTTTTTTTAAAAAACAAAAAAACGCGCAGCTGCTTCTCACAGCAGCAGTAGCCTCTGACTTCTGCTTCAGAGGTTGCTGCTGCTGTCAGTGATCTGTCTCCCTTCCGGGACGCACTCTCAGAGCCGCTCTGAAAGTGGGTCCCGGAAGGGACAAAAAGGCTGAGCCCCTCAGTCCACAGCATGCATAGGACACGTGGGCAATTTAAAACAAGATAAAAGTCCCCCCACCTCTATCTGCAGCCCGGACCACCGGAGCAGCAGCCAGGTAAGTGATGATCCCTCTCCCCCCACTCTGCCCCCTGTAACTGTGAGTCTGGTGATCTTAGTTGTGTTCACAATGCTGGAAATGTGGTGATTTTTAAATCCTGAGATGTAACTGTGAGTCTGGCGATCTTTAGGTGTGTTCACAATGCTGGAAATGTGGTGATTTTTAAATCCTGAGATGTAACTGTGAGTCTGGCGATCTTTAGGTGTGTTCACAATGCTGGAAATGGGATGCTTTTGAAATCCTGAGATGTAACTGTGAGTCTGGCGATCTTTAGGTGTGTTCACAATGCTGGAAGTGGGATGCTTTTTAAATCCTGAGATGTAATTGTGAGTCTGGCGATCCATAGGTGTAGTCACAATGCTGGAAATGGGATGCTTTTGAAATCCTGTGATGTAATTGTGAGTCTGGAGATCTTTAGGTGTGGTCACAATGCTGGAAATGGAATGCTTTAGAAATCCTGAGATGTAACTGTGAGTCTGGTGATTCATGGGCCTTGAAATTCCCCCCCAGCACACACGCACGCAGCAGAGGGCAAGAATACTGCTTCAGAAGGAATTTCTGAAGCAGGGATTGGGGTCCCGCCAACATACATGCAGAAAGTCCCTTCTTTCTGAAGCAGTATTCTTAACCTCTGCTGCGTGTGTGTGTCTTTGCTAAAACTGCTGGTAAGTGAGGTTTAAGGTTGTCTGCCTGCTTTTAAACCTGGCAGAGCAGGTGATTATAACCTGCCTAACCTAACTGAAATTGCTTGATTAAGTAATGTCCATCCAACATTAACCCTTGGAACTCCTTGCTGCTGGGTTATGCCGCCCACCGTTTCCCTGGCTCCGCCCACCATTGCCTGTAACAAAACTAAGCATATGCAAGTACTACGTAAGAGCGCGCGCGTGTGTGTGTATATATCTATATCCGCCCACCGTTCGCTGCCGGCGGGCTGGCCGGCCTTACTGCCCCTCCAACCTCAAAACCCACCAACCGCCCCTGGGTATGAGAGCTTTAAAATGTATTCTTCTGTATGTTTGGAATGTTTTTCTAAGTAGTCTGAGTATTAAAACGTCAAAGTGCCACTGCTTCAGGTAGTGATGTAAATAAGCAGTAACAGTTGTTAGGGACACACTGGCAGTCCTCTTTACTATGTAACTTGCACTCCATTGGAGCAAGTATTTCAGACTAACTCTTGCAGCATGGTCATGTACATAGACTTTTCTTTGTAAGGCTGGGATGGCATACTAATTCACCTGTTATTTCCCATCTGCAAAAAGAACTGTTCTAATTTATGAAGTCTCAGTGTTGTCATCCAGCTACTTGGCAAGATATCTCTCATTAGTGCAGTTGGATGGTGGCACATTATTTCAGCAAATTTGCTAAATTATTCAAAAGGTTTTGCACATTGTGCTGGTGTTGTGCATAATGTCCCTTCACAACACTAAAAATAAAACAAGATTTGGTGCATAACTGATTATTATTATTATTATTATTATTATTTTATTATTACGTGTATAAAATGTATTCTCTTGTAATCTGTGGAATAGTCATAAAACTTCAGTGAAAAGCAATTTTCAAAAGTCAGGTTTTCTCCTAAGCATATACAATATTCTCTTTGGGTGTGTGTGTGGGGGGGGGATATAAATACACACACACTCTTACGTAGTACTTGCACATGCTTAGTTTCGTTACAGGGAGAAGGAGGAAGCAGACAATCGCACCAGGGTAGAATGTACTTCCAGATAGATAGAAATAAATATATGGAAGTACGTTCTACCCTGATGCGATTGTCTGCTTCCTCCTCCTCTCTGTAACTAAACTAAGAATGTGCAAGTACTGCATCTCGACTTCATGAATGCATCCCTGTCTCTCCCTCTGTTTCACACATCCCCTTTTCTCCCCTCCCTTGTCTCCTAGATTGTAATCTTGCTGGGTTAGATAAGTCTGGGTGAAGCCACATGAGACAGAGAGTGTTTTTAAACGAGACGGCCCCATGCAAGGACCACTTGTCTTGCGTGGGGCCCGTGTGAATGTTGCATGCTTCTACGCTCACCCATTCCCCATGCATCTCCGACCCCTCATGCACCGGGCTTTCTACAAAAAGCCAGAGTGCCCTATGCAAGGGCGGTTGTGTGTGGGGCCGCTTGTGTGAAGTGCTTCCCCACTCATGGCGCCCATGTGCCTACCCCACACAATGGCCATGGGCCGCCCAGTGTTGTGTAAAAACACCCAGAGTGGGGAGGCTACCACGCCTTGGATAGCATTACCCCACCCTGGGCAGCTGGGCCACGTGGTACAGTGCATCGTGTGGCCTGTACCTACCAGGTATATTGGTGGTGCTATATACATAAGAATAAAAATAAAGAGTTCTTGTTATTACAAATGAACACAGGAAGAGGCAACTTTGCTACTTAAAAATACAGGATTACACAAACCAGGGAAACTGTCATTATAGCAGCTTTGACCAGTTTCTCAATCTTGGATAACAAAATAAGTGTCAGTTGTAATGTTATTTTTCCTTTCTATTTCAAGTGAGGCCCCAGGGAATTCAAAAGAACTCTGGTGTTCATGGAGTAAAGTACTTCCAAATTCGAGTAAGACCATCTCATTCCAGCCACTAGGTACCCAGGAAATTACTTTCCCTTTTTCTTTTTTGACATCTTATTGGTTAAATAACATCAGTTTTTTGTGCTAGAAATGTTCACTTCATTATGAGCACATAAGTCCTTAAATTGTTGATCAGAATAAATAATAAAATACAGAACTTAGAGTTCACATCAGAATTCTTAAATAGTGGAGATTATTCCCCACCCTCAGAGATCTCAATGTCAACAAGTGTGTTCTGATTTTTCAACCATTTTTTCTTTTTGTTTCACCCATTAGTGAGATAGGTCCATTAGAAGCTATTTGCCAGACAGGATCAGGGAACATGACGGGAGCTGGGGGAAAACAACAGGGAATGGATCCCCCATCGTGACTTGTTGGTTGCTTTTCCCAAGCCACCGTGATTGGCCACTGTCGGAGACAGGATGCTGAGCTAGACGGACCATTGGTCTGACCCAGTCTGGCACTTCTTATTAGCAAAAGTTTTATATGAAAAAAAATTGATCATAAATAATTGTTTCCACTCATCAAATATCCCATCCATTTGCTGTCACTTAGCTCTGTTGTGAATATTTAATTTTTCGCACCATTCTTTGAATGCTAAATCTTCAAAACACCTTGCTAATATTTATCACTTACCTAAATTCCCTCAAGTGTCTGTCTTTCTGAAATGAAGCGTCCAGAAATTAAAACAGCATTCCAGCTGTGTTTGTACCAGAGCTGTGTGGAGGGCCGTTTCTCCCTTCCTTTGTTATGGTTTTAAGAGGCTTCTCTTTGACTGTTTTGTATTGTAGCTGTAGTTATCCTGCATCCATGCAGAGGGTTTGACTAGATGACCCTCTAGACCCTTTCAACTCTAAGGCTGCTTTCATACCTTCTCTCTCTCCCCACCCCCCTTGCATATTCTGACTGCCAGAGGGACTATGCAGCCAGGATTTGCGTGGGGTGCTGCCGATCTGAAAGCCCCCCCCCAACGTGGCTGTGCCGGCAAACACCCGCAGAGCAGAATTTCCTGCTCTATTTTTCTGTGGGTGTTTGCTGGCAAAACCATGCAGGAGGGCTTTCAGACCGGCGGCACACTTGCGCATATCCCTCCCATAGCCAGAATATGGCGTGGGGGGTGAGTGGTGGGGAAGGTCTGAAAGTGGCCACAGATCCTGTTGTTCTATTTTGAGTCCTTGGAAAAAGGTGGGGTATAAAGCTCAATAAATAAATACCTTTTAAACGTTTTAGAGGTATGGCCAAGCTATTACAAGGTGACTTCAGATACCACAGAAGAGCTATCCTACTTGAATGATCCTGGAAACCAGATTGCTGAATGCAAGAGCATAAGGGGTTCTAAATTTACACCTGTATCAAAAATACTTCTTCCTGTATACAGTAATATAACTCTGTCCTGGTTTTACTAACTACCACTTAGCTTTTCTTAAATGAATTGCGAAGTCTGTCTCTTGTGACTTTTAGATTTGTTGTGTTTTGCAGTAAAGACATATAGGAACAGCAGCAGTTTAATTGTGCATTGATTAAGGATTGGAGAATGGGTAAAAACAAACTGGACAATAGTCCGCATTAGCCCACGTTCGACCACTCTGTTTCTTCGGTGTTCGCTGTCACCCAGTTCCTACTCATGGCATGATCTTGGAGAATTCCGAGTTGGGCGTGCGGGCGAATGCTAGCTAATCCTTGTCCACAGGACTGCTGATTCCCATCTCTTGGTGCGCGTGTGGCCTCTGGCGCGCGCAAGGTCTGTCGGGAGCATTGAGTCCCAGGTGCAGCATCAAGAGGGGACTGAGAAGTGATCATGCTCTCAGCTCTTGTTCTCACTTGCGCTTTGACTGTTTACTTTTGCTTTTGGAGCACTCCAAAAAGCAAAAGAAAGAAAACACAAAAAATACAGCAGGGGCAGCTTCCTGTATCCACAGTTTGCTGCAGCTGAGAGTCGTGAGGGTGGGTGGCGCACAGTCCCACCCTGTTTATTGGGTTCGTCCAGTTTGAACCATGTAAGTGGCAGCTGAGTAGGGGCTGCATGAAGCAAGCCCAGGCTTCAGCTGGCTACTGTCTTGTCAGTTAACACCCAAAGAAAGTAGCACGACAAGAGAGAGGAATTTTATGTCATGGGCACAAATCTAACTGTCACGGATACTGATTGGGCATACATATGTTCATGGAGAGGAAAAGAGAAAAATTAAATACTTCGGAGTACGCAGAAAAATAAATGTGTCGGCTTTGTCTCAAATGCACATGTGAAACTTCATCCCCCCCCCCAATGACACGTTATTATGTGGTCAGTCTTATTTGGGAGTGGAATCGTGTAAAATTATATGGATAATTATAATCTTACATTTGCCATTCATTCAAAATGATTAAATTGAGTGGTGTGTCAAAGGGTGGGGTCCCTGTAGTCTGTTTTGGGGTAATTGTGCCAAATTGTGATTTGATTTCAACACTGAAGTGGTTCTACTAGTGAAGGTAAACCCTTTATACATAGGCATTAAACCTGAAAGTTTTGATACAGTGTAATTCATTTGGAAGAAATCCTGTAGCACTATTCTCTGATGCAAGTTGTGCCTACTTGGGTGTCCTATGGCATCATCAAACAATGAAATGCAGTCACTTTTAGAGAATCACCAGTATCTCTTATGGAGGACTCCTTAACATTGTATAATGATATAGGAAAAGAAATGAAGGCACGTGCATCCATTTTGACTGTAAACTACTTGACAACTTCCTGTCATGTTGCATATGTCTAGGAAGCATCCTGAGCACCAGTGCTGTTATAACTCAATTAACTCTGATCTAATTGAGATGGCATAGGGGCAAAGGGGAAGCAGAAGAAATTTCCCTATAGTTGGAACTTGGCCAAGGAACTGGGTGGAACTAACATGTATTCTTGCAAAAAATACCATCCAGTGTAAGGGTTGCAGGCAGAGAGGTGTCTGAGTTATGGGCGGACGTGAGGTTTAAGGGTGCAGGATTAGCTTCAGTGCTAGAACCCAGGATTTGGGAAGCAAGACTGGAGAGAGAAACGGAGGGCCAGGAATATATGAGATGTTTTGCCCAGTACCCTGATGCTATCAGCAAGCCTTATATATTGGCTGGCAGTCAACCAGGAAGCGGGGAGGCATGAGAGACTGGAGCCAGGCAGGAGGGGTGTAGCTAGGGTTAGGCAAAGCAGTAGCACAGAAGACCCAGCCACAGTTCCAGGAACCCTGGGGGTGAGAGTTTGAGTTGTGGGTCCTGATGGGATATTTTATGACAACAGGTGTTCAACACTTTTGATGCTCCATTCAGTAGTCGCTTTCAATAGTACTTTAGAAGAGTGGTCCCCAAACATTTTGCCCATGATAAATAAGCCTATGACCCCAGACAGTAACAAAGACCTGCAAAGTCCGTGAAATATCAGTCAGGATCACAACTCCATCTGCAGATGGTGTGACTCCACTTCGGGTGCTTCGGAATCTCTGCATCAGAAATTGGTAACAATCAGGACATGAAGAGAATGAAGATGCAGACTCAAAAGAATTTTACATACTTTCACATGAGATCCTCATTGACAAGCTTGTGAAGTGTGAGCTGGGAGATGCTACAGCAAGGCGAATTCACAGCTGGTTGAAGAACCTTACTTGGGTTAGATAGAGTGATCATTAATGGGATACCTGACATGGCAGCAGCACATGTGAAAAGGACCTAGAATTGTGTTTGATCAGAAACTGAACATGAAGCAGTAATGTGATGTGACTGCGAAAAAAGTTAATGCAATTTTAGGCTGCATTAATAAGCATGGTTTCCAAGTGAGCAGACGTAATAATTCCTCTCTAAAATCGGCACTGGTCAGACCTCACCTGGAGTATTATGTCCAGTTTGGGGCACCTCATTTTAAGCAGGACATTGACAAATTGGAGTGGGTTCAGAGGAGGACAACCAAGATGATAAAGGATCTGGAAAACACGTCTTATGCGGAATAGTTGAGGAAACGGGGCATGTTTAGCCCAGTGAAAAGAAGATTAAGGGAAGACATGATAGATTTCAAATATGTAATGGGCTGCCACCAAGAAGTTGACAAGGAACTGTACTTCATTGCTCCAGATGACAGCACTAGAAATAAGGTGCTCGAGTTACAGGAAGGTGGATTTTGGTTAAATATCAAGAGAAACTTCCTAACGTTAAGAGCTGTGCAGTCATACGCGCTCCATCGCTGGAGGTTTTCAGAAAGAGGCTGGATGGTCATCTGTTAGAGATATTGTAACTGGAGTCATTCTGCATCCAAGCTGGAGTTGGTCTAGATGACCCTCAAGTCTCTTCCATTCTAGGATTCTACATGAGGATGGAATTAAAGTGACAGGCCTCAATTTTATCAGCTTGAAGTACACTAAAATAAATGGGTGCTCTGATCATTTGTCAGAAGAGAGCTCTCTCCAAATGCTTCCTCCACCACTTTCTACCAGGGGACTTCTGAGCTGGAGAGAGATGGCCAAGTTCTAGAGTATGAGAGTTGCATTTTAAACTGGACTTTTACCTGCAGTTTCACAGCCATGTTATTTGTGACCACTGTTTTATGAGTGACCTTTTCTCACCAAATTGGGTGGGGGCATTTTTGGCTGGCTAAATGTATTTGAACCATCATATTAGCTATATTAAAAGTGTGATTAACTATAAGAATAAGCATGCTCTGATAAAAACCAGAGCAATTATTGCTGTTCATTTGTTCTTCTCTCTACAATATGGTCACAAGACTGTAGAATTCTTCTGCACTTTTTAGGGGGTTTAGTGGGTTTTTTTATTTTAAAAAAATCTATACAAAACAAACAGTACTGTGGCTAACAATCTGAATTTCAATGTGAGTGTTTGTTCTCATTATGGCAGTGATTAATCCACTGTTTGAGAGTCATGAATATTTAATATGTTTAGTTGCCTTGGATTTTTACAGCTACTAGTAGATTTGCCCATTGCTTTCCAGTTTTTAAAAAATATTTTAATGGAACATGCATTTTAAATATCAGCACATTACTTACTCTTTAATTTGGCTTTATGAATTACTTGCTTGGGATGCCCAGCTGATTATTTAAACTCTGTTTTCCTGTTAGTGCACTGGTGGAGCTGCAAGGTAGCCAAAAGAGGCTCTTATTGCCTGCCCAGTTGGAGTCAGAATTTATTAGGGGTGGGACTCCAGGCGAATTATCGTTTACCGGTTTTATCAGTATCAGATTAATCCGATACTGAATTAATCGGTATATCAGTTTTTTAACATTGCCGATTTTTCGGATCTAACATTGCG
The DNA here is from genome assembly GCA_003113815.1 of Sphenodon punctatus. Taxonomy (NCBI): domain Eukaryota; kingdom Metazoa; phylum Chordata; class Lepidosauria; order Sphenodontia; family Sphenodontidae; genus Sphenodon; species Sphenodon punctatus. Next base: position 4,213,810 of record QEPC01006863.1, read on the forward strand.
GCCATTCTTAGGCTGCAGTGTTAAAGATCTGAAAAATTGGCAATGTTAAAAAACCGATATACCGATACTGACATTATCAGCATTATCAGATTAATCTGATACTGATAGTCCCATCCCTAGAATTTATGCTGAAGGAGCTGTCATTTTCCCAAGGCAAGAATCAGGCCTAGTGAATTCAGGCTTTCATCCATACTTTTAAATTGGATTACCATTTTTCCATTAAATTCTCCTTCCATGTTCTCGTTTTCAACTACCATCAACATCTAATGTCTTGCAGCTGAAAGGGCGGACAGTTTTTCTTCAAGCCAAAAGACTGCTAAATTGACTTCTGTCAAGCACCTGCAAGTTATTATCAAGACAACCTTCTCCTACCTCCTTTCCCCAAAGTCTGTGGGATTTACTACACGATTTCAAGTTATAGACTGTGGTGGATTTTTCTATCCACAAGGAATGAGAGGAGGTCATTACTTGGAACGTTCCCAAAATTGATTCAAGTACGCAGCTGCGGGACTGCCTAGCATCCAGTGCTGGCAGACCCAGAGAACTTAAAGAAGAAGCTATTTATACAAGTTGAGACAAAGGATTTGCAGGCAACCAATCACACATTACATATATTCCATACAAGGAAGTATCAAATACAGTTTGTCACTTCTGCATATTGCATACAATTACATAATTTGTTTTTTTGGCAGCTTTGTATACACAAGTTACTTGACCCCTGCTGATTTAGCTCCTGGAGACTCTGCAGTTTAGAGCATGAGATAATGGGGGCGGGCAGCAATTGGTTACTATAGGAAGGACATAAGCTGGCCATGCAGAGTGGGTTATGTGAGTTCACATAGTGGTTAAAACAATTCTACCTCAAGACACACTGAGACTAAGGGTAATATTGAAATAGTGATTTTCATGCATTGGCAAGGTTCAGCTTCTGCTCAGTCATCAGTTCAGCCTGTCTACCTCAAATCAAGTAGTTTGGTTTGGATGAAAGTGAGTTTGGGAAAAGAACACTTAAAAAGAGAAACCACAGCAGTAACAACCACAACCGCTGGGGAAACAGATGCAGTTGTACTAAGCTGCTCTCTCCTGATTCTTATGGCTGTGCCATAATTTCTCAGCAAATCAACTTGCAACATGTATTCGTTCTTAATGTAAGTTTTGTTGAATGGCCAAGGAAAAAAGGTTTAGAAACAGGGGGAGGAACGGTAAAAATGGAAGGCCAGAGAGAGGTACTCACCGGCTGCAGAGTCCAGCAGCCATGTTGGATCTCTGGAGAGGGAGGTGTGGCTGCCGGCACCAGCCAGGAAGACACCGTGCCCACTCCCTCTGCTAGGGCCGCTGTGGGCCAGAGGCAGTCTGGATCACCACCCAGCGGCTGTGTTTTGATTGGAGGGCTCCCTCAATTGGGAGCTGCAGGGAACCCCCATCCCTGTCTCCACCTCCTCCCCTTGCTTTTACTGTGTAAAGGCCAGGGCGACCAGGGGAGCTGCTCCAGGCACTTGCACAGTAAAGGTAGTAACTGGCTCAGTCCTTGTTAAGGAAAAATTCCTTAATTTCCAGGATATTTATATTGACAGTCTAGTAGTCTGTTATTCCACTACTAAGGACATCATCGCTGCTTCTCTTAAGAATGGTGACCGACCAATATGACTGTCTATGTAGTAAATTATTCCACTAATGACATCGTCACCGCTTCGTCTTAAGAATGGAAACCGTCTATTTCTCAAAAATATCCTGATCTCTGAGGGTGATCAGTCCTCAGGGATCTTGTTGAGGAGGGTCTATTTAGATACCATGTTAAGAACGCAAACCACACAAGATTGACCAATAAATCAAATTTATTTATAAAGGTTGTTAAATGATTTATAAACTTAAACTCACTTTTCCTATTCCAGTACATAGTCATACTTACAACCAGGCATACACCTGAGACCTCAGGTAGCTCATTGATAGAGGCCGGAGTCCTGGTGTGCGCAACGCTACCCCTAGGATGTTGTCTCAGTCATCTCCATCTGCAGGAGCTCAGCAGCTTCCTTTTATGCAATAACTTTTAGCCATCTTTCTGGCTCTTGGCAACTGTCCACTGGTTTTCCTGTAAGTTATTTTTAAAATACAGGCAACGGTGCAGGCCTTTTTGGTTCCTCTTTTTCAGAGTAGCTGACATCTTGACTTTTTCACCTGTTTTTTATAAATGTCACTGGGCATTTCCTGTCTTCCTGGGTTGCTGTTATTGCAAGGTCAGCTATTGCTTCCCTGAGGCCTCTGCTTTAGCCAGGTTGACCTAAAATCAGTCACTCAAAACCATGCACACAACATTGTCCCTCCCTCCATTCCCTTTTTACATGAGACAGTACCACTTATGCTCACACAGCGGATATGCATAGGCATGAGTGGTACCGTCTCATGTAAATCCCATGGCAGGTGAGTGGGGGTGGGTGCACGCTCCCATGAAACACTCATGCCCTCTCGCCCCCGCATCTCTCCCGCGTGGAGCAACTGGGGGGAAAGGAGGTTGCTCAATGCATTGGGGCTGGGGGTGCACTTCAACCACGTCCCGCCCACACTGCAGGGTGCACACCTACCCCCCAGGCAGCTGTGGCCTGTGTAAAAACCACCTTGGAGTCAGGCAGAGGGGAAGGGAATGAGAGAGCTGTGGGGGTGGCTCTGTGGGAGGCAGGGCAGAGCTCCATCGGCCCTCCGCCTTGGGGTGAGGGGGGCCAGATTAAAAGTGGGATGGGGCCAGAAGTGGCCTGCAAATCCAGTGTTCCCATGTCTGTATTAAGTGGTTGAAATAATGCAAAGAAGGGGATAGAATCATAGTCCTGCACACAGTTGTAACATCCAAAGCCTACAGTTTTTCAATTTGACCTTCAGTCCAACCCAACAGTATAAGAGTTGCCCCTTTGTCCCGGTAGTATACAAATATTACTTTGTTCCTGCCATTATGATTAGATTTTAGATCATCTCTAGAGCGTTGTTGTAACTGACAATTTCCATTAGTTTAATCTGAATTATACAAATAGAACACACTTGGAACAATGCAACCGGATATATGTTAAATCATCCACTTGCCTCTTCAGTTTTTCAGTCCTTATCATCTTGTATTTCTGTTCATATACGTTCATAATTAGTTCAAATGAGCAAGCAAACGATTTTGGACCACTAGAGACTAAATCCATTTGAGTTTACAAAGTTTTGAATAATAATCGTGGTTATTTTGTATAACTGTAGCAATTAGAGGTAACAACCTTGGACAACGTACAGGCTGAAGTTAGTTATTAATGTCTCTGCAGAACAATTGACAACTGGAGTTCTAGCTTGCGCACTATTCAGTAGATTTAGATATACCTCTGTGTCTGACTTGGAGCCGAAGTGGAAGATGTGGGATGGGATTGAGGGGCAATCCCACCTCACCTGCACTTACTGCAGTTAGCACAGCACTAACTGCTATGACAGTGCGGACCCCATGGGATAACTATTAATGGGGCAGCACTGTAGTTAGCCACTGCTGGGTGAGGACGTGGGCCTGGGACACTGAGGATGCTGGTTCCATTTGACTCCATCCTCTCAACATAACCAGAGATTACTGCCAGCACCATTCACCCTGCCAGCTACCTATTCTGAGAATCATAAGCATATGACCTGAATGGTTTTTAACCAAGGACATTTTTGAACAAGCAAGGCTGGGGAGGGGGTGTGAGTGGGGGGGATTCTAATGGGCGACTCCCAGCATGGCTACCACAGCAGCTGCCTCCTACTCCCCCTACCATGGTGGAAGGGGAAGTGCACCGGGCTGGCCTTTGAAATTGATTTGTCCTGGCCGTGAGTGCTGAGGAACCAGGCTCTCCAACACTCACAGCTAGTTCCTGTGACTTCCAAAGGCCGTGTCCCCCCACCCACAGTGCCTCTGAGTGGGGGACTGTCTGCTGGCATGGGTGGCTGCTCCAGTTCAGACAGGCAGGGGATGCATGGGCAAGCACTGTTGCGCACTTTTGGCTTGCTCTGCATGGAGCACTCTGGATTTTTCAGCTGTGTCCTGAGAGTGGCCATGAGTGGGTGCTAAGTGGCTTACAGGAGTGCGCATTCCCCTGCTCCACCTTCAGACGGGCGGTCAGATAAGTGGTTCCTGGGTAGCATCTCATTTGAAAATACCTCAAATGTTGTGGACACTGTTGATACTCCCTTGCTCAGACACCAAATAATTCAACTGAAGTAGGGGATTGATAAGTTGTAGGGTTAGGTTTAATGGTGAAATATCGGTGAAATCGCTGGAGAGTATCGCCTTCAGTCAAGCAAAATATATTTCCATACTCAAACACAATTATATGTTATAAATCTAGTTAGCTTGTACAAGTTGCATATATTTCAAGATCAGAATTTTATTCTTACTGTGAATGCTGCCATATAAAGCAGAAAATTGTACAACCAGTATATTTTAAAGTACTGTGATTGCATACTCTAGTATTCAGATGTCTGTGTACAGGTTTTTTTTAAAAACCACAAGATTTATGTCAATTATGAAATAGTATGTATTAGTAAAATTCTTACTATATAATTTTATAAAGTAAAGTTGTTTGCTGTCTGTCTTTTTCTTCTAGCTAGATCCATCTATTAGAGAGACTTGATACGATTAAGCATCCTATTTTGTTTCTATAGAAGCAGGTGGTAAGAAGTTACGAAGCACAGTCCAGAGAAGCACAGAAACTGGATTGGCTGTGGAGATGAGAAACTGGATGACGCGTCAAGCCAGCCGAGAGTCCACAGATGGCAGCATGAACAGCTACAGCTCTGAGGGAAAGTGAGTGAGATCCATTGGCTAGGAAACTCGTGGCTTAGGTGTCCCCTCAAAATTAGTCCTGGGGGGAAAAAACATGAATTGAATCCTGAAGTCTCTTTTCAGGCAAACTCCCAATTAAATTGCTTTTCCTGAGGAAGTTTTCATTGAGTAAAATGTGATTGTTCCTCTATCAGGAGGGAAACCTCTCCTCCCTATGTGGAATATGTTTTTGGTGCTGCACCATCCCTTCTTTGCCTAGGTCAAGGACCTATAAGTGTATTGCCTTCCTTGTTTGACAGAGAATATGCCTTTCGGAATCCTTATTCTGTGAAACCTTCTCCAGGCACAACACTTCTAATACAGCTCTCCATTTCCAGTGATTTTGAGAGCTCATGTGTTTCCCCTTCCAAATTGCTTTTATGGTGGAACAAACTATTAGAGGTTCTGGCACTGATACTTCAAGCACTATGTGACCTCACCCTCCTGGAAATGTTTTTGGTTTTATGTGTTAGATAATGATCCGTCCCAGGGGATCAGACAGCCTGATGCCTGTCCATAATGTCTTGAAATGTTGCAGGCTTGAAACGGAAGCTTGGGGATCCTGATTTTATATCCTTTCTGTACTCTCCTGATGTCATTCTTCAAGAGACCTGCTTCTTTGACTCCTTTCATCCTAGGGATTCTGTGTGTTACAATCTTCCTGCTTCCCTTATTTCAAAACGTGTGAGATCTTCTGGTGGCTTATTGATATTGGTGGACAATTATCCTTGATTACTAATTTTATCTCTACTTGTGAATCTGGTACGGAATTTTTTCCAATGAGAGATGGTTGTTGATTAACCTCTATATTTCCCCTCACAATGCCAAAATATTTCCTCCAAGCATCTGGGATAATTTCCAAGTTTACTTGGAAGACTTGCAGGTTAGGTTTCCTATGCATGGTTTTGATAATTGCGGGGGAATTTAACGCTAGATTAGGTGTTATCAGTTGGAATAGTGATATTTTTGAGGTGATTAATGAGATTTGGGGAATTCCTGAGACATCTATTGCAGAGCACATTGTTAATGCTCATGGTAGGGAATTGTTTGAATTTTATTAGTATTAAATTTGAGGATACTGAATGGTGCATATCCTAGTTTGATCACCAATTCTCATACTTTTATCTCACTACTGGGATCAAGTATTATTGATTACATTCTGCTTGACCCGATCTCGTGGTCTAAGGTAATTAATTGTTTCTTCAGTAAGAGAACAGAGAGTGATAATTCACCTCTTTGTCGGGAAATGAGATTAAATGTTGTTAATGATTGTGCCACCCATGAGTTTGGAAGTAATCCTGGTCCGCTGTCTCATTTGCCGGCCTTTCACAATCTCCAGGTGAAATGGAACGACTATATCCAGGGGAGAATTTATATTATTCTGTAGGAGTTGGCTCTGCAGGTGTGTAGAACAGCAATCCTTAGCCAAGCTAATGTTTTGGAACACTGTCGGATCTTGATGGATCAGATTTCTGAATGTTTTCATTGTAAGTTTTATCCTAGAAGGCTGGTACGAAATAAGGTGAATCAGGCTTCTTGGTTTGATCAGGAATGTTTGGAACACAAGGAATATATAATTGATAGGGCTCAGGAGGTACAGAAACAAACTGGACGGGGCTAAGTTCAGATTGCTCTGGCAAGAGTATAAAATTACCGCTGAAGGAGAAGAAATTGGCTTTTCAGAAGCTCCAGTGGGACAAGCTTAAAGCTGCATTGCTTGCCAAGGACAGCAGGACTTTTTGGTCCCTAGTTAAATCTAGGTCTGGTAACAACAGAGTTAACTTTGAGGCTAATATTTCCCCTGAATGCTAGGGGGAATACTTTTCTGAACATTTTTCTGTCCAGCAATTGCAGGTGACTAATATTGTGACTACAGGTCCTTGTCTAATTGAAACTTATTGTGTAACGTCTCCACAGATGACATATTTGCTTAGCAAGCTTAAGAAATCTAAGGCTACAGGACCAGATGGGATTCCTGCAGAACTATATCTCCACAGTCTTGATTGGTGGAGTCCTATATTGATGGAGTGGTTCAACTCGATAATTCTGCTGAGATTTCCCACTCGTGGCGTGGGAACATTATAGTCCCCATTTTTAAGAAGGGTGATAAAAGACGTCCACAATCTTATAGGCCAATCAGTCTGAGAGATATTTTGGCCAAGATTTTTCCTAGGCATTTACTTTAACATTTGTTAGTATGGGTTGATTCTGCATGAGGCCCAGGCTGGGTTTAAGGCTGTTTTTTCAACCTTAGATCATATTTTTATACTTCAGTGCTTCCAGTATAAATGTTACTTTGTACCACTCAACCCTTTATTTTGCCTTTAAATACCTCTCTGCAGCTTTTTATTCCTTGAATTGGATTCTGCTGTGGGAAAAATTAGACCAACTTGGAATTGAGCCGAATCTGTTGAAACTAGTGATGGCCTATTATAGGGACACCTGGGCTAAAGTTAGATTTGATTTTGAGTTAGACTTGATTTGTTGAATGACTTCAACATTAGCAGAGGAGTTAGGCAGGGTTGTTTATTCACCCTGTTGCTGTTTAATTTGTATGTTAATGGTTTATACCATAAGTTGGAGGAATCTTAACTGCCATCCGCCCCATGTGCTTACTACGCCAATTCCGCTGCTTATGTATGTGGATGACGCGGTCTTGATTTCAAGAATGCCGATTGGCCTACAAAGAGCCCTTAATCGTTTTTCAGCTGTTTGTGATCTGGATAATTTGTATATAAACCGTTCTAAATCAAAAATAGTGAGTTGTGGGAGGAGAGGTGAACTTTTAAATTGGCAGATTGGGGACTTCCAACTCAAATTAGTGAGTGAGTACAGATATCTTGGGGTTATGTTTTCTTCAGCTCCTTTCATAGATTTGTCATTGCAGATTTTTAAGATTGTTGCAATTTGGAGTGTCTGCATCATTTGGACACAATTTCCCTCTCTCAGCTGTGTGACTCTTTGATGCTAAAGTTTGCTCCAGTATTTTATATGGTGCAGCAGTCTGAGGGTACGTGGATACTGATGAGCTATTGAGGCCCTTAAATAAGTTTCTGTGTAGATTATTGGGGCTGCCACCCTCAACCCCTGCCTATTTATTGAGGCTAGAATCCGGAGTGGTTAATTTTTTGACCATGTTTAAAATCTCTATTTTTAATTTCTGGTTCGAATTGCTAGTCTGCTCTCCCAAATTATGCTACTTGGAAGATCTAGATAGGCCTCTGGAGATCTTTGTGACTGAAGACTGTTTCTCCGACTTTGGCAGCTTGTGGGACGGGATTTTCGTTTTCTGATAACTAGGTTTTCTTCCCCCTGTGTCAAATTTGAAATTAGGCAGAGAATAAGAGAGATTTATTGGCAAGAGGATGTGGCAGCAGCTAGGCTATCCAGAATAGCACCATCTTATATGCTCTGGTTCCTGGAAAAGGGTGTGGGTGCTTTTTTGGGAGTAGATTTCCATCATAAATTGAAAACTACCATTTGTCATCTCCACTGCGAGCAGATGCCCCCTGCTATTATAGCTGGGAGGTGGTGTGGTATTACTCAGAGCAAAAGATGTTGCACTTGTCTGTTGGGCCGGACAGAAGACTTAGGGTGATTTCAGACATTACGGGCGCCCGATTCACCACAGCAGATTCCCAGCGGTGCCAAACCGGCTAACCACCCCCCGTGGGCAAGAGAGGCTCCAAACAGACGTGACGGGAGCGGGACCATGGCAGGGAATCGGACCAGCAGACCACGGCCCGGGGCAGCACAACAGACATTACGCCGAACCTGGGCCATGGTCAAAGCACCCAGAAGGCGCCAGGGCGGCTCGTCCCGGCTGCTGCTGTCCCTCCACCGCCTCCATGTGCAGCATGACCACCTGCGCCTCCTCCACGTCCTCCTCCTCCTGCCTTGCTCTCTTGCCCTCCACTCTCCTCTCCCTTCTGCCTCGCTCCATCCCGCCACGTCCCCCTGCTGCTGTGTGCCCTTTAAATCTCCCTCCCCAGCCTGTGTTGTTGCTCGTTGCCTGGCAGCAACGCTGCGTGCTTTGTCCCTGGCTGGGAATCATGTTGTTTGATTCCATCCGGTGGTTGCCGTTCAGTCGTTACTTTTTTCCTTTTCCGGTGGGAATCGCTTTGACCATGCTTTCGGAGATGGTCTGGGCCAGAGCACCGGAAGCGTGGTTATTTTTGACCCCTGCTGGGGATTGACTGTGGTGAACATCTGGCACCCGCGAAACAGACGTTCAGGGCACTTTGGCCCCGCTGCGGGATTGACCGTGGTTCGCTGTGGTTGATTGTGATCTCGTAACGTCTGAAAATACCCTTACTCCGTTATGTAATGCATTGCTTGTATTTTGTGGATATTAGGAAATTGGTGTTAAACCCCCTTTGGGTGGGTGTTCCCTTTCTGGACCCAAGGGAAAAGATGATTTAGATGTTTCAAAATGACAACCCCCACGTTGTTTTCCAGTTGGCTTTGTTTGCTTTCAAGGCTGAAGTTATTAGAACTCAGCACCCCCTGATTCACTCGTCTCCCTAATGTACTTACGTTGTTATAATTCCTTATCCTGTTTTTGTGTGTTTGTTATTTTATTTATTTATTACATGATTTGTATGTTGAGTCAGGGCGAGAGCCAGTTCCTTAATAAACTTTGAACTTGAACCCCTTCCAAATTACCTTTTATGGTGGAACAAACTATTAGAGATTCTGGCACAGATACTGAAAGCACTATGGAGTGAGGTGGCCCTCCTGGAATTCTTTTGGGTTTGTGTGTTAGATAATGATCCAGGCCAGGGGATCAGTAGGATTTGGTCCTACGTTTTCAATTAATGCTATTAATGAAGGCCTAAACACATTAGATTAATATATAAATGAGATTAAGGCCACAATCCACAAATAACTTACTCCAGAGTCCCCATTGAAGCCCACAGACCCACATTTATTCCCAAAAATGAGTTCTCATTATTTCTGTGAGCAACTGTTGGTCTGTAGCTGTTCACAAGCAGTTTACTATACTGTTTGAAATACGAGTTGTTTTATGTGGCTGCGTAGGCCTCCTGGTTTTTCTATAAAGTATCCTGATCAGATAAGAATGTCTTTTACAAGAGATTTCCTGTGCAAATGTTTGGTAATATGATTTCAAAATATAATCTCCATTGGTGATGTGCAGCATTCAATTAAAATGTGCTGTTTCATCAAACATTTCTGTCGTCAAACCCATTGCTAAAGCATTTGCAGAATGAAAATTTAACCAAGGTGATCTCATTTTAAAAATATGAACAAATACTTGCAGAGGATTTTGACAGGAATATTCACAGTTCAGATTCTGCATGTGCGGACAATGCTGAATCTGGACCCAGAAGAATAAAATGTAATTAAGGTCTTTGATAAAGAGCAACATTATCATTTGAGGAAAGAAGGCTGGGAAGCAGAGTGTTCCTGAACTGATTGGCTGTATGCTGGAGTCGGAGATGCCATTGTCTGAACTTGTTTGGCTAGCTTGTAAAGTTGTTGTACCCTTGTCACTGACTATAGATGTTGTTAGAGCACAACTGCTAAAAACTACACATTAACATGGGGGTGGGGGAAGAGTAGATGATGATGGTTTGTAGACATCCATTGGTAAACCACATTTTATCTTTTTTCTTTTAGTTTGATTTTCCCTGGTGTGCGGTTGGCTGCAGACAGTCAGTTCAGCTATTTTCTGGATGGACTAGGTCCTGCCCAACTTGTAGGGCGCCAAACATTGGCCACACCAGCTATGGGTAAGAATTTATGCCATAAAGTTTCAAAATGATATGTCCTGTCTAGTGGCTAAAACACAGCACTGAGTGTCAAGTGATCAGAGTTCTAATCTAACTCCGCCATGAGATGTCGCTGTATGATCTTGGACAAAGTCATCTGGACAGAATTTTCAAACATGTACCTTGTCTTCAGAGGAAACTGAAGTTGTAGATATTTAGCTCCCCTTAAAATCTGCCCACACAACTTAAACTTGGATGCTGAAATACTCAAACATTAGGAAGCCAGTTTTGAAAATGTAAACCTTCACCATTCTTCAACTTCTTCATCTGTAAAATGTTTTATGTGCAAAATAACAGTTGCCATTGTTTGTACAGAGTGAAATCCTGAACCCCTTTGAAATCAGTGGGAGTTTCCACTGACTACAATGAAACTAGGATTCAACTCTCAGTCTTTACACTATTTGTTCTACAAAGTATTTTAAACTAGGAACGTGTCTGAAATTATTAAAGATCAATAGCTTTACAGATATATTGCTGAATAGTATTTTTAGTGGGTTTTAACTTGTTGGAGCATAGAAAGGGAAAAGAAATTGAGATTAGAGGGTGCAGACCTTTCAATTCTAGTACTCATCTACTACTTTTCATAGTCTCATAGTGGGTAATGGGGGCATCCATCAGTGTACTATGTTACATTTATTTATGCATGTTTAAAATCTGAATATTTTGGTTGAGGATGTTGGCTGGTATGGTGGGTAAAAGAATAAGATTGATGTGTTCTAATGGATAATGTATCACAGAGACTTGGCTGGACAATGAGCTGGCCAGGTACTCCATGCAGCATCCGTCTCGGCCGGAGATGTTCTGGAATGCTCTTGGGAAGTTAACATCTGATCTTGACGACCACCCACGCCATGGCCTTATGGCTTTATGGAACACCTTGCTAATGGAGGCCATCGGCCGGACAGCTCCAAGGCGTCCGCTCCCCTGGCAACAGCTCCTCAGGCCTGCATGGTTCATGGAGGACCTGAAGTTGTTGAAGCGTGAAGGGGGGCAGTTGAAGCAACGGAGGTGCTATTCGTGTGCTGAAGCAGACAGATTATGACAGAGCCAGTTTATGTGCCTATACCATAGCTGTAAGAGCAGCAAAAAAAGGTGTGCTTTGCTGCCCGAATACCCTCCGCAAAATCTCGTCCAGTGGAGGTTTTCCGTGTGGTGAGGGGGTTGCTTGGTCCACCCTCCCTCCACCTGGAACTGGAGTCGTCTAGTACCTGCTGTGACATGTTGGTTGATTAATTTAAGGATAAAATCACTCTGATTCACCACAACTTTGATGCCACACTTATTACAGTGGGTGAACCAGAGGTTGTGGAAGCCCTGCCTTGTCTAGTTTTGTGGGATCAATTTCAGTGGGTGTTGCCCACCGAGGTGGGGGATGTTAGGGCCACCTTTTGTGAACTTGACCCATGCCCATCCTGGCTGGTTAAGGCCAGCTGGGAGATGTTGGGGCCACTGCTGGTGGGGGTGGTCAGTGCCTCCCATCAGGAGGGCAGAGTGCTGGGCTGCCTCAAAGAGGTAGTGGTGCAGCCTCTGCTCAAGAAACAATCACTTGATGTTGTTTCCCTTGCCAGTTATCAGCCGGTCTCTAATCTTCCTTTTTAGGGAAGGTTATTGAGCAGGTAGTGGCTCAGCAGCTGCAGGGGCATCTAGACCGCACCGGATATCTGGATCCTTCGCGGTCCGGCTTTCGGCCAGGCTGTGGCACTGAGACTGCGCTTGTGGCTTTGGTCGATGACCTCCACCATGAATTAGATCATGGTCGTTCGACCCTGCTAATTCTGTTAGATCTGTCGGCTGCTTTTGATACCGTTGACCACAAGATGTTGGTGACTCGCTTGCGGGACCGAGCCGGGGTTTGCAGAATTGTTCTTGAATGGTTCCACTCATTCCTGGCTGGAAGAACTCAACGTGTAGTGCTTGGAGATTGTTCATCTCCTTGAGACCTCATGTGTGGAGTCCCACAAGGTTCCATTCTGTCCCCTCTCCTGTTCAACGTGTATATGCAGCTGCTTGGTGAGGTCATAAGACAGTATGGGATGCGGTGTCATCAATATGCTGATGACACCCAACTCTACCTTTCTTCCTTTTTCATCCAACGCAGACCTGGCAGTCTCGGTGCTTACCCGGTGTTTGGCAGCTGTGGGGGACTGGATGAGGGCGAGCCAACTGAAGTTGAATCTCAACAAGATGGAAGTGATGGTGGTGGGTAAGGCAGTGGATGTAGCGGCTCCCGTCATTGATGGGATTCGTCCTCCACTGGTTCCCCAGGTTTGCACTCTGGGTGTGCTCCTCAATCCGCAGCTCTGCCTGGATCTCCAGGTGGGAGCTGCGGCAAGCAGTGTGTTCTGCCAATTACATCTGGTGCATTTTCTTTGGCCATACATTTCAGATAGCAACCTGGCCACTATTGTCCATGCTTTCATTACCTCGAGATTGGACTACTGTAATGCATTCTATGTGGGGTTACCCATGGTGACGATTCAGAGACTGCAGCTAGTGCAGAATGCGGCTGCCTGTCTCCTTATGGGGCGGGCTGCCGAGAGCACATTACACTGGTGCTCTGGGATCTGCACTGGCTGCCTATGGTCTTCCGGGCCCAATTCAAGGTATTGGTTTTGACCTATAAAGCCCTATACAGTCTTGGCCTAACTTACCTGTGGGATCACCTCCCCGTGCGCTGGAGCAATCCTGCTGTCTGCCAGGAGCACCCTTCTTGAGGACTCCCGGGTGGCCACTGTGGAGAGGGTGTTCTCAGAAGCCACACCTAGACTGTGGAACTCTCTCCTGGTGGCGGCCCGGATGACCCTGGACCTCCCGTCCTTCTGACATACGAGTAAGACCTGGCTGTTCCACCAGGCTTTTGGCAAGGGAGATGGGGTGTAGAATGTGGGGGGAAGACGGTTGTTGTTTTATTGCCTCCACTTTTAATGTACTGTTATAGTTTTATATGTAAGCTACCTGGAGCAGGAGGGAAGGGCTAAACAAATATTTGTTAATAAATAATAATTTTTCACTGCTATTTGAGGTAATCTTAATTATTACACCAATTCCTTATTTATTAATTAATTAATTACATTGGTGTTTTGGGAAGGAAAATAAATATCCCTCAGCAGTTGCATAATATCTTACTGATTTTTATATGACTAGATTTTTTCAAATTGCTATATCTGGGATCTTTTCGCTCAGGTGACATCCAGATTGGAATGGTGGACAAAAAGGGACAATTGGAGGTAGAAATAATACGAGCCCGTGGCCTTGTTGTAAAACCAGGTTCGAAGACACTGCCAGGTAAGAAAAATAAGGATAACCTGACATGGTTAGGAATGCAATAGTAACATGAAAGAATTTTCTCCTCACTTCACTGGCGCATCCTTCGCAAACTCCTGGTATTCACTTATAAATCCCTTCACAACCTGGCTCCCCCTTACCTCTCAGCCCTAGGCTCCTTACACGCTCCTGCACACACTCTCCGCTCCACCTCTGCCCCCTCCCTCGCTCTCCCTCTTCTCTCCTGCTCCCCTAACCGCCTTTGTCCCTTCTCCCTTGCTGCCCCCCATGCCTGGAACTCCCTCCCTGCCCACATCCGCCTTGCCCCTCCCTCCACACCTTTAAATCCCTCCTCAAAACCCACCTCTCCCTCGCTGCCTTTCCCAACGCCTGCTAGAACTTTCCTTTCAATTTTTACTGTCTGCCCTCCCCGCAGACTCCTGCCTAACTGCAACCAAGCCAAGCACGTGCACCTGGGACTTCGCATCCGCTTGAATGTTATTTATCCCTGGTCTCTCCCTGTGTCCCCTCTCCTTGTCTCCCCCCTCCGTGTCTATTAGATTGTAAGCCATAGGCAGGGACCGCATCTATCTTACTGTTCTGTAAAGCGCCAGGTACACTACTGACGCTATACAAATGCTTATAATAATAATAATAATAATAACACAGCAGGGAGAGGCTGGCACAAGCAGCAGAGACCCGTGAGAACGTACGCCCACCCCCGAAATCTCTCACAGGCAGAGGCTATGCAGCTGGAAATGCTAGGCCACATCCTAGCTTCCCTAGATAGACTAGGCACCAGAAAATCTCCCCCCAGGGGCCTGCCAAAGAGCAAGAAGAACCCACAGCCTGTTTCCTACCAAAACGCACTTCCGGGGGAAAACCAAGGCCACAAAAAACCCACAGAAACAAGCTATTTAATACAATACTAAAAATTCATATATATATACAACTGACATAGCCCCATGCCCACAAGTGAAGGCTGATTTCAAATAATTAATTCCTAGAGACTGTGCATGCGCCGACAGAGCTAGTCTGAAGTACAAAAGAAACCTCCCGAAAGGTGACAAAAAAAATAAAAAACCTCACCCCTGCCGATGAAACGTGCTGACCCACATGCCGGGTAAGAGAAAGGGGGAGTTGAAAGGGCCCAATAAAGGGGGCATTACGGATTTTTGCCTCCAGAAGCCCCAGCACAGTGAATTGGAGGGAAGAGGGGAGGAGAAAATGGCGGCGCGTGCCACGCAAACGGACCCCCCGGAGCCAGAGCAAAATAACAATGAAATGCTCTGCATCCTAAAAGACATACAAAAAGATTTTTAAAAAGCGGAGAAAGACAGAAAAACTGTTTACTGACATGGCCATAATGAAAAAAGATATTGAAACTGGAAGGAAAAAAAATGAGGCCATCACAAAAAGAGTGGATGCAGTGGAGACTAGAATTTCAGAAACAGAGGATCAGGCGGTTAAAACAGCAGACCTGACTGAGAATACGCACAAACAAATAGACTGGATATCCGAAAAATTGGAGGATCTAGAAAATAGATCAAGAAGCTCCAACTTAAGGATAGCTGGGGTAAAAGAAGGCATGGAAACTGAGGGCATGGTGAACTTAATATGGAAGATTCTGGAAACCATCTTCCCAGAAACTCCAAGGCTACACAAGCCTAAAATAGACAGGGCCCACAGGACAGGGCGCCCCCCAAGAAACGAAACAGAGCCTGCACGAATGATAATATTTAAACTAACGTACTTTCAGGACAAAGAAAACATATTAAAAATGGCCAGGCAGAAGAGAACAGAGCTGGAATTTAATAACACAAAGATAAAGATTTTACCAGATTATGCTCAAGAGACCATGCGAAAAAGGAGGAACTGGATAAAGTATATGGGAATGCTGAAAGAGGAAGGAATGGACCCACAACTTTGGCCTCCTGTGAAGCTGGTGGTAACGCACAGAGGGAAGAGAAAGATGTTCACAGACCCAGAGGACCTAGAGAGCTTCCTGCATAGTAACAGACCCCAAAGAAAAGCAATGGAGGAGCAAGATTGAACAGTCACAGAAAGGACCGGGGGGTGAGAATTGAGATAAATTTGGAGATAGAACTTTGAATTCACCAAACAAAAACAAAGGGTAATATATGAAACAAAGGGGGGCGGGGGGGAGAGATAAGAAGGGGGGGAAGGGTGGAAGAGAGGAAAACCCTCTGAATAGAGAGCGCTAGGCGAGCAACAGAGCACAATATAGATTAAAGGGACAGAAAAGAGGGAAGATAAGATCACCGCTACTAAGTTCTCCTAGAAGGGGTAGGAGAGAAAAAGGGAAAATAAAAGAGGGGATAAAGGAAAAAGAGAGAGAAAGAAAAAGGTCATAGGGAAGGGCAAAAAACCAAAAATGATGAGAGGACGACAGGAAAGGGGTAAAAGAGTGATAACCTGTCCAGTTGACAGGAAAGTTGGGGAGGGATGGGGTGTTAGCCGGGGAAGGAATATCGGAATGTTAACAGGTAGAAAAAAGTATGCGGGATTGAGACTGGAAAGAATAAGAATAATAGACCGTGGCTAATGTAAGATTTATATCTTGGAACGTAAAGGGATTAAATGCCCCAATTAAGAGGCAAAAAGTCAAAAATATGATTATGGAAAAAGGGGCAGACGTTTTCTTTTTGCAGGAGAAACACCTGTTACAGGGGAATATATTCAGATTCCAATCAAAAAAATATAAAGATATATATACAGCATGTGCCAAAAAGAAAAAAGCGGGGGTAATGATTGGAGTAAATGGGGGTAGAAACTTCGAACATAAAGACAATAACTGACAAGGAAGGAAAATTCCTTATGGTAAACGGGATCCTAGAAGGGGAAACGGTTTCGCTAGTGAATATATACGCACCTAATGAAGCAATGGGGGAATTTCTACTAGACGCGTGGGAGAAAGTTACACACCATGCATATGGTGCAGTTATAATACAGGGGGACTTCAACACGATACTCACAAGTAAGGACCACTCAAATAATATAAGGTTAAAGAAATGGCAGACAGAAATATACACTGGACTAAGAGATAACAACTGGGTAGATGCATGGAGGTACTGGAATCCTACAGCTAGAGAATATACCTTTTATTCACAGGTACATAAAACATACACCAGGATTGATCATGTCTGGATGGACATGCAAACTATAAATAAATGTATAAATTCACAGATATGCCCAAATGTAATAACAGATCATTATTCCATCATAACAACAATAGCATTGAATACCCAGAAGCAATGGGGCACCAAAACATAGAAAATGAACAAAACCTTAATGACAAGGAGACTAGGGAAACAATAGGAGAATCTATAAAGGAATATTTTGAAATTAATAAAGACTCGGTTACATCTCCCCAAGTCTTATGGGAAGCTGCAAAGGCAACAATAAGAGGGACATGCATATCATTGGGGGCACACACAAAAAAAACAGGAAAGGAAATATATAGCGGGATTATATGACGAGCTGAAAAAGTGGGAGGAAATCAATAAAAAAAAGCCCTCTGGACATACACAGGGAGATTCATAAAACCAAAGCACTAATAAACACATATGAAACAGAAAAAACAATGAGGCAATTGAAACATATAAAAGCATTTTATTTTGAACATGGCAATAAAACTGGCAAGGCGCTGGCGAACTTAGTTAAAAAACAAAGGAAGAACAGTGTCATTACAGAAATAGTACAAAACAATTGTAAGAAAAAAACAACAGAGGAAATAAAGACAGCCTTCTTAGATTTCTATGTCCAGCTGTACGCCTCTAAAAAGCCAGAACCTGAAAAAATAAAACAATTTTTAGATAAGTATGAAATCCCTAAGTTAAACCCAACGCAACGCAACTACTTGGACGCCCCAATCAGCAAAGAGGAAGTAAAGAAAACAATACAATCATTAATAAAAAATAAGGCAATGGGCCCTGATGGATACCCAGCAGAATTTTATCAGGCCTATGCGGGCATATTAACACCATTTTTAGTGGAAACATATAATGACATATTAACAAAAGGCTCAATGCCAGAAACATTCTATGATGCCACGGTGGTCTTAATACATAAACAGGACAGACCAAAGGAATATTGCGAAAATTATAGACCAATCTCATTAATTAATGTAATTTGCTAAATTTTCACAAAAATACTAGCGACCAGACTAGCAGCTATAATAACAGAAATTATCCACCAAGACCAAGTGGGCTTTATACCTAATAGACTCGGGACAGACAATGTACGGAGAGTAGTGAATATGGTCCATCATATCCAAGAAAATAGAATTCCATTAATCATAGTCTCAGCAGATGCACACAAGACTTTTGATTCCATAGAAAGGCAATGTCTGATAAGCACACTATTGAAAATGGGATTTAGGGGGAATTTCATAAAATGGATGAAGGCCATTTACTTGAAACCAAGAGCACAGTTACTAATAAATGGTGAACTAACCGAACCATTCTCATTAGAAAGAGGAGTTAGACAGGGTTGCCCACTATCCCCATTGTTATTTGACATTACTTTGGAAATATTAGCCATAGCAATCAGGCAAGAAAAAGAAATACAAGGGGGAAACGTTAACAAGAGGCAACATAAACTTGCCCTATACGCAAACGATATGATACTATTCATAACAGAGCCTGAAAAATCAGTCCCCATATTAATTAAAAAGATAGAGGATTTTGGAAATATCTCAGGCTATAAGATGAACTATAGGAAATCGAATACCTTGATTCTGGGAGCAGAGGGCAAGAGGCGAATGCAAGTAAAACAAATTATGCCCTTCCCAGAGAAAGAAATTAGCATATAAAGTATTTAGGGGTACAAATAGTAAGGATCTATATAAGGAAAATTTCCCACCCCTGATTAATCAAATCAGGGAAGAAATCAAGATGTGGACTAATTTGGCAATCTCATGGTTAGGGAAAATGAATATTTTTTAAAATGATTATACTCCCTAAAATCTTGTACAAATTCATGGCATTGCCAATTGAAATACCTAAAAAAAAATTTAGACAATGCAATAAAATCTTAATGGAACATGTTTGGGGAAATAAGAAACCTAGAATTAGGAAGAACTCATTACATGGACACAAAGAGAAGGGAGGAGTAAACTTACCAGATCTTCAATTATACTACAGTGCAGCAGTGCTGAACGTGCTGCCCAACTGGTATAATGAGGATAAGGCCCCTCAGTGGGTTGAAATGGAAAAGGGCAGTTTAAAAATCACAAATTTCAGAAAATATTTGACAGATACGGGCAAGATTAATAGGGCAACATGGAAACAACATCCCTTTGCAGGGACCGCAATGAAAAAATGGGATGAGACAGTAAAGAAAATGAAAATCAAGAAAGCATACTCACCATATACGGATATTTCCAGAGACTGGTCAGAGGGAGGGAGGGAGGAGCGTATCAAACCTACAAAAGAAATTGAGAGAGAAAAAGATTAGGAGAGCGGGTCAACTATTCCAGAGGGAAAAATTCATAACACTCCAAAAATGTAAAGAACTAATACAGGGGGAGGCAGACACCTTTCAATACATACAGTTAAAAAGCTTGTTTACAAAAAAGGGAGAGGAGGAACACTTTAAAAGACCAGCCCAAAACATGGAAAAGACCCTTTTTGAATATACAGGCAACAAAGGTAGGATATCTAGAATCTATGAGCAACCAGAAAACATATGGTATAAGGAAGAACGCAAATATATAAGTAAATGGGAGAAGGATTTAAGCAAACAAATGAGTAAACAAGAGAAGGCTGATATCTGGAATCATATGCATAAATGCTCAAGGGCGCTGCAATTTAGGGAAATACAAATAAAGCTAATAATGTTATACTATTTAACCTCCGACAAGATTAGAAAAAATGGGAAGGGAAGAGAGTGGACTATGCTGGCGGGGGTGTGGAGAGAGGGGCACATATATACATTGCTGGTGGGAATGCAGTATTATAAAACCGTTCTGGACACAAATTTGGAAATGTGTAAATAAAGTTGCAGGAACCCTAGTGCCCTTTAATCCAGAGACGGGACTGATGGGGAAATACCCAGAGGCAAAGGATATACAAAAAAGGGCGGACTCATGCAAAAAGCTCTGCCTGGTGGCAATCCGTATCATTGCAAGAAAATGGAAAGATACAAAAGGACCCACCTTTGTGGAGTGGATGAATCATCTCTGGTACATGTTCTCTGTGGAAAAGACTATGGTGGGATTGGGAGAACAAAAGCAACGAAAAGACTTTGAAGCAACATGGTACCCCTGCATGACAATAATGCAGCATGAAACAGTCGAAAAAGATGAAAACGCATACTTGTTTGATTTTTATATATAAGAAACAATGAGACACTGGACCTGGCAAGTTGGGAGGGGTAGAGAGGGAGGGGAATGGGAACAGAAGAAACCAAACTGTATGATTCTAACATGTGAATGTGAAATTTCGAGTTGTTTAAAGTTAATAAAAATATCTTTAAAAAAAATTAATAATAATAATTAATTCCTAAATAATAGTCAAGAGCTGGCTTATGTAACAAATCAGTTCTCAAATTCTAAACAATTATAAAAGTACAATAATTGTAATAACTCAGTAATCACAAAGGTTAACCGGTGACGTGTTTTGGGAAAACCAAGGCCACATAGAAGAGCAAACAACCTGTGACAAAGAAGCGGGCGCCTAAAAGGAAGGTATCCCTCGAGGACCTTCATATCTCCTCAGAGGAGAAACAGGGCTCTGAGAAGGACTGGAGAGAGAGACCGCTTTCCTCGGATGAAGAAAGCCCTCCTCCCTAAAAATGCTAATAGACCTCACCTGCAGTGCCCTGAGGGGGATGAGCTCTATGGTTTAGAGGAGGGGGAGTCAGACCCCCCCAGGAGGAGGAGGACTGACCAGTCTCGATTGCCTCTGACACACTCCTCTCCAGAGGAAGGGGAATACTCTAATACCCCCTCCCTGCACAGGGAGATTCCTAAAAAAAACAGGCAGAGGCTTTCCCATGCAGGCGTGGGACAGCCTGTTCAGACAGTTCCACAAGGTGCTGTGGACTGTAGAGAAGCCTGCAAGGGATCAGACTCCTCAGATGATGATTCTCTAGGGAATTCCTCCCCAGAATCCCTGGTAAAGGAAAAGGCCTATGATAAAAAATGAGTGATAACTCCCAAGATTGACATGCTGCAGCTTCGTTAATGAGGTGGTCAGTGTTCCCCTCAGAAGGGGACCTGTACCCCTCAGACTCCACAGACAGGAGGGTTGAGTCGGCACTTAGGTGCAATTTTGAGGCAACCTCCGCTCTGTTCTGTACGGCTATTGCTGCCTCCTATGCCACTCGAGCAGTGGTCAATGGGTTTGAGCAGGGCAGGGATTCAGAACCACCCACCCCCAGAAAAAGCAGGGTCCTGGCCTTCGATACCACCCTCACTGTGACCCTATTACTCAATGCCTCCACAGGTATCCTCACATGGCCAGCCCGTGGCATGGCCTTGAGCGTGGTAGCCAGGAGGAGGCTCTGGCTGAGATCTTGGAGAGGGGACTGATCTGGCTGAGATCTTGGAGAATACCAAAGCAAAAACGCTGTTTGGGGTCTACGTTGATAAAGTGTTAGCAGAGGCTTCCAACAAGTCCTCAAAATGCGCGCTATAGCAGTTTTCTAACACCAGGTGTAGCTTTAGTTCCACACCCACGAACCCCCCAGCAGCCCTACCGACTCATGAACTTTTAACCAAGACTCCATGGACCCAATGGGAAGAGGTCACTAGAGACACAGCCAGAGAGACCTGGGTCCTAGCAGGGGCAAAGAGGGGACAGGTCACATACCCCAAGGCGAACTCCTGACTATCCCACAGCAAGGCCTCCAGAGCGACTTTAACTTTTCAAGTAAAGGTGGGTCAGCACATGCTCAGACAGATGGGTACTGGACATTATAGAGCAAGGGTACATCATTGAACTAAAGAGAGAGAGTCACTAGACTCCTTTACCCCATCACCAGTCTGAAAGAATCTGGAAAAACACCGTGCCATGGCCACTGAGATTGCCAGACTGCTGGCTATTGGGACCATAGAGACAGATCCAGAGCTAGACCATGGACTGTACTCACTCCTCTTCTTAGTGCCAAAATAAATAAATAATTTTTTAAAAGTCAGATGAATAGTGTGGTGTTCTCGATCTAAAGAGGCTAAATCAGTCGGTGAAGTGAAGGAAGTTCAAAATGAAAACAGTGACCTCAATTTTCTCAGCCATTTCTCCAGGAGATTGGCCAGCCTCTTTAGATCGAAGGAGGCTTGTTTGCATATAGCAGTCCATCAGAACCATTGTCGTTATCTCTGTTTTTATTACAACAGGGCACACTGGCAGTACAGGGCCCTTCTGTTTGGCCCGTCTGCCTCCCCCAGGACCTTCACAAAAGTGTTGGTTCCTCTGGTGGCCAATCTGTGCCTAGAAGGGATACATATTAATCCGTACTTGAATGATCTCCTGATCTGGGCCACGTCCCAGGCGAAGGCCATAAAAGACATACAGATAGCTGTCCAATACTTGGAGATGCATGGATTCATAGTGAATTACAAGAAGAGCTCCCTTGTTGCATTACAAACCCAGGAACAGCTGAGAGTCATAATCGACACCTCTCAGGACAGGATATTTGTTCCAGAGGAGAGAGAGACAAAAATCAGGAATCTGGTCACACAGATCCAAGCCCAGGCCAGCTCTCCGCTAAAACAACCAGCCAGGCTACCCTTCCAAGAGGAGATCACATGGGACCTGAACCCCTGAGTACAAATCCCTCAGAGTCAAGGACTCCCGCAACTGGTGGCTCTCAAGTTCCCGCTTCTTGGCAGGGATTACTCTTTCAGAGCCACACCAAGTGGTGGTGATGACAGATGCGAGTCTGACAGGCTGGGCGGCTCATTTGGGGAAAGACATGGTCCCTGCCGGGTATTTTTTTATTATTATTATTATTTTTGAGTATAAACTGACTCGAGTTGAGGGCAGTGCATCAAGCCCTCCCATTGTTTCGAACTCAAAAGTTCAAAAAAAATAAATAGCAAGGAGAGCTGCTTGAGTCCTGGTCGGACCCACACCACTTGATTTGGGAACCATCTGTCCTATCCATGGAGGCTACAGGAGTCTGGGAGTGGTTCCACACTGAATCTCTCTCCTGGCGGAGACACAGGAAGTCTGAGGTAGGGCTGCGACTGCCACGCCCCTTCCCCACTGCCCCTCTGGACGTTGAGAGGCATAAGCTACCTCAGGGTGACAGGGAGCCTCGGCAGATGCTCCTCTGCTTTGCTTATGGACAGGGACAAGAACGTCAGCCCAAACTGGCCCTCTACTTACCCAGGTCCCACGTTTGGTGTCTCCTGCCAGCGCCGCCCCATACTGGGTGCGAGCCCCATACCTACTCCATTAGCTGCAGAGCGGGTAGGAGACCTAAAATGGCACCCACAAAAACTCACGCCACAGCAGAGGACGCAAAAACCTCCGGCAGCTCAGCCGACAGTTGAACCGCCCGCAGGGGCACAACAGCAGCAGCAGCCAGGGCCCCTAAGGACAGTGACCTGCACATGCTGGTCCTTAATTAAATCCTCCCGATGCTAGACAAAATGTAAAAGTGGCAGGAGGTAAAGAAACTCTGCCACCCATCCCAAGCCTTCTTACTCAGGGGCCACTCATGTACGACAGCCCTCAATATCTAAGACTGACAGGAAAGGGAATCCCTTCAGAAGCTAGGTTGTTCAGATCAAGTCCTAGAAACACTTTTGGCTGCACGCAAAGACGTGACAAAGGGATTCTATCAATCCACTTGGAGGACTTTTACTAAGTGGTGTAAATCATGCCAGAAAGATTCAGCTGATGTGAAAATCGCACTTGACTTTCTCCAGAAGGGCCTAAAACCTAACGCTATATCTCATCAAGTAGTGGCCATAGATAGCGTACTGGAGCTTCCACAGGTTCTAGACTGAAGGCTCATCCTCATGTTAGATTTCTTCAGGCAGTCAGGCTAATCTCCCCTCTAGTGGCTCATAGATTCCTAATTGGAATCTCAACGTAGTCTTGAGAGCACTCCTCTGGCCTCTCTGAACACCTGAGGGAAGTTTCACTATATTTTCAGAGACTTTAGTTTTGAAGTTAGACTCAGCCTTTATTCCTAAGGTCAACACACTCTTTCACAGAGTGCAGAAAATCTGCCTCCCTTCTGTCTGTCTGAGACCATCGCACCCTAAAGAGGCACCGTGGCACAAATTGGTCGTGTGTAGAGCATAAACAATTTACATAGAAAAAACTGAGGGATTCAGGAAATCCCCTGCCCTTTTCATGAACTACAGTCCCCCAACAGAGGAGTAAGAAGGCATCCAAGACAGTCCTACCAAAATGGGCGACATCCTGTGTCTCAGAGGCATATAGTGTGCAGGATCTAATTCCTTCTCAGGGAGTTAAGACGCACTCCCTTGGGGGAGGGATTCCACTTATTACTTTATTTATTTATTTTTTATTTAATTGATTTTTACCCCGCCCCTCCTGCGAAGCAGCCCGGGCTTCCATACTCTAGGCATCCTACAAGGTGGTGTGCACAGCAGCCACATGGGCCTCTCTGCACACTCTTACAAAACATTATAAGATCCATACAGTAGAATCTGTTGAGGCTGCCTTCAGTCGCAGGATTCTACAAGGGGTACTGGAGTGGGAGCCTCTTTATCCGGAGGAGGAAGGGGTTTCATCTTCTAGTCTCTCCCTGTATTGGAAAGCTGGGTCACTGCTCTGTTACTTCCCCAGTGTGATGAAGTGATGTCCAGGGAAAGCTCAGGAGAAAGGAAAATTGGGTGTTGTACCTGAGAATTTTCCTGGACATCACTTCAACCCTCCCTACCTTTTGGAAGGATGAAACAATAGTCTTATTCAGAAGGTAGCTCCCTGTTCTCGTAGGGAGGTCAACTTCATAAGGCTTAGAGTTCTAGGCTTTGGGTCTGTTGTTTAGTCCCTAGGTTACAGTTGGTAACTACTTGGTTTTAAGTATTTAGGAGCTTAATCCAGAAAATCATTGAAAGACTCCTAGTGATTTCTGTGCACTTGGGACAGCCCCTAGTTTTGTAGTGTCTCTTACTATTTATAAAATAGTGTTCAAAAAATGTTCTCGTTCAGGACTGAATTGCTTTATATGTACACAATGCTGAAAACTGAGGAAATACAGAAAAGGCTGGTTATCTAATATAAATGAGTATGTTATGTGGGAATAAGTGTTCAAACATGTGATACATGAGAATTTGTTTAAGGTTTTTCTATTATAAAATAGCAGGATTTAGCAAGTGATAATAGAATATTGTAGCTAGTGTGCAAAATCTGGATTTGCCTCTTACTTGTCTGCATTTTCTCCTCCCCAAAGCACCATATGTAAAGGTGTATTTATTAGAAAATGGAGTCTGCATAGCCAAAAAGAAAACAAAGGTGGCAAGAAAAACACTGGAACCGCTTTACCAACAGCTCTTGTCATTTGAAGAGAGTCCCCAAGGAAAAGTGTTACAGGTAACTTATATCATTACTCTGTACTTAATTTCTCACTCAGCGAGTCCAAACTGGATGTAGCCACATGAGCTAGGGCCAGCCCAGTCCCCTGCCATCGAAGCTATCGCACTTTGGGCGGACAAGGAGAGCAGGCCACACACGCGCACACACACACACACACCATATCGCTGGAAACGTGGTCGGCTGGACCATGTCAGAGATCCCACAATGTCCTGGGGTGGCAGAGGAGCCAGCCAACCCACCATCCCCCACCCACTATCCCGGCCATGCTGTGGCTCTGCACCACTGCTCAAGACCCCACGGTGGACCTCACCGTGGGGCGGGAGGCAGCCCCTTAACCTGATTCAGGCAGCATTACACATTGGGCAATGCTGCTATGCACTGGGTGATGCAGCACATAGCAACCAGCTGCCTGCTCCGCCCCCGGGCAGGGTGAGCATCTAGCAGCTGCCAGCTACATGACACACTGAATTGTAGGGTAACGCTGCCTGATGTTGGGTTATGCTGCCCAGATCAGGTTAATGTCTCATGTGGCTTCACCCATTGTCTTTATCTGGCAGCTGCTGGATAAATGACACTGCATTGCAATATAATGCTGCCCAAATCTGGTTAATGTCTTGTGTGGCTTCACCCTGTCTACATCTCCTTCTGCCAGCCCTTTGATTACAAACCCTCCCAGAATCGGTCTCTGCCATAAGGATGCCTTATGCTCTCTTGATGACTAGCCAGTAAGAAGTGCTTTGAGAACACTGGCACCAGCATACTTTACATCTAATATTTCTGTGGCTCCATTTCACACTTTGATCTCTCTTCGAGTGATTTTAGACGAGCTCCTCCCCACCCACCATCCATCCACTATACGTGTTGCAGGGCTGAAGTGGTGAACTATGGGTGCCCTGCAACATGTATAATGGGCAGAAGGTGGGTGGGCAGATGCTTGTTAAAAGCACCCTATAAAGCCACTTTTATTCCCAATGGGTTCACAGCCCAGAATGGCTATGTCATTGTATCCGATTCAAAAGTGAAATACGTTCTTTCACAATTGGTGAAAGTTTGGTTTGTTAATAGTACCTGAATGTGTCGTCTTAATAGATTGCAGATGATCACAGCTTTTGTGTTGCTGTTATCTCTTTTTTGTTTCCTTTTCCAATAGATCATTGTTTGGGGAGACTATGGACGTATGGATCACAAATCTTTTATGGGAGTGGCACAGATACTTTTAGATGAACTTGACCTGTCCAATATGGTGATTGGATGGTTCAAACTTTTCCCCCCTTCTTCCTTAGTAGATCCAACTTTGGCCCCTCTGACTAGAAGAGCTTCCCAATCATCTCTTGAAAGTTCAACAGGACCTTCTTATGCTCGCTCATAGCAGCTGTAAAACTGTTGTCATAGCAACCAGCGTTACAAAAAAAATGTACAGGTCGCAAACCCTGGTAACACTGCATGCTTAATGTTGTGTCTTCTGAGCCTGTTTCTAGGGCTACAAAGCGATCCTGTATTCTCAGAGGAAGTTGCACACATTGTGCCCTAAAGAAGGCCCTCAGGAGAAGGATTGGAGCTGGAAAGAACGAACAGGTTTGGAGTTCAGTGACACTCAGTTTTGGCCCAATCAGAAGCCATGGATAAAACTAAAAGAATCAGTCTGTCTCATGCAACAAAAGTCCTTTTCAATGGCATATCTATTTTGTTGTTTCCTTTTCGTTGTTTATCTGCCCCACACAAGGCCTGGTAATGCCACAGAAATGGAGCCACTACCCCCCAAGAAGCCATGTTACAAGTCAGTGGAATTGCAGACATCAGAAGAAAAGAATGGAAGGTGATTTCCATAGGACCGTTGCCTTTTCTTTTGCAGAGTTATTTAAGACCCAGGGAAAGTCATCATACTAGAAAGGTTCAAGACTTCTAGTGGCAGGCTTCGGAACTCCAGTTATCACTACAGTGAAACCCCACATGATGGACTCTCTCTGAAAAACAAAATTCTGTGGATATACTGGACTGTATGAAATTAAAGAAACTTTTTTGCATGGACACAGATTTAGCTGAACACTTAAATTATTTTCTTGGGGCTGCAACTTGCAAAAAAAAAAAAAAGAATAAATCAGCCATTTTCAACAATTTATATTATTTTTAAAAATAAATTTCACTAGTGCATGGTTTTAAAGGGGCGAGAATGCAACAGGGTGATACAAAGACACACCACGTCTGTCATTCTTTAAACCAATCATGGTCTGTGTTTTTGCAGACGTATATTAAAAATAAAAATAATTTCTAGCAAATATTTAAAATTATGTTTATGTGACAAGAAATAAGTGTAATATATTAAATTTATTTAAATGTAAAAGGTACAAGCCTTGTAAAGTTCAACATATGTGCAAATTGTACACTTCTTTTCCCTTCTTTTCTCTATATGTCCTCATCATCTCCTTCCTTTTGCTCTTTTATCCCCCTCTTAACCTCCCAAGATGATCATTATACTCTAAAACTGCTACCTTTTGACTTAGTCCTCTCTTATGCCCCATATTTGGTTCAGGGTTGCAGATGGGTCTGCATTTCTGAATTCTTTGAGAGAAATACTGTTTTAAAACTTACTTTTTTCAAGCATGTTGAAAAGAATTTTGCAACATGGCTTGGAAGTACATTAAAGTAATTCAGCATGTATTTGATAAAAAAAGATATTTGAACTTTTTGCAGTTTATTGTACAGTGCATGGTAACTTATTTTCATTTTTTCTCACCTTCAGATTAAATTCTACAGCAAAATACTGGAATCATGTGGCCATTGTCAAATGTCTTCAATAAATTTGTTTTCAGCACCAGCGTCATTCATTCAAGGGTCTAACTATCATTTCTTGAAGGTCTTGGAAAAAAGGGGAAAATAAAGAGTGTCTGATTAAGAACTAAATTTCAGCAGATTATCATTTGCACTGAGCCAACCAAATTGCCACACATTTGAAGTTATAATAAGCAGCTAAGGTTGCTCATACCTCTCATTTTGTTATGCTGTAAAGTTCAGTTTTTCATGGACTCTATGTCTGAAGGCAAAGAGGTTATTAGTGAGCATCAGCCTGCCATAAAAGGTCAAGCCTCCAATTTGTAATCGCCTTAATGAAAGTGAACACTTGCAATCAAAGTTATTAGACACCATCACCAAAAGCCTCAATTCAAAGTCAGCAGATGTTAAAACACCTGTTTCCTGTGTCACTGGC
This sequence comes from Sphenodon punctatus, assembly GCA_003113815.1. Classification (NCBI taxonomy): domain Eukaryota; kingdom Metazoa; phylum Chordata; class Lepidosauria; order Sphenodontia; family Sphenodontidae; genus Sphenodon; species Sphenodon punctatus. The sequence goes on from QEPC01006863.1 coordinate 4,242,424, forward strand.
AAATACCACCAAGGGGGGGTGCTGCAAGTTCAGATTTCTTATTTAACTTCTATTTCAAGGGAATGTAACCAGTTAACATTTAATGATATTGTCCTTTTTTCGGGGTTTTTATATGCCTTTAACACATACCTATGATTTAATGTTGAAAGTTTGCAATAATTTGTTTAGATATACATAGCATTTCACTTTTAATTAAGGCCATGTACACAGGAAAAATTGATTTTGTTTAAAAATACTAATGCTGCCCATCAGAAAAATGTATGATGTTGAGTGCAAAACAAACAATAGGTATCACTTTAAATGCCTTTTGCTATACATGGTGCAATATGATATACATCAAGACTATGTCTTGTCATTCTGAGATTATATACAATGGATCGATGTTAATGAACAGACTGGTAAAACTATGTTGATTGAAATAATTTAGACAACTGAGTACCAGCAATATATGTGTACTAAGGACATACAGTCTACAATAGCCCCCCACATTTTTAAAAATGCATAACCATTTTCCAAATACTATGAGATGCAGTCACACTTTCTTTTATGCATAAATCCTGCATAAATTATTCCTAATTTTAAAAAGAAAGATATGACTGTATGGAAGGTTTGTACATACTTGTCCTTATGCAGTATTTATTTAAAAGTTGTAATTTTTTTAATTTTCACATCTGCAACTCTACTTATAATTTAGTCATGTAAATAGCACTATTCCAGTGACCACTGCTGTCTTGTAAATAGTGCGTTTTAAAAGTAAAGGGAATTACAGTTGGAAAAAAGGGCAGATTAGGCCTGTTAAAGAACACCAACTAATGTAAATCAAATTCATTCTGGTGATGGTATTTAACACTTTAAATAAAACATTTTCTTTACAGAATTTGTACGTGATTTTTTTCTCTTCCTAAACACTATCCTGTGCTAGGTTCTTTGTAGGTGGCTGTGAGATTCATGGAGTATTGCACTGGAAAACAAAAACATTCATGTTCAGTTAGTTCAAAAATGGTTAATCATCACGTTCAGGTAGCATGCTGGTATGGTTGTTACCATTGCATGTAACAGGACTTAAAATTTATAATTTTATAATCATTGGAACCACTTACCTATTGATATGGTAAATTCATCATTATTTGAAAGCTTTAAGACTGCAATCCTGACTCTGCTTACTTCAGAGTAGTCCTATTTTAGTCAATGGTATTACTCCAGACTAAGTTATTTTAGGATTGCAGCCAGAAAGATACAATCTAGTTTAGCTAGCAGTTACAAGCTTGCTGCGGAAATGACTGGATTTATACTGGATGTCAGACTAGATTATTATGGTTGCTTCTTTGTGACCCCATTTTGTGGGTAAGGCCCAGATTCTTTTATTTCCGGAAACTTGGATGAAAGATGTTTTTTTTCTTTCAATAGTTTCATAACCTTTGCTATAAATGCTTGGAAAGACAAGAAAAAAGGTCAGTGGTGCGGGGGGGTTAGTCACACTTGTTTCCGTTACGATTCCATGCAAGGTGGAACAAGTTAATACAGGGTCTGACCTTGTGCAGGCAGTGATTCTGAGATTCCTGCAGAGACCCTCCCCAGTTGTGATAAATGTATATCTTCCACCTAGGAAGGAGAATACTGGTGGGCCCTGGATCTGATTAGGTTAGCTGACCTGTTGAGAGAGGAACATGGAGGAATTGAAACCATAATTGCTGGTGATTTCAACGCACGTATAGGACAAGCACATTTGAAACTTCCCACGGACATTGAAGATATTTAGGCTCCTTGTATGATGGATCAAGTGACTAATACAAGGGGGCAGGAATTGTTACAATTTATGTATGCTGCTAACTTTCCTATGCTTAATGGTAGATGTGATTCCGACTCCCTAGGTGCCATTACCCTTTGTAATACTAATGGTATGAGCATTGTTGAATTATTTTCTGGTGGAATGTGTTAATGGGTATAACTATACCAATTTTGAAGTTGTCTCTAGAGTGGAGAGCAAACATTTCCCATTCATTGTTACATATCAGAGCATTAATTGCCCAGATATTGAGCAGAATAGAGCCAAGTACCAGACTGTGGAAAAAGTGGTCTGGAATGATAAGGCTAAAGAGGTGGCACAATGGATCTCGAATGAGGAATATTATCTGGAATGTGAGGATAGGTTGGAGTTGTATGGTATTTTTGTTAGGGAAATACAAGATACTTTGATCCCTAAAGGAGAAACGGGTTGGTAGGAAAACCAACCTGTTTCTCATTAGGGATCAAAGCAGAGTAGTTTAATGCAGATTGCATCAGAGGAAAAAAAGGAATTGATGAAAATCCTGGGATGTTGGAAGGGCAATCCATCGGAGTATAATCAGATCCAGCTGTTAATGGCTGAGCGGACCTACAAAAAGACACTAGCACTACAAAAAGATGAGTTTCAGGAGAAAATATATAAAATTTAAAGCAGTTACCCAGAATGATTCCAGAACATTCTGGCAACTGATTACTGGTAATAAAAAAGGAAGGAATATTCCACCAGATGTTTACATTAATGCTGATGGCTGGGTGTCTTATTTTTCACAGAAGTATGCTGGTTTTTCTTTAGAAGAGGAGGAGGTTTGATTTAATTGTACCTGGCCCCAAGATGAAAGGAAGCACCTTTATGAGAAAATTTCTTATCTCTGAGGGACAATTTTAAAAATTATAATAGCAGGTATCTAGACACAAGGCGGCAGGGCCAGATTTATTGCCCCCAGAAGTAATTAAAATCAGGACTGCTGGATTCCAATTCTCGTGGGACTGATTAAAGATATAATATTGTACAATGGATATCCAGGGGACTGGAAACAAAATGTAGTGGTTCCTATCTTCAAGAAAGGTGATAGGAATAACCCTGATTGTTATCGGCCAGTTAGCCTAATCCGCATTCCTGCTAACATCTATGGTTGACATTTGTTGGATCTTGAATGTAATTGGATGAATTCCAATGATATAGTTGGAGAAGAGCAAGTGGGTTTCAGGTGTGACCGTTCATGTATCGACCAATGTTTTTCATTATATTATATTATGAAGAAATACTTAAACCAGAATCTAATACTTAAACCAGAATCTACAGCTCTATGCAGCCTTTGTGGCTTTGAATGCTGCCTTTGATGCTGTAGATAGACAGCTGCTATGGGAGAAATTGTATATCTTAGGTATGGACCAGGCTTTAATTTGTCTACTCCCAGAGTAAGTGATTTTAGGATTGCAGCCAGAAAGATACAAAATTGTTTAGTCAGCAGTTACGAGCTTTCTGTGGAAATGACTGGATTTATACTGGAGGTCAGACTAGATTATTATGGTGACTTCTTTCCGACCCCTAAGATCTATGGATCTAGTGAAAACCATGCCAAGCTACTACTAGCATTTTTTTTTCAACACGCTCATTTCCAAAAATATAGCACTCCTTGGCTTCCTATTAGTTATTGTGTAAAATTAAAGTTTAAAAGATAGACCATTAGAACCAGTGTAGCTTACTGACTAAGGTAATGCTAATCATACAGTTTAGACTCATGCTCAATGTTGTCTTAGCCATTAACTCAGAGTGACCATAGGCAAATAGCTGTCGGCCTCATTTCCTCATATGTAAAATGGAGTTGTTAATAGCCTGCCTTATAGAATTGTAGCAGAAGTAAACGATGAGACTTGCAAAGCACTCTGAAAATGGAAAGTGCTACAGAAATGAACAATTAGATCTTCTAAGAGCCACATTCAGCCACATGGATGAATGTAGCGGGAAGTTAGTGATGTTCTCTTACATGAGGTGAAAACAAGTGAGATGGAGGCCACTGCAGCCACCTCACTTTGGACTTGCAGGGAGGGTAGTTCAAATGAATAGACACCCCTCCCCTCAGGTAAGTCCTTCTCCATGCCCCAGCGTGGCTGAGGAGCCATCCACACGCCACAAGGTGCTGCCACCAAGCAGTTGATTGAGGGGAGGGGAAGAGGAGCAGCTTACCCGGGCTGCCAAACAGCTGATTGGGGGGGAGAAGAACATGCTCTCCCAGACTGCCAAATAGCATGGGGGGGGGGCTGGAGGAGCGTACTCCCCCAGGCCATCCATGAGCTGTTTGGTGGCCTGGGTAAGCATGCTCGTGCAGGCCCAATTGTCAGACCTTGCAGCTGGGTGGTACCTAACAGATGGGAGGCTGCACATTAGTCTGGATTAGTCCAGCTGGGCAAGTCTTAGAACACACTAAATTGCTGACCTCCAGATTCCGCATCCAATAGCAGCCACCCACCCACTCAAAGGCAGAAGTGGGCAAACATTGCCAACCATCAAACTAAGAAGCAGGTGACTTGGGGGCTACTCTTGTTTGTTTTCACCCATGGTGTGAGTCAGGCCACTGAAAACAGTTACAAAGGCACATCCAACTCTGTATTCTATAGTACAGAGACGGAGAGTTGCTCTAGCTGATGCGCTACGCAGGAGTTGGTTGGGAACCGAGAAAAGAAAGCATGGAAGTTTTAAGCATGGTTTGGTCCAGGTTTCTTTAGCTACTGGCCAACACCCTTTGCAATGGAAAAGCATAGATGTAACTGACACACAGACTGCATTATCACTGGGCAAAACACGCATTTGCCTCTGGGAAAAACTCCAGGAAACAAATGCGCATGTTTTGTCTGACGGGAAAGCAAAGCTGCACGGCTTTGCCTCGGATCATGCGGAGGTTACAGAGCACGATTTAGCTCTGTAACCTCCGCCTGATCAGAGACAAAGCCGTGCAGCTTTGCTTTCCCGTCAGACAAAATGTGCAGCATTTGCCTCCCTGAGTTTTTCCCAGAGGCAAATGCTGTGCATTTTGCACAGTGAGAATGCAGGTGTAGTCTTAATATTGTAGCAGCAGCTCTTGATTATGGCTTAACTGAGATGAGGGGTAAGATCCTTGCCACCTGGATCTTTGGAGAGTATCCCAGCACAAAGATTATTTAATCTGGTTTTGTGCTAATGTCAAGGACTTGTCTCAAATTATAAATGTATATTAATGCTGTAGGAAAGCATATTAATACTCTGCACTAATGAATGAGTAAGCCACTTCCAGATGAAAATGGTTGTAGACTTAGTAAAGCAGCCAGCCAGTTTTCATGGCATGCATGCATGCTTCAAACCATTCATTCACACCTTTGTGTATATGGAACTACCTATCTATATGGTGGTTTACTCCTGTTGAATATGGGAATATTACTGCTATTTCTCCTCGCATTCCCCTTTTCCTTTTTCCAAGCAGCTGCTAATCACCAAACAGAACAAAACTGTATCATCTTACTCCTAATAATCTGCTCTTAATGGCCTTGCCTTGCAACTCTGTCCTTCAAATATGAGTTGAGCTGGCAGATGAAAAGTGCAGTATGAATGCTAAATTACATTGTTTTGGAAATGGGTTTAGCTTATGTACTTTGCAGTTTTTTCAAATAATTTAAAAAATAAGAGAATGAGCTAAAGAGAAGCTCTTGTAACAATTGGTACAATTAAGTAGCATACGAAGAAAAAGACCATCTGCCCCTTCCTCCACCTGTGAGCCAACATGGCTATCATGCCAGTTAGTGTTGCACCGGGCACCGCGCACAGCCAGGAGCAGTGGCACAGAGGTGAGGGAAGGGGAACACACAGCACCACGGACACGGGGGGTGGGAGCCACAGGCCATGGAAGGGGAGGGAACCAGCCAACGGGGACAGAGTAGGGTCACGGGGGAGGACAACCAAACGGGAATGCATCGGAGCTGTCCCAAGCAGGTCCATACGGCACGGATCCCCCTCGCTGATGCAGAAGCACGGGTGGGGACAGATGCCAGCTGGATCCTGTGGGCAGCATATGCAGCTCCCGGAGGAATCCAGGAGGCGCTGTCCAGGGGCCCCAAGACCTGCACAGTCACGGAGGCACCCAGGAGGCGGGGAGGGGGCAGGGCATGGACACAGGTGAGTGGGTGGCCGTGCAAGGGACGACTACACCACGGGGAGAGCCGGTAGAGGTCACAGGCAGCAGGAACCAGCCAAAGGGGGGGGGGGATGGAGAGGAACACCACAGGCAGTGAAGAACAGGGGCTGCCCATGGAGGGGGCACAGCGACGCAGGCAAGCGGAACGGAGGCAACCGACCCAGACAGAACAGCTGTGAGGCCGCAAGGGCAAGGAGCGAGCAGGCAGTGCCCCGAGCCAGCAGGGAGATGCAGGGAGCACAGGGTGGGGCTGTCATCCATGATGCCGAAGACACGGGGTCTCACATCCAGCTGCACGGAGTCACGAAGGGAGCTGGGACAGGTTGGCCTGCCAGATGCACGTAGTTGGGACACTGAAGCATGCCCCGGCGGTAGCCCAAGCATGCCATGTGGTAGGCAATGACGTAGTAGGCCTCATATGGATCCGGCCTGGCCAGCCCTACCTGGACATCAGCACGGGTCCACACAGCTGCCATCTTCACGAGGTCCGGTGGGCTCCAACAGGGAATACTCAGCACTAGGAGGCCAAGGTATGTGCCGAGCTCCAACAGGTGGTAATATGCCGCCCCACACGAACGCTGGTAACCATGGGCCCCATGGATGGAGCAGGGCCCCCCTCCTCCAGACAGGTAGTGAACCCGGCCAGGCCACAGACCGAGAGGCCAGACACAGTCTCCGCCATGGACCACGCCACATGCAAGCACCTCATCTCCGGAACGCATCCATAAGGAATGGGACAGAGGCCCAGCGCCTCCACATGGAGCCGGCACCTCTCCCTCTTACCTGTCAATTAGCATTGATGGGGGTCTCCATCCTCCCTGTCCCCCAAGCCCGCAGCTTGGGCTTCATCGTCAACTCGCACCTTACCTTCAAACCCTACATTGACTCCATGACCAAATATGGCCGCTTCTCCCTCCACAACATTGCCAAGATCCGTCCTTTTCCGTCTGTCTCCTCTGCCAAAACACTCATCCACGCCCTAGTCAGCTCACACCTCGACTATTGTAACCTCCTCCTCGCTGGCCTTCCCCGCTCTCACCTTGCTTCCCTCATCTCTGCTCAAAACTCTGGTGCCAGGATCATCTACCTAGCCTGTCGCTTTGACCACTTGCAGCCTTTTCTCTCTCCACTGGCTCTCTCTTCCTGAGTGTATTCTGCACAAGCACTTAATCTTCACCTACAAAGCCCTTTACAACCTTGCTCCCCCCTACCTCTCTGCCCTGATCTCCCTCCGAACCCCTACTCGAGCACTCCACTCCTCTTCCATCCCCTCCCTCACCCTCCCACATCTCTCCTGCTCCCCCAACCGCCTTCGTCCCTTCTCCCATGCTGCCCCGCACGCCTGGAACTCCCGCTTTGCCCTCACCCTCCACGCCTTCAAGTCCCTCCTCAAAACCCATCTCTTCTGCTCCACCCTTCCTACCTCCTGCTACCCATTCCCACCCAGGATTACCCCCCACCTGTTATCTGTAAACTCCCAACTTACTGTAACCAAGCTAAGAATGTGTACCTGAGCTCTCATATCCTCATGAATGTTGCATCACTTGTCTCTCACTCTGTTCCCCCTTCCCTGTCTCCCCTCCCCCTGTCTTTAGATTGTAAGCTCTCGGGCAAGGACCATGTCTACCTTATTCTTTGTAAAGCACCAGGTACATTGCTGGTGCTATATAAATGCTTATAATAATAATAATAATAATAATTAATAATTAATTAATAAATAATAGCCGAAGTAGTGAAGGCCGGAGTCCAGACTCGCATAGACACCAGAGAGGGTATCTAGGCAGCACAGGAGCAATTGCACGGCCGGGGAATGCTACAAGTCACGTAGGGCCATGGTCTCCCGGAAGGTCCAGCTATGGGGGGCACCAGGCAATCCGGGGCGCGGGAGCCCCAGAGCAGCACTGCTGGCCATGGTCCAGCGGGCAGAGGGTCTGACCAGCAAGGAAAGAGGGGCCCCATGATCCCATGTGGGCTGGGGGGGAAGCAGGGGAGCTCCAAGGACAAGCGATAAGCCTGCAGGCCGCAACACGGCACGGCTAGCGAGCGATGCATGGGGAGTAGACCCAGCACAGCTGCAGGAACTGAGTGCATGGACTGTCCAGCAAGCACTGATAGAAGGAGGTGATGACAACAGGCAACCAGCTGCAGACCGCACTGATGGGTGCATGCGGGCCTGGGACTCGAGTCCCCAGAACGGGAGTGCAGGTGCACCCAGGAGAGGGGCACCGTCTGTAGGTACACACTGGCCGGCAGGCGAGCACAACCGGCATGAGGAGCCCAGGGAAGGCCCCAGTGGCACAGCTAAGCAACCCCATGCCAGCTGGCGGCGGGGCAGGCGAGGGCAGCCACTAAGGGTGCGCCGTGGCCTGCCCCACAGGTGCACAGGCGGGGCATGGAACTGGGGCGGGCCTGGGACATGGGGAGGAGAGCCGTGCGCCGGACCGCACCACAGGCACCCGCCCACATGGACGCAGGCCAGAGGACCACATGTTGGCTGTTCCTGGACCTAACTGCAGAGTGGCACCGGCAGCACACCAACCTCCAGTGGCTCACCACGGAGCTGCTCCACATGAGCACCCACGTCCATGGGTGCCTTGCAAGGACTGCTGTGGCTGACCAGCATGCCCACCACAGGTGCAGGTGCTCCCAGGCCGGGCTCAGGGCCCTGCAGGCGTCTGGGCCATACCAATGGGCCCTGTGCCTCACCTGCGGGTGCCTCGCTGTCCTCCAAGAGGCAGCCGGCCAATACAATTGGCGCCAGGCAGTCATGGGGAGTGTGGTAATGCTCGCTATGCCCATGCAAAGGTGGCTCTGGGTCACAGACCGGGCACAGAAATGGTAGGCCAGGGTCTTGGCACGGTGGGCCGATGCAGCATGGAGGGCAGACAATCCCTTATGTGGAGGTCGCTGAGCTGTTGGTGCCCTGGCTGGAGCAGCTGCGCACCCCCATGTGCTCCCCCATACCCGTGGTCCACCATGTGGCTATAGCAGGCTGGGCACTTGCAACACCAGATTCCTGCCGGTCCATGGTGCAGCACTTCAATGTGGGACTAAGCACCATCATGGACATCTGCCGGGACTTCTGCGAGGCCATGGAGGGGTGTACTCGACTGAGTGATCCAGCTGGTGGACCAGGAGGTTGTGGTGGCTGGCTTCAAGGCTGGTGGGTTCCCCAACTGTCTGGGTGCTGTGAATGGTACCCACCTCGAGATCCTCCAGCCCCCCAGTGGTGAGTACATCAACAGGCACGGGTATCATTCCTTGCAGCTCCAGGCGTTGTGGACCACCAGGGCCGGTTCATGGACATCTTCACCAGCCATTCCAGTCACAGCCACAATGCCTGGATCCTCACCATCTCACCCCTCTATGCCCGGATGTACCGGAGGGACTTTGCCGACATGGAGATGACTAGGATCGAGGGGGTGTTGATGCCCCCCTGCATCCTGGGAGACCCGGCCTACCCGCTCCTCCGCTGGCTCATGAAGGCATACCCGGTCCCCAGGACCCCTGTGGAGGCATTGTTCAACTCCCGGATATGTGCCTCGAGGGCCGTGGTCGAGAGAGCCTTCAGTGCCCCCAAGCAACGCTTGAGGTGCCTTGCAAGTCACCTGGACTTTGCTGTGGAGACCTTGGCCCTCGTGATTGGTACCTGCTGTGTCCTGCACAACATATGTGAGACCGATGAGACCGCCTTGGCTTCCATGCCCCAGCAGCCACCAGGACCCGTGCCACTCTATGTGAATGCTGAGAATCCACGGGAATACTGCTATGTGAAGCGGATCCACACTGTCCTGGCAAGGAGTATAGCCAGTGAGCCCGGGGCCTGAGCTTGCTTGTCCAGTCCCGGGGCCACCCATGGGCTGCCACGGGACACCCCTGGTCCCCACACCATCTGCACAGGTAAGTCCCAGAACCAGCTGTCCCGGCACCTGTGCCCACCCACACCGTGTGAGGGCTTCCCCATGGCAGGTCCCACCTGTCATTGAGTCGCAGCCGAGCTGATCCCCTGCCCCTTTCCTGTTACCATGAAGCAGACAATAAAGCTGTTGTTGTTGCTAACCCATTTGTTTATTGTCCGTGCAGTGCCCCCTGTGCCCTACCCCTTCCCCCCCCCCTGCTCCCTGGCCCGCCCTACCTCCCCATCCCCTGGCCCCCCCCTCCCAACCTTGCTGCTTCCTGGGCCATCCTCTTGGCCGCCTAGCAAGCACTGTGGAGCTCTCCTCGCCCCCACTGTCTGTCCCCGCAGCCGCCGGTAAGTATGACCCGATCCCTGGGGGGGGTGTTTAACACACACACCCCACCCCCCAGGGATCACCCCTACTAAAGTGCATAGCTTGCATTACCTTGCGGAGCTCCGGCGGCGGCGGGCGGTCTGGCGGCCTCAGCGCCGGCTGTGGCTGCCGGCGTCAGAGACGCTCTAGGCCTTCCGGG
>QEPC01006863.1:4253182-4272292 GCA_003113815.1 Sphenodon punctatus
ACACAGCGCCCCATTGAACTCAATGAAATAAATCCGGTACCGGTATACCGGATTTAATCCGGGAATCCGGTTTTTGCAGAACCGGTAACCGGTAAATCCGGTAGCCGGTAATGGGCCCGGGGTCCCACCTCTACCAACCACCCAAATGTGGCACTGGGGCTGTCCATCCCCTCCACAGCTTCTGTGGGGGGCTGCAGAAGCAGTTGGAGTGAGAATGGGTCAGTGGAGTAGCAAGTGTTGGGCACGTGCTGGGAATTTGGCATGCACTGGCGTTTTAAGGCAGATGTGAGAGTAAAAATAGAGAGAGGGTTGCTCCTCAGAACACTAGACTTTAGGTGGTCACATGTGGTGCGCAGGCAATCCTAGCTAGGCAGGTGCCTGCCTGTTTAAACTTTTCAAAACATTTGACATGTTCTGCAGAATTCACTTCATGGCGTCTACTGCAGCCATGGAGATGTATGCAGACAACTTCATGTTGCTCGTTATCGTGTAGGGTGGCCCGATATGCAAATTTTAGAGGACACACAAGAAATACAGGTTGCAGGGCTGCACTGGAGCCAATGCAGTCCTGCAACCTGTATTTCTCATGTGTCCTCTAAAATTTGTGTACCTGGCCACCGTATTTTCATGGTCCAGGCCTTCTTGACCACCGCAGAGCAGAAACTGCAAACAAACCATCAGATCCAAGCAGCCTGCTGCTGTTGCATCAAGGAAATTTCTAGGCACGGGTAGGCACTTGCTTGATTTGTGGCCAGGGCATTTAGGTGCACTACAAGGAGGTGGTGGCTCCTCCTGCTTTGTTAGAAAGTAGTAAATTTATTTGATCAGCAGCTTTGCTATTATCAAAATACAAATACAAAATACAAATAAATAATAATCAATAAATACAAACCTTAAAAGCAATTAAAATCAGCCATCAAGGCTCATAAATACTCCCTCCTGGAAAAAGCCAGGGGGATAATTGATAGGTTCAGGCAGAACATTACCACTCAGGAAGATCCTCAAGTTCAGAAAAGCAACAGTTCACCTTCTCAAAACAAAGCAACAGTTCCTTATTCATCAAGGGCTACTTCGTTCTCTCTCCATAAGATACATAAACATCCCTACATTTTAAAGTATTCACTCATCTGTTGTGCCTACTAACCTAAGGTAAAGGTCCTCAGGTTCTCCACCCTCCAGGGGTACCACTCAGTTAACCAGAGCTCTCTCTGGACCTTATACTGAGGGCAGTAAAACAGAACATGCGGAAGAGTCTCAATAGTGTCAGGGCACCATCTGCACTTCCTATCTTCCCTAGGGGTTAGATCTCTCCTCCCCAAGACCTCTACTGTGCCAAATAAATTGAAGCGAAACAAAGTTACCATCCTTCGCACTCTAAGATCCACAAAATGATCCAAGGTTCTAAACCCGCCACCACCTTAACCTGCAAATAGTGGCGAGATATCTTATATTTTGCAAACAGTTCTAGATCTTTCCATTGAGCCCATTCCTTGGCTCTAATTCTTAACTCTTGCTTCCCAATTTGATTAGCAGCTCCTGCTTTGGTGCTATTCAGACACCTTTCTTTGGCGAGAACAAACGGTGCTGGGGAAGATCAGAGCCACTTATGCACACTGAGAGCAATCTGTCCAGGGACGTGGCTACCATCATCAATGCCCTATGTATGGCTGTACTGACTGAGAAGCTTTCCTGGGTGAAGACGCAAAGTACAGACTGGTGGAAGAACATTCTGTCCTTGTGGGAAGACTCAGAGTGGGTTACAAACTTCAGGATGTCCTGTCGCCTCGTCCTGCAGATAGCCAAGATCCTCAGGCCTCACCTGAAGAAACACAGAATGGTGATGTGGTCACCCAGCCCAGTAGAGAAGCGCGTGGCCATCTGGAAGTCTGCCACTCCAAACGCCTGCCATTCTGTCAGCCAGTAATTTGGTATTCTCATCAAGGTATGCACAGCAATAGTGAAGGTGCTGCTGGACTGGGTGGTGTAGTTGGCTGACCCGGCAGAGGTGATGGAGGGCTTTCAGCTGGAGGGATATGGGAGCCATATCACCCTCATCTGCCTACCCCACACCAAGGATGGCTACTGGAACCAGAAGGGATTCTTCTCCATGATTCTCTAGGCCATAGAGGGCACCCAGGTCGTTTTTGGATGTGCTGGCTGGGTGGTCCGGGAAGAACCATAATGCCTCCATCTTCTGTTAGTCCCCCTTCTTCGGCCGTATGTACAACAGGGACTTTGGAGCAGGCACTGAGACCTGCATCAAGGGGGTGCTCATGCAGCCTGTTCTGGGGGGCTCTGCCTACCCCCTGAAACCCTGGCTTATGAAGGCTTACAGTGTTGCCGACAACCCCGGAGCAAAGATATTTTAACAGGCAGTTCAGCGCCACCTGCTCTGGTATGGAAAGGGCTTTTGAGGCAGCGCTGGAGGTTGATTTCAGCCAGGATCAATTTCAAGCTGGAGACCCCACCACCACCATCACTTGTGTTCTCCATAACATATACGAGCCTACCAGGACTGCCTTGGAGAGGACTGCCAGTTAACTCTGCTGAGGCAGTGCTTTTGTTCTGCGGCCAGCTGATCAGGGATGCCTTGTTGCTGGCACTGCTGTGCACCCATAAATCTGTGACACTGAGACAGAGTCTTTCAGAATGACAACAATGAGCCTTTCAAAAAGTTTAAAGTTTAATAAGCTCATTTAAAAATGTCTAAAAAATTGATTGATAAAGCTTTTAGAAATATGCCAGTATGTTTTCCTCTGGCCCATCCAGCCCCCACTCCTCGCATACGATTGTCTGCCCTTTCCTTTCTCTGCGCGTTCCCTATTGCCATTCACAGGTGAGCCGGCATGCAGCTCTGCATTTCCCAATGTACGCACCAATTTTGTAATTTCTTCACCCAGTTCTTCCCCATTGGTTCGAACCAAATCGCAGAACCTCTGGTTGTTCCTTCAACCTTGTGAATACACACCAAGAACATTTGGGACATTCAATATTTGGCTGTATTAGTTATCCTACAAATATCAGGATAATTGAAGTTCCCCATTAGTGATAGTGCATAGCTTTTTGAAATCTTGGGTATCTTTTCAAAAAATGCCTCCTTCCAGGGGCGTAGCTACCGCTGGACAAACGGGGACATTTATCCTGGGGTCCGTACTGGCTGCGGGCTCAATATCCAAGGTAGCTAAGCCACCCTCCCCTCCCCCCCTTTTTGTTTCTTTTTTTAAAATTGCCACCTGAGCTGGCTGGGGGTACAGCCGGCTGCTACATCTACCCCCCTCCCCGTGGTTGCAACACTGTGTATGACACAGTGTTGCAACCATGGGCACCCATGCAGCAGTCTGCAAGGCTCTTCCACCTCCTCTTCCTGATTCAGCAGTCTGAGAGCTCTCACCATGCCATCTATTGTTTTCCCCTCCTGCTATGGCCAGCTGACTCCCTGATACATTTATTAACGGGCCACCAGATGTGGACCTGCTGCTGCCCCTGCCCGGATAAGTGGCTGGCTGGCATGTATTCCCCTGGATGATTCCAGACCCACATGGCTGTTAGTGGCCACATTCTCTGCCAAGGCTAGGGGGCTGCCATGGCTGCCTATCATGGCAGGTGCTAGGGGACTGAGGATGCACCAGGAGCAGGCCGGGCATCTGTTCCATTCCCTCACTTGTGTGGGGTGGCGGAGGTCTGCCGTCCAGCCCAGTCAGGCATGTGTGTGCCAGCCTGACCCTGCCAGGGCTGGCCTCCCATCCCAGAGCATGTAGCCAGAGCACTGCCTGCACGTTTGTGTGGGTGCTAATATGTCATGGAGAATTTTTTTTTAATAAAAATAACTCTTGCTCAGGAAAGGTCATTGTCTCATAAGGTTATAGGTCATAATTTAACTCGGACCATCAGCTTGAACCCACCATTTAATCTAAACTGAGTTATTGAGCCAAAGCTATGGTCAAGAGGCACAACCACCCACCATTAAATTCAAAAGGAGCTGAGCCACTGGAGCCAATAACTGGAGGCTCGCACCCATAGTTAGAGACAGATCCTGCCCCAAAGAGTTCACAATCTCCTTGTACAAGGGAGTGGGAGCTGAAGCAAGTCACCTGATGTCAGTACAATAGGTCCAATAGCAAAGCCAGGTTTCTCAGCTTCCAGTCCGCTGCCTTGTTCACTGGGCCGTATTGTGTTTGTACATTAGCCTCTCGTGACCAATTTTCAAACATCACATCAGCCAAGAAGTTATCTCCTTTATTGTGCCCAAATGTTTTAATTTCCCCGTCTGCTTTCAATCTTGTATTTTGACTGTGCAACCATATCTACTTCTCAGTAAAGAAGCTTTGTGAAAGTCATTGCATGGAAAACTTTCTACTGTACTTTTGTCCTGACAATGTACATCTTGTCCCAAATCTTTGCTTTTCAAGAGTGCTGCATCCCATGCATGGGAAACTGAGCAGGCCTGCCACCTTGAGGATGGATGAGGCAGCACTCCTGCAAGAGACAAAACCCAAATGCATTCTAATAAACTTTTTCTTGGGTTTTAAAATCAATCCTTTTCAGCATGCTTGTATATTTTTTAAACATATGTTTTACTACTCTGTGAGGATGAAGAGCTCTTGGCAAACTAAAATAAAAAATTGCTTTACGTGCACACACGGGGCTGTGACTGAACACAGCCCCAGCAGAAATATTTATAGCACATGGAACCATCTGTCTGGCTAAAATGACTTTTGAACTGGGTAAATGGAGTTTGTTTTGTTAAGTCATTAACAGTTTATTAGATTTCCTTAAAGGTTGCATCCTCTGCATGTACATTTTTAATGCTTTGGTAATAGATCAAATCTAATAAATACACCAGGCTTTCAAATCCTTATAGACATCTCCAGCAATTAAAACACCCTTTGTCTCTATTCCTCACTTGAGGAAATAAAAGGAGGGTCAGCTATAGCCCAAGGCAGTGGGGTTTTTAAAAAAATAATTAAAAAGATGTTTAAAAATAAAATTAAAAACAAAGGTTCGTGCATGACAGTTGCAAGAGGAGGCAGCCCAGCAGTGGCTGGGTAATGTGTAAAAATGAATTTAGGGGCCTCCTGAAGGTAATAGGGGAGATAGACCGGATAGTACAGAGTACAGATGCCATCTCACAGAGGTTTATATCTGACTATGGGCTGGAGAGCTCCAAAATATAAGCACCCCTACAAGAAATCTTTACTAGAACCCTAGTGACGCTGATCCTGACCTATAGGGGCAGAGAGAGGAAGCAGCCCATTACAGAAGACCGCTTCCCTCTTGGGAAAGGTTATTTACATGGAAAGCATTGGTGCATTTAGAAGCCCTTTCCTAGTCTTTGTACAATTTCTTGGATGATTGGCAATGCCAATGTCACTGCTGTAGTTTTTTAAATGCTAGAAAAGTGGCCTGAGTAGATGGTGGTAACTAATTCTGTGAGAGTCTAGCTACATCCTTAAAGAAAGATGCAAGAGCTACTAATGTGTAGGAATGGGACATGTATTGGTCAGAACAGCTTCATGGTCATTAGAAAATTGAGGCTCTGGGCTATATAATACCATTGCTGTTGGTCCGTCTCACCAATGCTGAGCCCTGTGTGCTGGAGTTTACTGCTTCCTCTTATTTATGGGTAACTTTTATCCTGTATTTTCCTTGTGTACAAAATACTCTAATCCAGCTGTGTGCCTGGCTCACCTTCTGCCTCTCACCATTACTCTGTGACAGACACAGGGGCAAACAGAAGCAAGTCCAAATCTGCTCTCCAGCTAGTCCGATTCAAACCCTGTGCAGAGGAGACAAGACCAATATCCAGGCCAGCAGTCCCAAACGTAGGAGTCTCAAGTCACCAAATTAAGTGGCCTAATTTTCTTAAGGACTAAGCCCTTGCAGCTACCACTCATCTCAATATTCAGCAGGATTTTTGAAACTAATGTTTTTCAAAAGGCTTAGCCCTACTCGCTGTCTTGGGACAGTCTAGATGGTTACACTTTGGCCACTTCTGCTGGGGAAATATTTAAAATCTTGGAAGAAAAATAATTATCAGCATATCATAAAATACTATTGCTTCACAACTCCCTAATCTGGAAAGTAATCTAATTGCATGTGTGTTTTTTAAAGGGATTGTCTTTATCAAGATTTTGGATCTTTGCAGTGGATCTATAGCAATACAGGGCAGCAGAAAAGAGCTTCAAGATTCCCATTTGAATAAATAAATGTTTAAATTAACCACGTTGCAAATGTCCACTGCATTTCAATGTGGGGGAGTAGGATTAAATCAACTGTTCTCCATGGTTCAAGAGATGTCTTTTACACCTGGAAACCAGAATATTTTGTACTGCTCTATTTTTTCTAACCCTAAATATTTTTGCTGAACTCACTAAGGCTTCTACTCAGCTCAGAAACCAATTTCCTAGTCTGTATTAGGATTGTGACCAAGGAGAGTGCACACAGCAAGAGAATGGGTATGTAGAGGTCTTGCTTTCGAGATCCATTAGTCGCTCCATTATGTCTATCTAGCCACTACACTTCTCCTGATTTACACATCAGGGTAACTCTGTGGACTGCAATGGTTTTACATCAGTATAAAACTAGAATAATGGGATGGTGAATCAGGGAGCACCAGTCCTAATCACTAACATTAAAGAATAAATGCATGCCCCTTAAACAAATCTTACTCTCCACACCCAGAAGGCAAAGCTATGAAAGAGATCTTAATAATCTAATGATTCTGCATTTCTTGCTCCATTAATAGAATGGCAAGTCCTCTTCTTCTTGCAAACTTGAGGAGGGTAGGTTTACAGAGGTAAGACTAGAATCCAAGAGCTGTACCTCACAGCCCCCTGTTCTAACCAAGGCCGTTTTTAAATGTGATGCGCGCACTCATACCCATCCGAGTGCCCGTCTGAAGATGACGTGGGTGGGTGGGCATGGGCTCCCATTGCCCATTCACGCTCACGCACGGAGCATTGGGGGAAAGCCCAGGGTGCTCCTTGAGGGGGCAGTGCGTGGGTAGGGATGCACACCTGCCCTGGCCCGTGAACCTCACCACTCACCAGATGTCCATCAGCGCTCCTCACGGTACACATGGACCTGCCTCTGGCCATGCCCATTTAAAAACATCCCAACGTAAGAACGTAAGTAGTGCCATACTGAGTCAGACCAATGGTCCATCAAGCCCAGCATCCTGTCCTTCGACAGTGGCCAATTTTGATCGCATGGGAAAAAATCCAACGGCAATCCAGTCCCTGTAGTTCACTCCCAGCTCCCGACAGTAAGATGTCCATCCTGTAAGCTACTTGGTTAATAGCCATTAACAGACCTACTCTCTAAGAACTTATCCAGTTCTAGAAAGTATCCAGTCCTTTTTTAAACCCAGCTATACTACTGGCCTTGATAACGTCCTCTGGCAACAAATTCCATAAGTTATTTATGGATTGAGTGAAAAAGTACTTCCTTTTATTTATTTTAAATCTGCCGGCAGCTAGTTTCATGGAGTGTCCCATAGTTCTAGTACTATTTGAGAGGGTAAATAACTGTTTCCTATCTACTCGTTGCACACCACTCAAGATTTTATAAACTTCTATCATGCCCCCTCTGTCTTCTCTTCTCTAAGCTGAAGAGACCCAGCTTGTCAAGCCTCTCTTTGTATGGAAGCCGTTCCATATCCTTTATCATTTTCTAGTTCAGCTATGTCTTTTTTGAGATGGGGCGACCAGAACTGCACACAATATTCCAGGTGCTGTTGCACCACTGATTTGTATAGAGGTATTATGACATCCTCAGTTTTATTCTCTATCCCTTTGCGAATAACTCCTAACATTCTGTTTGCTTTTTTTAATTGCTGCTGCACACTGGGCTGAGGATTTCAGTGTATTGTCCACAATCACTCCTAGATCCTTTTCCTGAGTACTCATAGTTTGGATTATTTTTCCCTATGTGCATCACTTTGCACTTGTCCACATTAAATCTCATCTGCCACTTAGATGCCCAGGAACCCAGTCTCATAAAATCCTGCTGCAGTTCTTCACAGTCTGCTCGTGTTTTAACTAACTTGAATAACTTGGTGTCATCTGCAAATTTGATCACCTCGNATCATTAATGAATACATTAAACAGCACCGGTCCCAATACAGATCCCTGGGGCACACCACTTTTTACATCTCTCCATTGTGAAAACTGACCATTTAGTCCTACTCTTTGCTTCCTATCCTTTAACCAGTTACCGATCCATAGTAAGACACTACCTCCTATCCCATGACTTTTTAATTTTCTCAAGAGCCTTCTATGTGGGACCTTATTAAATGCTGGTACACTATATCTCCCAGGTCTCCCTTGTCCCAAATCACTGTAGTGATCCCAGCAACTGTGTGGAAGTGCTCTTTGTTAGTGACAGATCCAGTAAAGTCCACACCAGGGTTTTTATTTATTTATTTACTTGGATTTCTTAGCGCCCCCCCCCCCCCAGCAGCTCGGGGCAGCTTACAACATAATAAAATACGATATAAAAATATCATTTAAAACCACAAAACATAGAGCCACAAACCCCCCTCCCCCAAGCCTCCACCCCTCACCTGTCCCTCTCGCCAAACACCTGGCGGAACAGCCCTGTCTTCAGAAAGAGGGGAGGGACGGAGCCAGACGGACCTCCGTCGGGAGGGAGTTCCACAGCCACGGTGAGGCCACCAAGAATGCCCCCCTCATCGTCGCCACCCGGGATACCCAGGGGACTCCAAGGGAGGCATCCCCAGGCAACTGCAGGGGCCAGTCCAGGGACCCTGGGAATGAGGCGGTCTCACAGGTATGCGGGGCGCAGACCGTTTAGTGCTTTATAAGTCAAAACCAACACTTTGAATCGAGCCCAGTACACTATAGGCAGCCAGTGCAGAGAACAAAGCACTGGTGTAATGTGCTCTCAGCGACTTGTTCCTGTCAGGAGACAGGCTGCCGCATTCTGCACCAGCTGCAGTCTCCAGACCATCACCAAAGGTAGCCCTTCATACAGCGCATTACAATAGTCGTCTTGAGGTGATGAAGGCATGGATGATGGTGGTCAGGTCAGTGTCAGACATATGGCTGAAGCTGTTGCACCAGATGTAACTGGCGAAATGCTCCTCTCGCCACAGCCTCCACTTGGACATCCAGGCAGAGCCGCAAGTCAAGGACTACAGAGCTGAGGAGCCAATGGAGGGCAGACTATGTCAATGACGGGCGCCACCACACCCTTGGCCCTACCTACCGGCATCACCTCCATCTTGTTAGGATTTAGCTTCAGACGATTCGCCCTCATCCAGTCCCCTACAGCCAACAGACACCACATAAGCACTGAGACTGTCAGGTCTGGGTCAGTTGAAAAAAGACAGGTTAAGTTGGGTGTCACCAGCATACTGATGGCACCGCACAACAAACCCTCAAATGACCTCGCCCAATAGCTGCATATACACATTGAACAGGAGAGGGGACAAAATAGAACCTTGCGGGACTCCACACGTGAGGTCCTGGGGAGATGATGAACAATCACCCAGCACCACACACACTGAGTTCTCCTGGCCAGGAAAGAGCGGAACCATTCAAAAACAGTTCCACACTGTTCCACAGGGTATTTTCAGACATTACGAGATCACGCTCAACCACGGTGAATCACGCTCAATCCCGCGGTGGGGCCAAAGTGCCCTGAATGTCTGTTCGGCGCCTGCCAGATGTTCACCACGCTCAATACCCACACGGGGTCAATTTCAACCATGCTTCCCGGGCTCCCTGCACCAATTCCCGTGGACCCATGGTCAATGAGATCCCCACCGGGGATCAACCAAACGTAACATCTGAATGGCAAACACCGCCCGGGATCAAAGGAAATGATCCCCAGTCGTGGGCAATGCATGCAACGGTGCAGCCAGGCAACGCCGCCGGAGGGAGATTTAAAGGGCGAACTGCAGCAGGCAAACGTGGCAGGATGGAGGGAGGAGGGAGGAGGAAGAGAGCGGTGGCGGAGGAGAGAGCGAGGGGCGAGGAGGAGGAGGCGGAAGAGGCAGGGTGGAGGGGGAGGAAGCACAGGCGGAGATGGGGGAGCCGGGGGTCACGCTGACCAAAGAGGTGGTAGGGAGAGAACACCTGCAGCAGCCAGCACAGGATGCCCCGGGGACATCTGCTGGGCCGGCGGAGGAGGCGGCACCCCGGAAACGGGTAAGGGGGAGCAAGGGCTGGGGAACAGGGGGCAAAGGGGTGACAAGGGGGGGCAAGGGGCATGCCCGGCCACCCCCCTGGGGGAGAAGGGGGTGCCCCGCGAGGGGGGCCCGACCTCGACCCAACCGTAATCCCCCCGCCCCCTGCCTCCCGCAGACACGGAAAACGGCCTGGGTGGCACGGAGCCCGGACCGCCCCATACTACGATGCCCTGGACCACTTCCTCCACATGAAGGGGTCCATCGTCGCCCCGCGACTCATTTGGAGCGCTGTGGTCCAGGGCAGGGAACGGGTCGAGGTTCCCCCTTCCCTTGCTGCCTCCGTGGTCGACTCCAGCTCCAGGGCCCTGGGCCCCCAGGAGGAAGGCCCCGGGACATCCGGAACTTGCAGTCCCCTGCCGGACAGTAGCCCGGAGAGCCACGAGCCCCAGGCCGGGCAAGGCGAGTCCGAGGCTGGCACACGCAGCACACGCAGCCGGGGGTCCATGGGGGAGTGCTCCCACACCAAGGGTCCGGCCTCGGATGACTCTGTGACCGAGGCAGAGGGTAAGTAACCGCCCCACAGAGGAGAGGGCTCGTGCCCATGGGGGCAATGTCTGGGGGGGAACAGAAGGGCCAGGGCCAGCCACAGACCGAGGCCCGCCCACCCCCCACATGGCAGGAGGGGGCCCTACCCCAGGTCGCCCAACCGCACCCCCCAACACACACAAACCCCCCCCTTGCCCACAGGCCATGGACTATCCGGGACGGCACCCAGGCGACCTCAGAGGCAGTCGCCAAGGGGCCCGCCCAGCAGACTGAGGGAGCAGGTGAGGCAGGTGGTCTGGTACAGAGGGCCTGCCGGGTGTCACATATGGGCTAACCGGTCATGCTGAGGAGGGGGGAAGGGAAGGGGTCCGTGGGTGTGGAGAGGCCGGGCGACATACCTGGGGGACCGTGGGGCCCCTGGCCTATCCTGGCCCAGGGCCAGGGACCCATGCCACGATATAGCACACCCTCCTCTACCCACAGGGCAACCCCAGCAGTCAGCATCCCCTGGACCCGTGGCTCCAGCCCAGCGCATGAGGCAGCACCGGGCACGGGTCCGCAGGCGCAGGGAGGAGCAGGCGGAGATCGTCCAGACAGCGGCAGAACAGGGGAAGAGGATGATCGCGGCCGTGGACCGGATGGAGGCGGCCATCGAGCGGTCCCTGGAGTGGGCAGCAGAGGAGCGTGACAGGAGGCTCCAGGCTGAGCGGAGGCAGGAGCGCCAGGAGCACAGCAGGCAGGTGGAGCTGCTCGGGGGGCTGAGGCAGGACATTGATGCCATGCTGCAGGTGCACTCGGACAAGATGGACAGGTCCCACGATATTGAGACCTCTTTGCTCCTGCACGCCGGCACCATGTGTGCCTACGTCATGTCAGGTGCCCCCCCGGGCACCCTGCCTGGCCAGGTCCCCCTGCCTGGCCCCTCGGCACCCCAGCTCCCTCGCCTACCCCCCCTGCTGCCCCCACGCCCTCCAGGGCCACGCATTCGCCTCTCGGTGCCCCCTGGCCCCAGGAGGATGCAGCTGCCACGGGGGGGGGGGTCCTGGCCCCCCTCTCCCCCAACCAGGCCCCCCCTGGCCGGACCAGGAGGCGGCCCAGGACATGACGACCAGCTCAGACAGTGGGGGGGAGGTGAGCTCAATGGCCCAGACCGGGCACGCACGAGGCCGTCCCAGGAGATGGGGGGAGGGGGGAGGGCGGTGTAGGGGAGGTCCATAGTGGTGACAGGGCACAACCGGGTCTGAGGGAATGGATGACAACGTACACATGGGTGAAATAAAAGGTGGTGTTGGTACAGTGGCTCCTGGTCCCGTATGTGGGTGACAGGGGGGTGGGGCACCTGTGCAGGGACCGGCCATAGGAACCCCCGGGGGTGGGCCGGGGAGGAGGGCCTGCACCCCTCAGGCCCCCGGGCGACATGCCTAAGCAGGGCGGGCCTGATGCGCCCATGGTGGGCCCCATGGGCCCTTACAGCTCTGTAGACCAGGGATGCCTGCGGACGGGCGCCTCTGTGCACCTCTACTGTTGGTAGGTGCTGCTGCTCTGTGTGGTCTAGGACCCACACGGCTGCGAGCGCGATCTGCCTCCAGTAGGCGCCTGCCCTTTCCCGCTCCATGGTGGTGGGGGCCCTGGGGGGTGTAGAACAGTTATGTAGCCCCTCGATTGGGCAGGTGCGCCAGCACCCATTGGAGTGCAGGGGCCTTGGGGCGAGTACTCGCCCCCCCCCGCACACGGGTGCATGGCTCTGCGTGCTCCTTGTGCAGCTGGATGCGAGCAGCCATCAACACCCTCCCCCCGAATGTTTGATGTTCCGTGGCCTTGGAGGGCTGATTAGTTGGTATGTGAGAGCTATTGTGTTGTGCAGCTGTGCTGGGTCCACACCCCACGCCTTGCTCTGTTGTGCTACAATGTTGCGGCCCGTGGCCGCTTTCCCTGTCCTTGGGACCCTGGGAGGCCCCTCGGCCCCGGAAGGTGTGTGAGGCCCCCTGAGCTTGGTGCTCATCTCCCTGGGCAGTTGGACCATGGCTGCGTGTCCATCCACAGGGCTCCCACTTCCCGGCCCCCAGGGGCCCCCCCGTAACTGGACCTATACCGAGACCATGTCCCTATGCGACCTGTGGCGTAGTCCTGCCGTGCAGCTGCTCCTGGGCAGGCCGGACAGCCGCTCGTCCGCCTTCACGAGCGTGAGCGCTGGTCTCCGCTACCTCGGCTATGAGGCGAGCGCTCGTGATTGCCAGCTGCATGCCGAGACCCTGGGGCTGGTCCGCTTCCCTGATGGGCGCGTCCTGGAGAATAGGTGTTCACATGTGCCCTGGTCCGGGGCTGAGACCGTGAGTGCGCTGCGGGTGTGCAGGCTGGGCGCCTACTCGCTGTGCCTTGCTGAGGGGGGACCTGCCTTGGCCGTGTTCACGGGGCGCGTGGATACCAGCGCACCCGTGTGGCGGTGTATCACCGGCTTCTGGGCTTGGGGCATCTTCATTGGCCCCCTGCTGCTGCCTGCTGTGTAACGGAGCCTTCCGCGGCGGAGCTGATGGCCCTGACGCGGGTCTGGTCCCGTCCTGATGTCCAGTTGGGACTCTCAGTGCATGACCCCTTTGAGGCTTACTACCTGATCACCCACCACATGTCCGTGTTGGGGTACCGCTGGGGCATGATCCATTGGCCCCACCTGGTTCATCGGGCCGGGCACTCTGGGCCCCGAGCTGCCCCCAACGGCTGCCTGTGAGCCCGTGTACCTCCCTGCACCCCTGTGTCCTGGCCTGTGTGGGCTTCCGGGCCTGCCCGGGGGGCCGGACCCCGGTGCCTGCCCCCTCCCTGATGTCTCTGCCGTGCTGCTGTGACGCCTGCTTCCCGGAGTGTTGCTGCCCCGGCTGTGGAACCGGCCCACCTCTGGGCCGCACCCCTCCCCCCTGGTTGCTTGTGTAACCCCAGGGTTCCGAGGCCCCCAGACTGCCCCTCCCGACCTCCAAGGGGGGGCCACCCATCCTTGGACCAGCTGTGCTGGACTGCCTCTCCTGCCTGCCATCCACTGGCCCCACGCTGGGGTGCGGTGTCTGCATGTGCCTCATGGACCCTTCCCGGCCGGCTTGCTGTGCCTTGTGGGCTCCCGCTGTGCCTTGCTCCAGAGCTGCAGGGGCCCCCCATTCCGGGACTGTGTGTTTTGCTGTGGGGGTGCCTGTGGGGACTGTTCTGCTGTGGGGTTTGTTGTACCTGTTGGCGGTGCCCTGCCTTGCCCCTGTGCCCGTTCCTACTCTCTTCCCGGTCCCGCGCCCCCACCCCCCTGTGCCCGGTATGCCTTGCATGTTGTCTGGGCGCCCATGTCCCCCCTTCCCTTCCTGTCCTTTCTTATGTGCCTGTGGGGGGGGGTGCGTGGGTGTGGGCAGGCGTGTGCTTGTGCTGTGTGTGCCCCCGTTGTGTGCCTGTTGTGACTGGTACTTGGCCAGCTCTTCTCCCTCTCCCCCCTCCCTTTCCGTTTCCCTTGTGTGGGCATTCCCTTGTGTGCCTTTTGACTTCGTTTGCCCTCAGGCGGCCATGTCTGTGTCCCGCCTCTGCCCGGTGGATTCTGGGTGTTTTGACCACGGCTGGGAATCAGCGTCATGTCTGTTGCGCTGCCCCGGTCCATAATCTGGCAGCCCAATTCCCGGCTGCGGTCCCGGTCCCGTCACGTCACGTCTGTTCAGGGCTTTTATTCGCCCTGGGGGTTGGTTGTTTGGTTCACCCCCACCAGGAATCCACTGTGGTGAACCGCCCGCCCGTAACGTCTGAAATCACCCCCACACACATACACCGGCTCGGTCCTGCAAGTGGGTCACCAACACCTCATGATCAACGGTATCAAACACAGTCGAAAGATCTAACAGGATCAACAGGGTCAAACAACCTTGGTCCAACTCATGGTGAAGGTCATTGATCAAGGCCACAAGCGCAGTCTCAGTGCAAAAGCCAGACTGCAAAGGATCCAGAAAACTGACATGGTCGAGATGCCCCGGAAGCTGCCAAGCCACGACCTGTTCCACAACCTTCCCTAAAATGGGAAGATTAGAGACAGGCCGATAGCTGGCCAGGGAGTCAACGTCCAATGATGGTTTTTTAAGCAGAGGCCACACCACCACCTCGCGGCAGTCTGGCACCCTGCCTTCCCTAAGGGAAGCATTGACCACCCCAGCCACCAACAGCCCCAACATCTCCCGGCTGGCCTTAAGCAGCCAGGACAGGCATGGATCTAATTAATAAAAGGTGGCCCTGACCACCCCCAAGACATCCACCAAATCAGCGGGCGATATCCACTGGAACTGTTCCCACAAAATAAGACAAGGCGGGGCCTCCATTACCTCTGGTTCTCCCATTTCCACAAATGTGGTGTCGAAGTCATGGTGAATTTGGGTGATTTTATCAACAAAAGTGTCACAGCAAGCACTGGAAAATTCCAGTTCCAGGCGGAGGGAGGCTGGGCCGATCAGCCCCCTCACCACCTGGAAAAGCTCAGCTGGATGCAGTTTTGCGGATGCTATGCGTGCAGCAAAGAACCTCTTCTTTGCTGCCCGCATAGCCACGGCAAAGGTACATAAACTGATTCTAAGTCGCAATCGATCGGCTTCAGTACATGAACGACGCCACCGTCAATCTAACCGCCACCCTTCTCATTTCATCCGCCGCAGATCCTCCACAAACCAGGGAGACCTGCAGTGTTGGTGATCAGGGAGTGGACGCTTAAGACAAGTTAGTTGGCCAAGAGGTCCGTGAGCTAAGAGCAACAGAATAAAGTGGCCTATGATTTTTCAACTAAGGAGTCTGTGCCAGTACAGTCAATTATTTCAAATGCCCTAACTATACAGGGATATAACAGTCACTCAGCCTACCCAAGTCATGGAAGATGTCTCTCCCCCAGCTCCTGTCTCTCAGATTGTAAGCCCTAGGGGCAGGGACTGTGTCTATTTTATTACTTTGTAAAGTGCCAGGTACACTGCTGGCGCTATATAAATGTTTGTTAATAATAATGTCAGTTCTGTCATTCATTCTGCGAGCACCAACTCAATCCTCTATCCATTAAAGCTCATCACTCACTGACACTGCCCTTACCATAACTCTCCACTAGTCTACCTCCACGCAGAGCTCCATCCATCACCTGACCCACAAATCCTCTTATAGACACGGTTTCTCTCAGCCTTGTCTGGTTTCCAGCTGCAGCAAGCCCTTTTCACACACCAGGCTCTGTTCTGCCCAGTCTTCTTGGGTCCATAAGAGCTTTCCTGGAAAACCCAGCCCCACTCCTTCCCAATTCACACAGTCCCCTTCCGACTCCCAGAAAGAGGTCCCATGATTAGACATGGATAAAGGAATGCAAGTGCTAACAGGTCAAACAGCCCCACCTTATACTGAGGTCTGGAGAAGCTCAGCTCCTGCAGAAATAACCAAGCCCCAAATGATGTACTCACTAAAGCAGCTCTTAAAATGGTGCCTTTGGCCAGATGAACTCAACCTGGAATCATGCCTGTTGCAACCTGTATACAAGAGACTCTCCCCCATCCCTAACCTGCCATTAAAGACTTGTTTTCACACGTGCTTGTTTTGAGATGACAACCTCTTAATTCACTTTAATCTCCCCCATGTTCACATGAGCACAAGGGTTAAAATGAGGATAAAGTGATGGGGAAGTACTTACCTCTGGGGTTAACAGAGACTCATTGGTCTGACTCAGTATGGCACTACTTATGTTCTTAGCTAAGCTTGTGGAAGAGATTTGTAGTTCCCCATACTTAGCATTGATTTTTAGATCCTCAGGCTTGGCTGAGATCTTGATAACCCTCGAGATTAGCTTTTCTTGATAAAAAAAACAAATTCTCCCCGATTAACTGTTGGCAGAGAGTGGACCTTTTGACCTATGGTGAACCATCCATTTCTAAAGGGCCTGTCAAGTCACTAGGTGGGTTTTGGCCTGCTGTAGTCTTTCTGGGTATTTTTAAACCGCTTGCACACAGGTCTGCGTACTGCGTTCAGATATGAATGAGGCCTTAGAAATGACCCATACTGTGAATATGATACAGACCATGATTCTGCCCTTTGACCAGACTGTCCAGCAGGCTTGGTGCATTGAGCTCCTTGACCGAGAGCACATAAGTTTGGCTTGGCCAGTAATATGCCCGTAAGTGATGGGGAAGTTCGGATTTGGATGTGTGCATTTATACCACAGTATACCATGTACCATTGGCACCCACACTTTGCCTTCACCTTTCAGTCCCCATCTTCTTTCTCTCTGCAGGTTTGGGGCAACGCTGAGGCTGGGGACAGGAGGGCATGAGCTGGCCTCTCTCTAAGAAAGAGAGAACTTAGGAGTCCTGGCTCCCACCCCTTCTCCCCCTCGAATCTACTTGGTCCCAGCCCTGTAACAGGGAACTCAGGACTCCTGGCTTCCAGCCTCTCCAACCCACTCTAGTCCAGTAGGCTGAACTCCCTTCACAGGCAACTCAATAATTCTGGTTCCGAGTCCCTCTAACCCCCACTCCCCTCACAGAGAACTCAAAAGTCCTGGGAAATACAATGTTTGTCTGTATGTGTCATATGGAACAGGAGAGAGAGTGAGTGAGTGAGTGTGTGTGTGTGTGTGTGTGTGTGTGTGTAATGACAAAAAAAAAAGGAGAGGAAATGGAATTACAGGGAGGGAGGCTATTGGGACTCAAAGGATAGGGAGTCAGCTATGGTAAGTGGGTAAAACAGTAGGACTGCTACCTCAGATAACCCATCAGTCTTCTGAATCAGTTCACTCAGAACCTTCTTATCGTAACTATTTCTAATTCCTCCTGTCATTCCACCCACTTACTTAATCCTGCACACTCTTTGTATTTTTCCCTGTCATTCCAACCATTCCACTTACTACATCTGGTGCCTTCCTCATCATTTCACACCCTCTTGCCTTCCCAAATATACAACTGTGTTGTATAAGTTCACAATCACTTAATTGGATGTTGGAATGACTATAATATTTATTTAGAAATTGGCACTGCTGTCACCTCCATTTCTTCCAATGGTCATTCCATTTTATTAATTTCAATGCATATCCAACTTAGTTTTAAACAAACATTTGTATACGACTCTACCCAGCTTCACTGTGCTCTGGGAGGGCAGTGGAGACTAGTGGGTAAGAGGGATGGTTGTGAGCCATTAGTCAACTGTCCCACTCTCCCCAACTGAAAGGATAGAGGAAAAGGAGGGGGTGAGGGGCCAGCTCACGCCCTCCTAATCCTAGCTTCAGTGTTCCTCCTGCAAAGAGGAAGAGAATTGGGGCTGAAAGACAAAGACAAAGTGTGGATGCATGGAGTCTAAGTTATAAGTGAGCACAATATGTGAGACTGTATAAAGTCTCTACTGCTAACATGGCATGGAAGTTAAGGCAGGAGCCTTAACTTGCAATTGCCTTGCTTTTTAGTGTGTGATTGAATTTGCAAGAGCCTTAACTCTTCTTGTAAACTGGAGATTTTTTGATTATGGAATATCCAAGTTTTTTGTTAAATACAATGCAATGGAGAAAGCTTGTCCTGCTGGCGCAGTAGAATGCTAAGCAGCATAACCACTATGGGAGCAGGGCTTCGGGGAGGCCAAGGTGGAAGAACTACTCCCTTCAGTTTAGAAGGTTATTTCCTTCGAATAGCAAGCAACGCAAAGCTGGACTTTTACTGGTAGCTCCCTGCTTTACTAAGAAAAAAACAACTTTGGTCCAGTTTAAGCACTGCAAACTTCCCAAAATTGCTCTCTATGATCTCTCTAGGTCATGACTTGTACAGGAGTCTTCCAATCTACTTCCCACTGTCAGGGCTCTTTTCCTTGTGCAACACTGGCCATTCTTCTTTCTATAAGGATGCCCCCCCGCCCCCACCGCACAGGACCCCCTGACTCTGCTGTGCCCATATACAGGACTCTCCACCTGGCATAATGCTGCCCATCCTGCAGCTCTCCCCCTGTACAAAGCTCCCTCACTCAGTTCTCCTCTGTCCAGGGCTCTCCCCCAGCACAATTATGGCCATTATTCTGCAGCTCTCTGTCTCTACAGGACCCCCACACTCACTTTACTTCCCCTTAGACAGGGCTCCATTTTCTTGCGCAATGTTGCCCACTCTGCAGACCTCCCCTTGAACTGGGTTCCATATTACGCATCCCTAATAAAGCTGCTCCCTGTAAAGTGCTCCCCCTGTGCATGGCTTCCACTGTGGAAGCTATTTACAGACTCTCTGCCCCTACTCTCTCCCCTTAATACACCCCCTCCCCCCTTTGTGTATGCTCCCTGCTCCACTATTATTATTATTATTATTATTAAACATTTATAAAGCGCCAGTTGCAACCTGGCGCTGTACAGAACATACAATCAGATGCGGTCCCTGCCTGTGGCTTACAATCTAAAAGACAAGGAGGGGGAGACA
>QEPC01006863.1:4309809-4321165 GCA_003113815.1 Sphenodon punctatus
GAGGTTTGGAAATCCTGAGATGTCACTGCAAGTCATGCGATTTCAGTTGTGTTCAAAATGCTGGAAATGGGATGTGCATGGTAAAATTGGACTCAGGCTGTGACTGGGGTGCTTTACAAGGATGGGTCCCTGTGCTTTGAGTTTATAATTTATTTTTTTTACGCTTGATGTGCATGTAGACTGTGTTTTCTTCCATCCAACGTTAACCCTGGGAACTCCTTGCTGCTGAGTTATGCCATGCCACTAGCCTACCATCCCCCTGGCTCCGCCTACCGTCCCCCTGGCTCCGCCCCTAGACCCGCCGGCCTTACTGCCCCAGTGCCCCTCCAACATCAAATCCCACCCACCGCCCCTGGGCCAGAGGCGCCCTCCTTGAGGTCCCCTGGGTATCTCGGGTGACTGCTGTGAGGAGGGCATTCTCAGTGGCCACACCACGGTTGTAGAACTCCCTCCTGATGAAGACAATGTAAGACTTGGCTGTTCCACCAGGCTTTTGGTGAGGGAGATGGGTAATGGGTGGGGGGTTGGGTGTGGTGGGGATGTTTGTTTTTTCATGCTTTGTGGGTTTTATTGATGTTTTTTAGTGTAGTGTATTGTTTTTAAGATGTTGTGAGCCACACCAAGCTGCTGTGCAGAGGGGGAGACAAATAAATAAATAAATAAATCTGTCAGGGATATTGTAGCTGTAGTCATCCTGCAACCCAGCAGGAGGTTGGAGTAGATGACACTTAAGGTCCCTTCCAATTCTGACATTCTGTGTTCCCTGTTGGACAATGGGGTTTGCCTGTCATTCTGTCCCAGTAATATCCCTAGTCTCCAGTTCCAGCTAGGAATGATGCAGGTAGCCTGGGAAAGGGCTCTGCTGACAGCAGCCTAGCAGACCAAATTCATAGGGAACATGGAGTTTTCTCCATCCTTCACTGTTTTTATACTCTGATCCGGAGGTTGCTCTACATTGTAACTGAACCAAAGGGTGATTTCAGACGTGACGGGGCGCCTATTGGCCCCGTCACAGAATCACCTTTTGATTCCCCACCGGGATCAAAAAGTCACGTCCAACAGACGTGTCGGCTGATTCCGGCGGGGAATCGGGGGGGGGGAGGGACTGCGCGGCCACACATCCCCACCCCCCCATGCTCCCCCAGATGCCTGCCCTTCTGGAGATGGGCGGGTGCAGCGGCCAATCCAGCCGCTGCACCCGATTCTGACCCGGGGTCTGGGCCATGGCCTGGAATCGGCGGCGGTAACAGGCGTTACCGTCCGCCAATTCCTGGCCGTGGTTCAATTAACCATGCTTTGGGGGATGGTGCCTGGACCATCCTTGAAAGTGTGGTTATTTTGCTCACCGCTGGTGGTTCACTGTGGTGAACATCTGGCAGCGAGCAACCAGACGTTACGGTCCCATCCACCACCACGGGGGATTCACCGTGGTTGAGTGTGGTATCGTAACATCTGAAAATACCCAAAGATAGCAAAATCTTTCCTTTGCTGTCTGTCCCACCTAGTGGTATCACATCCTACACTGCTTGGTGTGCTGGGGAGTCAGCTTTGTGCCTTGCTATCACTCCTAGTATATCTGTAAAACCTTCTACTTTAAAAAATGTTTCATGACTTTTCAAAATAATATAGCAGGTTTTAAAAAAACAAAACTCTTTATATTAAAAAACTAGGACCATATGAAAAGTTCCTTTCATTTTAAATGCTAAGCTATTTCCCACTCTGAACACAGCACTGAAAGACCATTACAAATTGTAAATACATTAACATTTGGCTCTTCTCTACAAAGTTTGTCAATGAATATTAATACACATGAACTGGTAGTTGGCTTGTAAATATTACACCAAGCTCATTTCAAATTGGAAAAAGGGGGGTGGGGCGGAGGAGACATACCCAAGAGAAGATTTTGCTGTCTGGCCAAAAAGAAACGAGACAATGACTGTGCAGTACATTTTACTTAATTTTCAAAATTATTTGCAAATAGGGCATTTATCTTCTTTAACTGTAATTCACCTGCTTCTTTCTGATGAGGTGCACCTTCCAATGTAACTCCCACTTAATACACTAGGCAAATAAAATATGCCCCTTCTGTTTCCTTTTTTTTACATCCACACAGCACATAGAAGCAGAGTATAATTGTTTAAGAGCTGGTAAATAATATCCACAGGCCACTTCTGTGACTGAAGGATATGTCTATGGGTATTTTCAGATGTGACGGGGCTGATTGACCCCGACACGGAAACACCCCTTTGATTCCCCGCCAGGGCCACCGCATCATGGGCCAACAGATGCGGTGGCCAATCCCGGCAGGGAATCTGGGGAGGGGGCGGGGCTGCATGGCGGAACGTGCAGCCACACAGCCTCACCCCCCCCCATGCTGCCCCGGCCACCCGCCCTCTAGGAGACGGGCGGGCGCCCGCCCCCCCACCGGCATTGACCACGGCCTGGAATCCCGCCGCAGATTCTGGGCCATGGTCAGGGGACAGACGTTACTGTCCCCTTCATCACAGGGGGGGGATCTCATTCACCACGTGATCGGGGATGGTCTGGGCAGGACCTCCGATCACGTGGTGAATCTGATTCCCCCCCGTGATTCACGGGGGTGAACATCTGGGGGGGAACTTCCGTTCCCACCATCAGATGTTACGGGATCACTTTCACCCTGTGCAGATTCACTGTGGTTGACTGTGATCTCATGACATCTGAAAATACCCTGTGTCTGGCCCCCTTTGTAGTTCCTGGAAATAGTAAGTCTTCCTGCCCGCCCCATCCCCCCACCCCCCCGAATGGACAGGCACTGTCATCCATGCCTTTGCCAAACAAAGCCTACCAATTCCCATAACATGACAAAGGCAAACATCACCCAGCCCACTGACTAATCTCTTGTTGAACTGGAATTATTTTACTTATCATCATGCAGATTAATCAATTAATTAATTTATTTATATGCCACTCTTCACATTAAGGTTTAGGATGGCTTGCAATCAATAAAAACATCAAAAAGTCCTTTTATCCACCCAAACCTTCCCCCTAACCCCCACCCAATTCAATCCCATCCAACCCTATCCCTGCCTTTCAAACACCTGGCCAAATAGAAAGGTCTTACATCATTTCCGGAAGATGAGCAGCTTGGACTTAGATGAACCCAGGGGAGAGAGTTCTTTAGCCACCAAGAATGTTTCTCTGCCTGCCCTAGCTGTAGAAACTTCATAGACAGATGGTACCTGCAGGAGGGCACTCTCAGCTGACCTCAGAGGCCATGACAGGACATGAGGGAGGAGGCAGACTTTGAGATACCGGGGGCCCAACACTAGAGAGTCACACAATTAATTCATTCCTGTACACTGAGCTCACTGTTTGTGAAATCAGAAACCAGGCCAAAATCCAAGGAAACTGGCTCCAAAAGCAAACTACCGTTATATACTACCTAAACCTATCCCCAGTTTATTAGTTCCAGCTATTGTCTCCACCCCCAAAACCTAAAATATTTCCTGAAATTTGGGTACTGATCAGATGCAGTTTTATGTCATTGTCTTGTTACAGCCAGCCAGAGACAAGCCCATCAAGTTGAGGGTAGGGGCTTGCTTCTTTGCGTCAGCAGGAACAGGAAGATGCTGTACAAAACAACCAATAGGAATGTGTGACCTATTTGCTTTTCCACATTAAATAACTCAGCTGTCTTAAAAGAAAAATAATATTAATCAGAGAGTTAGTGTAGCCTAACGATCTGGATCTAGGCTTTGCAGAGACGTACAGAAAATAAGAAAGCACTGCATACCTAACCTAGCCAGTTCATCCTCCTCTGTGTACCCAATACAGCCCAGCCACCTGCATGCAAGTCTCAGTGTACTCTATACGTCCACCCATCAGCAAGGGTCTGGGTCCCTTTAGGTCCTGAGAAGCCAGAAGGCCTGGGTAAATTTCCAAGAGGGGTGTGGAGCAAGGCAAGCTCAATAATCAGTCTGTCATAAATTGCTTTTACTAGTCAGGCTAAATTAAAGACAGCAACTTGCCATTTCCTAAGTCACTTCATAAGCCTGAGGTTCCCATATTTTTTCAGTAACTAAGTCACTCTCTCACTGGAGACCAAACAAAACAAAGTCTGAAATGGGTAAACAGCTCTTTCATTTAATTGTGAATGAATTCAGCAAAGCTATGAAGCAGGGAAGGGGGAATAATAAAAAAGCTGAGAAAGACAGAACCTGTCTAGCACGTTGCCAGGCGCCACAATGAATCAGTTATATCATTCTAAGCAGAATTACTGTCCATTTACTGTCCTTTGGATAAATTATTGTGTTCCTTATCTTATTGATCCTTTAAGTAGCATACAGTAGGCAATTTATTAACAATTAATCAGACCACTAGACAAGCTCTGTCATAAGCTATTAGAGCAGTTTCCTATCTATTTGTTTAAATATACAATCTTTTCCCGTATGCCGTTGCTACTCTGCAGTTACCTGTTTCTCCATTGGGCATAAAATGGGTTTAGTTATCAGAAACTGCAATATGTTATGGAAGAATCTGATTGAAATATTCTGATATTTAATTTAAGCTTAATTGCCTGGGGCAAAAACCTTATTTCAGATGCACTGTATTGTTTTGCTTTTATTTCAGATCCATTCAAAATAATCCATTTCTTGGCCTCCTGCTCACTGCGTTTGTGAACAAGTTAATTGCCTGTATTGAGTGAATGGCTGAGGAAGAAGCACACAGAAAGAATATTAAAAACATTATCAACAAAAAACTGGGTGTTGATTTTCCCTTAAAGCCAGCATAGAGGTTGTTGGGCTCAATTCTATGAGGCACTGGGAGGTAGATTTTCAAACGCACAATTGTCATAATAATGAGCCCAATCCTAAGCCTGTGTGCAGGCAGTATGCACAAGGTGTGTGCAAGTGCAACCTGTGCACAACCTACTGTGGATGTGCACAAAATGTACACAAATAATTGTGCACACGTTGCATGCAGCATGCACATGGGTTTAGGATTGGGCTGCTATAGGTGTCTAATTTATATTGAAACACAATGGGGCTTAGGATCCTAGCTGTCAGTGTGTCACTTTAACCTTAACAAATGCACTCCCGAGTGTCCTGCTAGATGGTGAGTTCCTCCTCTGTTCCCTCCTCTCCCCTCCCCAGTTGTCATTGAATTCAGTGTAAATTGAAGGAATTTAGGGCTTAGGGGTTTTGCACTGATTTCAGTGAGAACAGGATCCAGAGGCCTTATCACTTTACAAGGACAGATTCTTGACAAGCACGAAGAATGCCAGTGGATTAGGACCATTTAGGACTGGGGACTATTTTTTGTGTGTTTAGGCTTCCAAATAATTCTTCTTTCAAGAAGAGCAGCTTGCTGGGAGTTTTGTGCTGCAATAGTGGCTGGCTACCCATGCTAGCAGCTTGCCCTGAATGTATGGGATGCTGAGTAGGGAAAGGAATAACACCACAACCTAAATGCTTGGCCAGAAGTACACTGAGAAGTACAGCATACCACCCTGTTTGTAATCTGTCATTTTATGCTGCTGAACTAAGGCCAGTTTCAGACATGCCTCGTCCCGCTCATATTTGGGCTGTGAGGGGAAGGAGGAGGGGAATGCGCAGCCTGAATATGCGTGGGGATCGGCTGGTTTGAAAGCCCCCCCCTCCCCGCACAGCTTTGCCAGCAGAGATGTGCAGGGATGCAGAGCTCAATTTCCTGCTCTGCGTTCCTGTGCGTCTCTGCCGACAAAGCTGAGTGGGTGGGGGGACTTTCAGACCGGTCGATCCCAGCACATATTTGGGCCGTGCATTCCCCCCTGCAGCCCAAATATGCGGGGGAGATGTCTGAAAGTCGTCTAAGTTTCTATTGAAAATAAAGGTAAGTCTCTCTCTAGCTGTTGTGGTTGTGAAAATAACCATGAAAAGGTGAACTGCATCCCATGCAGAGGAGCCAGCTGGAGTCTGCCTGAGACAGTAGTTGTGGGACATCATTGCCAACTGATGCATTCATCTCAGCAAGATGCTTTCTTCAGATGCACATTGATAATAACTTAAATATCAAGATTTTTGTGTGTTTCACTGCGGAACAGGAAGGACAAGGGTTTAATGATCTGTATGTTCCATTGTCTTGGGATGGCTCTATAATGCAGCGTGGGGTGAAACAGCATTTTTGTGCCTGGGATACTAGAGAGAAGCAAGGTCACCTAAGCCATTATTGCATACCACAGCAAGGCCCAGGCCTCAGAGTTTTCTGACACACCCGTGGGCCGGTCTGACCAATATGGCATGAGCTGAGCACAATGGTTAGAGTGATGGGATGGAATCTGCGTCCTGTTGAAGCAAATGGAAAATTCAAGTTGACTTAAAGGCATCAGGATTTTACCCGTGGTTAGACAGTGCTCCCAGGGTTTTGCATTTTGAAGAGTGCTTCATTACCACGAAGGTAAATACCTCACGCATTGAGGTGTTTAGTTCGTGGTCGGCAAACAATGTGTGACCGTCTTGAATGCGTCCATAGTTACGTATAATCCTGCCTCACTGGATTTTGAAAAAATGCGCGAGTGAGCTGCGCGACTGCAACCTGCTCGTATAAAAGCATCCTTTAATATGGCTCCAGACTCCTACATAATTCAGTCATGTCTAGAGCCAAGATTTTTCTTTGGGTCCTTCTATAGAGGAACAGACCCACACTAAGCAGCACTTAGTGATGCAAGTAGTCCCATTGACATTGATTTCAGTGCAATCTGGTGCTACTTGACACGTGTGAGGGTCTGGCATCATGAGTTAATTTTCACTAATTTTTTTTTTTCAACAAGCTTAACTTGTTTCCCTAAATTTTAATTCAAATAAATAAACTGTTGCAAAACCAAAGCCTTGAATGAAATTGCTAGCTTGGAGAAACAGTGCAAGTATTTCCCCAAGCAGATCTTTTAGTTCTGCTTGCTCTCTGAAATTGGAATGCTGAAAAGGGCAATCAGTGATTAGCTGACCTTGTCCAGAAAGATTCATGCAAATCGGAATAATAGATGATCAAAATGCAACATGCATTACGGTGCTCGGTGATATTACTGCTGTTTGTTCCTGCAGCACATTGTGCCATCAAATTAAATACTCCTCACAATCAGAAAGGCAAAATGAGAACCAGTAAAGGGAATGAATATTTCATGTTACAAAAACTAAAATATTGCCTTATGTCAGCTGTATTAATTGCAATATGACATAAATCAAAACATGCTATCTACAGGAAATATGGGGAGGGGGGGAACTATATTACCTGCAGCAATAAATGTTTGCCAGAGGACTGTTTTATATGAGGAGGCATATTTTGATTACACTCTGCAGGGATTTAACAGTCAGGAGGAAAAGGAGGTCAAAATACAGCGGTGACTGCAGCCTTGCTCATTGTGCACCCATTACGAAGTGCAGATGTATCTGCACTGCACCAGCAGGCAGAGGTGAAGAGAAAAAGAACAGCAGTTATGAGCACTGTTAATCAAATCAGCGAGCTGGCAGCTCAGTCACTTTGTAACAGTCACTCCTGAACAGGGTTTAGGAATACGGCAACCTCCAAGCTAGTTATTTATGTGGGGCTAGCAATTTGTCATGGGAAGGGCAAACATACTGAGATGACTAGGCTATAATTGTTAAGGCATTTTCTGGGCTGCAGATTTTGTTCTGTGTTTGTTACTGGATTTTGCTTTTTTAGGTTTACTTGGATTTCAAGAAAGAAAGAGCAGGAGCCAGGAAAACTCAGGACACAGCAGCTCTCTTTGCAGGGGCATGGCTATAATAGGTGCAGCAGGTGCAGCAGCACCCACATGCATTTGGAATATATATTCCATAGTCAAAAAACCTCCAGTTTACAAGAAGAGTTAAGGCTCTTAAAAATTCAATCATGCACGAAAAAGCATGGAAAATGCAAGTTAAGGCTCCCGCCTTAACTTCCGTGCCATGTTAGCAGTAAAGACGTTGTACAATCTCACATATTGTGCTCCCTTATAACTTAGGCTCCATGCCCCCACACTTTGCCTTCATCTTTCAGCCCCAGTCCTCTTCCTCTGCAGGTTGAGGGCAACACTTGCAGGTTTTTGACAACCCCATAACTTTAAAAATACTAATCAGAATTACAAATAAAATACCAAAGGCACCCCCTGGCAGCCTTCTTTAATTTTCTAAAAGGATAATTCCTCCTCCTCACCAACACTCAACCCCTCTACCTTACCCAGATCAAGACTGTCGGACAAAATGAAAAATCAAACTTGAAAGTGTAGTTTTCAAACTGCGATATTTCACCCTTTATCCAACGGATTCAGCTGATATTTCCCCAGCATTGGGGATGTGCGAACGTGGTTCGGATGTTCAGAGTTCAGCCCGAACTTGGTCTGTTCGGACGTCTGAACCGAACGTCCGAACCGAACTCAAAAATGGCCGAACAGTTCAGTCATGTTTGGGTGAGTTTGGATGAGTTTGGGGTTGGGAAAAACATGACTTTGGCCAAGAAAAATGTGACTGGAAGGGGGAGGCAGCTGAGGAGCAGACTTCTTGGCACCAGGGGTGGAGACCAGGGGTGGTCCCAGGGCCAAATGATACTGATACTGAAAAAAATCTTCGAATTCAGTATTGATTTCGGTATCGGTAGCGCTATTTTTGGATGTTAGGCCAACTTCGGCCGAACCAAACTCCACCAAACCGAACAGCCGAATCCAAACTCGGGTTTCGAACTGAACATCCGAATTGCGTTCTGTTTGCACATCCCTACCCAGCATGAACCGTTTACCCCAGTGATATTCCACAAGAAATTTCACAATCCTAACTGTGTTCATGCACTCCTGTGCTCTAATAATGCAAACTGGAATGGATAATTGCCCCATCAGGGGGCCCATTCCCACCTAGCTATACCCCTGTCTCAATTCCATTACCTCTGCAAAGCCCTATGGGGGACCACATGCCCCTACTCTGCAATGGAATCTCTTTCAAGACAGCTAGCCTGGGGTGATGCTAGCTCACCGAGGAACCTAATCAAGAATACCTCATCTCTGTCTGTGAGTGGCAAGCTGTGGGGAGGACTGTGACTGCAGCAGCACTTGTATACTGTACCCTCCAACCTGGAGACAGCTGAAACCAGCATACAAGGCCTGCCTTACCACAGGGTGACCTGGGGTGACCATCTTGGGTCCTGTTAATTTTTGTACTTCTGGGAGCAGGTTGCAGGTCCGCTACTCGCACCCAGTGGGGTCTCACACATGATGTGGACTCTGTGGAGGATGGTCCTGAGGGGTGGGGCCACAGGGGAGGAAGTGGAGCCACCAGGACACCCGTATTTTGTCTTTGCTCTGGACCGTGCAAATTCTAGGACTGACCCTGTCAGCATATGCTCATTGTGGGCCATAGAGCTTGATGAGGAAGCCACCTTCTTTGTTATGGCCGTGGCCTGTACAGCTTCCTAGTAGCATGCTGTAGACACCAGTACAGCAAGGCAGGCAACTGGGGACAATTGCTTGGGACACTTAATTCACTTACGTGCTTAGCAACACTGCTGGGTAGCCATTTGGGGAGCATGTACATACACCTCAGTGTTCCACTGAGCAGAGCAAAGTCCTATCAACCTACCCAGCTGTCATTCATATCCTCTCCTCCCACCAGCATAAACGGATGCTGAACCAGATTGTGTCCTAGATTGGGGGTGTGGGTTAGGATAGTTTAAGATTGCTGCTAGATGTCAGTAGTTATAACTCTATAGATTTTGTCAACTTATTAGTTATGATTGGACCCTCTGGTCTAATATTTAATCATTATACTAAAATATGATTAAAATATGAATGATTTATTAAAATTATGATTAAATGTTATAATTTGATATTAAGAGGTATAAAATGATAGAATCTTGAATGGAGTACTTGATACATGTGGATAGGTTGTTTTTTGATGGAGAAGAAACTTCTATTGAGATGTGTTTTGTAATTGTGTTATTTATCTTTAATATAAACATTATTCACCATTAAACCAATGTGTAAAATAAGAAGAACATGTATTAAAGTGTATAAAGCAGTAAGAATATGTATAAACAGAATGAATAGTAGATTATAAGACAGAGAGCGAATCAAAGCATGAGACATTAGTAAAGGGTTACTTAATACATATAAGATATAAAATAAAAAATAAAAATAAACTAAAACTAGAAATGAAATTAAGAAAAGAAAAAAAACATAAACGAATGAGAAAATGATGACTATAAATAAATGGGGTTACTTAATACTATACGTATAAAATTGTCAACATATGATAAAGCAAAACAACTAAATTAAGCTTTAGTACTTTTTTTTACATCAAGAGGGGACCAGTTGATTACCCCGGTGATTAAATTTCCCTCCCCAAAATGCATCCCACAGATGCTATATGGAGCACATCTGTGGACTCTAAATAGAATCAAAAATTTGGAAAAATTACAGTCGAGTTTCATTAGTTCTATATTATCTGCGCCTGCTGGGGCAAGTAACTTCGCCCTTTGCAGGGAATGCAGACTGTTGTCCTTACAGGAGAGGGTTAGGAGCCTTAAATTACTGGCTGCAACTTTTCTTTAAAATTACAGCACCATTGTCCCTCCTGGTGATAGAAGATAAATTCCCAAATTCATGGGTCAAGTTGATTGAGAATAAAATAATTTGACTGGGTTTCAATCCAGAGGCCCTTGCCCCTCTGGGATACAAAGGGGCAAAAAATTTACTGGCAGAAAGGTTGACAGATAATATTTGGCAAGAAATAGACTCTGTAATTGGGGAAAGCAGGGCTTTGGGCCTGTACCCATTGATTGTCAATAGAACCCGTTCCCCCATGCCCTATTTAGATAATAGCCTATTGCAGAAGAATAGGAGGCTATTTCTTTTGGCCAGATTAAATTCTTTCCCCCTCAGCTTTAGTGGTGGACAGATATAGAGGCACCCCATTGACGGAACGTCTATGTAATTTAGAACAAATTGATTCACTGAAACACATCTTATTGGAATGCCCTTTTTTTATTGGGGCATGGAAGAG
This sequence comes from Sphenodon punctatus, assembly GCA_003113815.1. NCBI lineage: Eukaryota > Metazoa > Chordata > Lepidosauria > Sphenodontia > Sphenodontidae > Sphenodon > Sphenodon punctatus. The sequence continues at coordinate 4,320,816 of QEPC01006863.1, forward strand.
ATATATTTCCCCTTTGATTGCTCCTTTTCTGGGAAGATCCCCTGAGTTTTATGTAAGCCTTCTGTTGGGTGATTGCCCCATTGCAGTAACGGGGAGGGTAGTTCAATATTTGTGGCAAGTTTATATCATAAAGCTGAAAATGAAAGCTAATACATAGCGAGCTAATACATATCATACAAAGAAGGCAAATGGATATTTGGGGTTTACTGGATGACTAGAGCTCAAAATATTTCACCAGGTTTAATGTTATAGCATTTTACCGTTATTTTACCCATTTTATTAGGTATGTTTTTGTGTATTTGTTGTTTGCAATGGCCATATAGGCTAAGCAATAAAGCTATTGATTGATT
>QEPC01006863.1:4322548-4338235 GCA_003113815.1 Sphenodon punctatus
TACAAAACTGAAATGAAACTTAAAGCAATCTAAAAATCGTACTCAACACCTACTGTTCAGGAACAGTGACTAGCTCAGAAGGTGTTGGGAAGGGGGGAGGCAGATAATTAGTTTTGTTTCTTGCAAGCCTCTCCACCCCTGGTGCCTGGAAGTCTTCTCCTCAGTGACTGACACCTATATAATATTAGATTAAAAATAATAATAATAATAAAAAAACATATAAAAACAAAAAAACCAAATAAAAAACAAAAGAAAACCATATCAAACCCAATAAAACCCCAAAAAACCCATAAGAAACACAAAAACACCCATAACAACATTCCCCAAATGGCCAAATGGCCGAACCGAACAGCCGAACGGCCTAACTGAACGGCCTGTTCGGATGACTGAACCGAACAGCTGAACCCGAACTTGGTGAACTAGCTGAACTGCCGAACCGAACAGACGAACCGAACACAGCCAAATCGAACTGCTGAACCAAACGGATGAACCGAATGCAGCCGAACCGAACGGCCAAATCTGAACTGCGATCTGTTCGCCCATCCCTAGTAAAGGGCCACAAAATTAGTGTAATTGTGCTTAAAATTAAATGGATTTTTAGTGTTCATCCCATTCTGCGTGTCCGTATCCAGAAAACAAATAACAAGCTGTTTGGGGATTTGTTCCCAAAACAGAATTTCTTGATTACAGACTCTGTTACCTTCCGCTATGCTAAACACTTTCCTCCCCATGCGGTCAATAGGGTACTTGGCATTTGCTGTCGTAAGCACTTCAGCATGGCCCAAACGCACGCCTGGTGTGATTTTCACCCTTTTCAGAAACCAAGAGGCTGAAAAAATATGCACTTCGTAATTTTCATTGGCATTGCCACTCATCACACAAAGGTATCTTTGCTACACTTGAGTTTGATTTTCACATCCACCCTGTTAAGAAGCAATTTTTCTTGAAAAAACAAATCGCAGTGTAAACAGCCTAGCAAATCCACATTCTTGCTCTTTGCTGTGAGGCTAGCCCTGAGTCTGAAACTGAGATTACCTGAATCTGTCAAAGCAGTTCACTCGTGAGCCCCCCCCCTTTATCTTTATAAAAACCGCTTCCAGTAAATTGTGTCATTAAAGTATTGCTACCATAGTTGAGAATCAGCTCTATCATAGCCCTATAAGGGTAACAGCTGTTGCTCTGACTAATAAGCCAATCCCCTAAGTCACCTCCACCTGATTAAAAAGCAACGCTATGGAGTAATTTGTTAAGGCGACCTTGGCCCCTTCATCAATATTTGTTCCGTTGGCTTTCACAGTCTTGCAGCACTTGTACAGGAGTGTGTTGTTCATTTCTATGTATTGTTCTCCATGGCCTGAAATAAAGAATTCTAATGGAGTATTAATGTTTAAAGAAGACAGCGGCGGCACCTCGATGTACATACTGTTCTTGATACTGGTTTGGGTGGGGGCCATCTGAAAAAGGTCCAACTCAGATTTGGCGCATTCTTCAGAACTGCAGTGGATGAATGTCATAGTTTGTTTTAAAATATGTTCCATCCTTGATGCTCCCCTTCTCCCAATCTTATCCCTATTCCTCCTGTCTCTAGCCTACCACAATGCTCCCCTTCTCCCTATTCCTTGCCTCCCCCCTCATCAACTACCATTTTTCTNAAGAAAGGTGAAGAAGATAAAGCAGCGCAGAAGCAGAGGGAGATAGGAAGAGTGTTGTTCAAGGTACCAATGCGCAGGCAGCCTGTCTTGTGCTGGGTGGTCCGCAGGAGGACAGTTTTTCATATCCAGAGCTTGCAGAATCACCCCGTGTCATCTCCACTCTGAAAGAACAACCCAATCTAATCTTCCAGATAAGGGACACGTTATGAACAAAAAGCTCCATGAGAAAGGAGGGAGTGGGGGTGGGAGAGAGAATCCAGCACTTTCTATCTCTTTGTTTCTGGCAACTAGAGATTAACCCTGTAATGAATTAGGAGCTACTAAAATCCTTGGCTAAGTCGTTGAAAAGAAAATTCAGTTCCCTATCTGGGCTACACATAATCGTATCATCGACAATAAGTTCTGAACCGGGCTGGGATCTAAAAGCCAGTGGGTAGATGTAAGGAAGAAAATAATTTTCAAAGGCAGGGGAGTTGCAACACTTGAGGCTTCCTTTAGCCTTTGATGGGAGTTTGGACTAGACTAGATCTAAAATGGGCAGTTAAATTGCTACTTGAAGGAAAGTCTGCAATTTTGGAGAATGGTATTGGATTTCAACCATTTTCTGCTTACTGAGATGGGCAAATTGCTGAAATACTGGGAAATATTTTATTTTTACTGACTTTCCAATTGCCATCCTGTTACTGTTACCATCTTTCCGAATGACCAATTTTACGCATTATCAAGCTGCATTTTACTTCTGGCTTTCTGTCCGTTGATAATGAAGTACAGCATAAACTAGGGCTGAAACTTGCACTCACAATTCCAGCAAATCTCGGTGAGAGCTGGTTTCTCACTGAAATTTACGAGAATGAAAACAGGTCAAGGAACCGCCAGTTCTTGACCCATTCTCACATGAAACTCATGAGGCCAAAAACTGACTCTGAACATACACCAATGGCTGCTGAGGCCATTTTGTGCATGTGCAGAGTATTTTTAGGGTTTTGAGAATCTTGCAAGATTCTTGAGAACCCTCAAAAAACGCTCTGCACGTGCACAAAATGACGGTGCCTTCTGCACAGGCACAGAATGGTCTCAGCGGCCATTTTACACAAGTCCGAGTGTATCTGAAATTTTCATGAATCTTGAGCACAAAACGTAGCGCAATTCTCATTTCAGCGGCAGCCCTAGAATAAAGTTGAGAATAAGCTGAATAAAGCCATCCCAGCCCACAGAGAAAGCAGATGGAAATGAGGGTATTATGTCAGGAATGGAAATTGATGGAAAAGCAGCAGACAGGAACCATTAGCGGTGAAACTGGAAGTTGATAGGGAAGCTGATGGATACCTATCAGTTCCTGATTCGTCCAAGATGGTAATGGAACGGGTACTGCAAATTCGATAGGAATTCCCATTTGTGCCAATTTTACTTTCAGCCCTAGATCAGACCCAGAGGCAGCTCAAAATCTAAGTGAATGAGAAGAGTCCGATGGAGTTTAATGGGTGCTGTATCAGGGCCTATGTCTGTAAATCTTCACTTAATGACCTTTAAATTCATCCCAGTTTGCATGCTTTCTCCCTCTGTCTGGTGATGCAGCTGCATCCATTCCTGGGATATTGGTGTAGAGAAGGGGGATGAAACTGAACAGTAAATGCCTCAAACCCTCCTACACCAATCCCAGGAGCCTAGAAATGGAGCTCATTCCCCCAACTCCAATTCCCATGCAGCTCCATGCATCCAAAATCCTTCCCGGTACTTCATTCATACTGTCCAACTCCTGGAGCTCTCACAAGACACAAACACCCTGTGTCACTCAGGGAGCTAAACACTTTGCGTGTCAAAATGTTTCTCTAATAATAACATCGCTCTGATTTGCACGGGCTGACACAAGGAGGGCATGTTTCCATATTCCCTGTCATTGCTTATCTGTCGCCTCTCTGTCCCCAAATCCTCTTTCCATTTATATTGGCTTTAATGAACTGTTGTTGCCCCGAGACGCTCCATTACAGCGACTATGCAGCAGGCCGGCTGTCACTCAGTGCCTTTGAACAATGCCCGCCTGGAAATCAGTCCTCCCGGGTTGTTTGCGTGCTGCATGGGATTATCCGCTCGGTGGTTTAATTAATGGAGTTTTTATTGGCCAATTATGAACTGTTCTGGTAGCTTCCCCACCTACCCAGACACACACACACACAGAGGTTAAAGCTTATGTTATTCAGCTGAATTCCTGCTAACCCATAGGGCAAGGCAGTTTGGTTGAAAATGGCAACAGGATTGGATGACAAGGGTTCAAAACCCCAGTAGAGTCAAAGTCTGAATTTGCTGAGAAAGAAAATCACACCCTCCATTCTCCAGTGATTAGGAGTGCCAATGGGGGATTTGTCAGAGGTTATATCCAGCCCAGAACCACTCTCACTCCTCTCCAGTTCCTATCTTGCCCCTAGGGCCAGATCCAGGCAAACTCAGACTGTGAGGCTGCTCAGGCTCCTAAGTGTTAAGGTGCCCTACAAGGATGCCAACACATGGGCGTTCAATCGTGGAAAAAACTTGAAATAGCCTCAAGGATGTGAGAGGCACTGGTGTGAAATACAGGCCCACAAAGCCTCAACACCAGCCTACAGGGGCCCACAGAAATTGGGGAGGGCTCCCCCCAGTACGGGCAACCCATGAATAAATTATAAATAACATCAGGTGTGTAACATATCTAAAGTGGATGTTAAGTTTCACTGAACATTAATTCATTACAGTAACAGTCTCCTTTTCTTATGAGTAAGTCAATGTGATGGAAGGCTGGGGTAACGGTGGCTTAGTTTACTTTTTTACAAAATTATATCCATAATGTTTTTGTTGTTGTTTTTAAAAATTAATGGGGATCTGGGGTGGGACTGCCAGGACCCCCAGGGGGAGGAAGGGGAATTAATATTTAAAGGTCTGGAGTTCTGGGAGGGAAGGGTGTGGCCTGGGAGAGAAGATTAGATGAGACTCTCTTGGATGAGAGACAGGGGTGTGAGCAGGAGTAGAGTAGGGAGGTTTCAGTGTTAGCCATGGCCCCTCTCAACTCTCCAGTTCCCCACTCTAGGGAAGGAGGAGGGGACTCCTCTGGACTTGAGGAAGGAGGAGGGAACTCCCCTGGGTGAGAGTCAGAGGATGTTTTCAGATGTTACGAGATCACAGTCAACCACCGTGAACCACACACAACCCCGCGGCGGGGCCAAAGGGCACTGAACATCTGATTGGGGGTCGCCAGATGTTCACCACAGACAATCCCCAGCAGGGACAAAGCTAACCACCCTTTCGGAGGTCCGGCCCGGACCATCTCCAAAAGGGTGGTCAAAGCAATCCCCACCGGGAAACAGCAAAACCGAACGACCGAACGGCAATCACCAGCCAGAAGCACTGAAAATGATTCCCAGCCGGGGACAAAGCACGCAGCATCGCTGCCAGGCAATGAGCTGCAACACAGACCGGGGAGGGAGATTTAAAGGGCACACAGCAGCGGCGGAACGTGGCGGGATGTAGAAAGGCAGAAGGGATAGGAGAGCGGAGGAGAGCGAGGAAGGGAGGAGGAGGTGCAGGCGGAGGAGGCGGTCGTGCTGCAGATGGAGGCGGTGAAGGGAGAGCAGCAGCAACTGGGTCAGGCCGCCCTGGAGCCGACAACAGGCCCAGGGGATGAGCCACCCCGGAAACGGGTGAGGGGAGCGAGGGGGGGCGACAGCAGCACAGGGGCACCCAGGGGGTGGGTGGGCTGGTGGGAGGGGGGGAAAGATGATGGCCGTGGGGTCGAGGCACCCAGCCAACCAACCGCCCCTCCCCCCTTACAACCCACAGACATGGAAACGGGCCCGGGAGCCGGAGCTCCCGGAGGAGAAAGGTGGAGGGCAAGCGGAGGAGGAGTAGGAGTAAGAGCAGGAGGACACATGTGGGAGATGGCCGTACCATCGAGGGGGGCAATGGGGGCACAAAGAGACCCAGGACTTTATAAGGATCTGGGGGTCCCTGGAGCACCAGGTGGAACTAGCCGTAAACATGTGGAACTAGCATGTCTATAACACGATGGTGCAGGACATGGAGGTGGCGGGTCACCACAGGACAGTGGCCCAATGCCGCTCCAAGGTGAAGGAGTATGGCGCCAGAGGGAGGAGCAGGTGGAGATCATCCGGACCACCACCGAGCAGGGGGAACGGATGATAGTGGCCATCAACCGCATAGAGGCGGCCATGGAGAGGGCCCTGCAGCAGGTGGATGTGAGGGACCATAGGTTGCAGGCGGAGGTGCGACTGGAACGGAGGCGGGAGTGCTGGGAGCACAACAGGCAGGTGGAGGTGTTCGGGTGGCTAGAGCAGGTCATAGACTGGATGGTGGTGGAGCACTCACACAAGATGGACCAGTCCCATGACATAGGCACGTCACTGCTGCTACATGCGTGGACCATGAGCGCATATGTGATGGCAGCCACTCCACCAGGTATCCTGATGGCCCCTGCACCAGTGCTGGGCCCCACAGTGCCCCCACCACCCCCTCCACTGCCCTAGCCACTGGCACGCCCGCAGGGCCCGTGCATCTGCCTCCTGGTCCCACCAGGTCTCCAGACACAGCAGACATCCAGGGGGGTCCCTACGACACCAGGGTCACCCCCCACCCCAACCCCACCGGCCATCCTGGACACGGAGGCCTCCTAGGACATGGCCAGGGACACAGACAGCGGGGGTGATGGGAGCTTCCAGAAGTCCATGCCACCCGCAGGGTTGTCGAGGGGATAGCCCAGGAAGCTCTCTTGGCCATGCTCCTGGAGGCACAGAGGCGGGCATTGTAGAGCGCCTCCATGGGGTTCCTGGCAACCAGGTACACCTTCATGAGCCATCAGAGGGGGGGATAGGCCAGGTCCCCCAGGATGCAGGGGGGCATCAGCACCCCCTCGATCCTGGACATCCCCATGTCAGCAAAGTCCCCCCGGTACATCTGGGCATAGAGTGGCAAGATAGTCAGGATCCTGGCATCATGGTTGTGGCCAGAGTGGCCAGTGTAGATGTTGATGAACTGGCCCCGGTGGTCTACTCCCGCCTGGATCTGCAGGGAATGGTACCCATGCCGGTTGACGTATTCCGCGGCCTCCCCATTGGAGGACGGAGGATCTCTATGTGGGTGCCGTCTACGGCACCCAGGCAGTTGGGGAAGCTGCCAGCCATGAAGCCGGCCATCATGGCATCCTGGTCCATGAGCTGGATCATGTGGTCCAGGAGCATGCCCGCCACGGCCTCTCAGAAGTCTCTCAGGATACTGGTGATGGTGCTCACTCCAACACCGAAGTGCTGTGACATGGACTGTCATGAATTTAGTGCTGTCAGGACCCAGACTGCTATGGCCATGTGCTGTACCATGGGAATGGGTGCCCGCATGGGTGTGTGTTGCCGCTCCAGCCAGGGCATCAACAGCTCTGCAAGTCACAGGAGGCAATGCCTGTCCATCCTGAAGTGCGCCCTCCAGGTGGTTTTGTCCCAGAGGGCCAGGCCCTGACCCACCACCCCTGTGCCCACTCAGTGACCCAGATCTGCCGTTCAATGGGCATAGCGAGCATTGCTACGCGTCCCATGGCTTCCCTCCTCCAGTGTTGTGAGCTGGGAGCCTCACGGAGTGCTGCTGGTCGCTCTCGGGTGTGGTGGAGGGCCCATTGGTATGTCCCAGACACCCACAGGGGTCTGAGCCTGGCAAGGGAGTGCCTGTGTCCGTGGTGGGCATGCTGGGCGGCCGCAGCACTCCTGGCCATGCACACCTGTATGCGGGCAGCCAGGTGGATTGCATCTGTGGAGATGTGCATGAGGTCTGTGTGCACCCGGAACCACTCCACGCAGATGGCCAGGTGCATCCCGCAGGCACCCCTCCATTCCACATCCATGGAGGACCTGGTCCCTGGTGCGGTCCAGCGTGCCCCTCTATTGCCCGAGGGCTGGCCACACCCCAGCTCCTTGCCCCACCCTTGCACATGTGTGGGGTGCCCCTGAGCACCTGTGCTTGCCCCCGTGACCAGCCGCCCTTGCGGTGTCTAGGCGGCTGGTGCACAGCTGGTGTGCGGCTGTTGGGTGGGCACACCTGCGCTCCCGGCACGGAGGCTCGTGCCCTGGGACCGCATGCGCCCGGGCGTGCAATCCATAGCTGCTTGCCTGTTGTTATCACCTCCCCGCTATCAGTGTTAGCTGCCTATTGTCATCACCGCCCTGCTATCAGTGTTCGTTGTACTGTCTGTGCACTTGGTTCCTGCAGCTGTATAGGGTCCGCAACCCACGCCTCGCTCGTTAGCCATCCCATGATGCGGCCTGTGGGCTTATTGTGTGTCCTTGGAGCTCCTCTGCTTCCCTCCCCATCCCACATGTGACTGTGGGTCTCCTCATTCCTTGCTGTTAGTACCCACTGCTTGCTGGACCATGGCTGGCAGTGCTTCCCAAGGGCTTCTGAACCCCGCAACACCTGGCGCTGCCCATAGCTGGACTTTTCATGAGACCATGGCCCTGTGTGACCTGTGGCATTCCCAGGCCGCCGTGCAACTGCTCCTGTGTTACCCAGATACCCTCTCAGGTGCCTATGTGAGTATGAGCTCCGGCCTTCACTACTTTGGCTATGAGGCCAGTGCTTGTGAATGCTGGCTGCATGCGGAGGTGCTGGGCCTCCATCCCTTTCCTGATGGGTGCATTCCAGAGATGTGGTGCTCGCATGTGGGGTGGTCAGCGGTGGAGACTGTCGGCCCTCTCTGTGTGCAGCCTGGCTGCCTTCACGACCTGTCTGGTGGAGGGGGGCCCTGCCCTGGCTGTTTCCTTCTTTGGCTGTGTCCAGGGGGCCCATGGGTACCAGCGCTCGCATGGGGCAGTGTATCACCACCTGTTGGAGCTTGGGCACCTTCCATGACCCCCTGCTGCTGATTATGGCTTGTCAGAGCCCACCAGAGCGGAGCTGGCAGTGCTGGCTGGTGTGTGGTCCCATGCTGATGTTCAGGTGGGACTTGCCATGCAGGATCCATTTGAGGCCTACTACCTCGTCGCCCACCACATGTCTGCGCTGGTCTACCATCGGGGCATGCTTCAGTGCCCCACTACATGCACCTGGTGGGCCACCCCACCTCGGGCCCCTTCGTGACCCCCTTCATCTGGCTGTGAGGCCCCCGGTGTCTTTGGAGCCCTGGATGCTGGCCACGCTGTGTGCTCTCGCCTCCCCCCTGCTGTCTTGGGTCGCTTTCCACTTGCTCCATGCTGTACCAGGCTCGCTGCTGTTCAGGCTGGTTCCATGGGTTCCGTTGCCCTTGCCTGTGTCTCTGGGACCCCTCCTCCCCCCGCCGACCTTCGCTGCCTGTGGTGTTACCCTCCATGGCTGGACCTTCCTGTGGCTGTGTCCTGCTCTCTGAGCCACCTACCAGCTCTCCAGGTGGTGTTGTTGTCCCTTGTCTGGCCACCCGCTCGCCTGTGCCCATGGCCCGGACCCTCCCCCAGGTGCCTCTATGACTGCAGATTTGGGGCCCCCGGACTGCACCTCCCAGTGACCTCCGGGTGTGTGTGTGTTCGCCTGTGCAGCGCATCGGTTCTGGCTCGCCTCCATCCCTGTCTGCGCATTTGCACCAGTGAGGGGGATCCCTGCCTGCCTCCTGGACCTGCCTCAGACCGCTCCGGTGTCGTTCCCTACTTGTTTGCCCTCCCCCTGTGACATTACTCTGTCACTGTGGGGACCCCCATGCCTTGGGCTGCCTGTGTTGCTGTGGGTGGCCCTTGCTGACAGTGCTGTTGGTGGGGTTCTGGGTGCCGTTCCCCATGTCCTGCTCTGTCCCCGGGCCGGTCCCCTCCGTTTCCTTGGCCCAGGGCTCCCCCCCCTTTATCCATTGTGCTGTGTGTATTACCCATCCCGCTGTGCTCCCCCCTTTCCTTCCTTTCCCATTTGGGTGTGTTTGCACCTGGGCATGTGTTTGTGTTGTGTGTTCCTCTGTGTTCTCGGTTTCCCTGTGCCTGTTCTGTGCATCGCCTCGGCCACTCTTCTGCCTCCTCCCCCGTCCTTCCCATTTCCCTTGTGTGGACATTTCCTTTAGGCACTTTTGGCTTCCTTTGCCCTCAGTTGGCCATGTCTGCCTCCTACCCCTCCCCGGTGTCTTCTGGTGTTCTGACCATGGCCCAGATTTGGCGTAACGTCTGTTGCGCTGCCCTGGGCTGTGGGCCGTCCATCCGTTTCCCTGCCATGGTCCCACTCCCATCATGTCTGTTCGGGGCTATCCTGGACCACGGGGGGTGGGGGTGTTAGCCGACTCGCCACCATTGGGAATCCCCTGTGGTGACCCGGGAGTGTGTAACGTCTGAAATTACCCTATGTCTTATTTGCTCACTGGAACATAATGTAGTTTGCAGTACGTAATGGTGACACACTCGTTATCAACCCCTCTGACAGGCACACAGTGCAACATCTGCATGTGTTAGTCCCTCACTATTTGATGTTCTACTATATCCGTGTCTATGTATAAAGAATTAATGCCATGCGTGATGTCGGCAGGGTGTGGTGCCTGCCTGTAATATTGCTGAGAGGTTATTCCCAAGGCCAAAGCCAAATGTCCCCCTGCTGTAAGCCTGTAAATAGGGTGTTTTGACTCTAATCTAATGAGTCTGGTCACCGGGTCATAGACAAGTTCGATCTTTTCAGTCATTGGGCATTTCACGATCTCCATATTGATCTCTGACAACAGCCTTTTGATGCTTGAATAATAGCCCATGCGTATCAAGTATCGGCTGCCCTGGGACATTATAAATGCACAATCTTTCTTGAGTGTGGGCCAGGTATGCATACAGACGATTTCTGCTAAACCCACCTCCCACTTCCCTGGCAAATTTAAAGGCTTGGCCAATTGTATCATAAAGGTGGCACTGGTCTTCTCCGGAAAAGCATTAGCAGAAACATTACTAGGTAGTGTCACATAAAAACCTCCTTCGGTCATTTTTTCCTAACAATATCTTGCACTCGTGATGCTTCGACCCAACTGTTATTTTTTGCAGGCCAGCCTACCCATTTTACCCCCCAAATTTGTGTTTTCCCCTCCCTCTCTCCGTTAAAACCTTTTCTATTCTGTAGATACGGTCCTCATTATGGTTTATTTTTTTGTAATTCCTCAGGATAGACTGAGTCAGTAACATTCTCACCCCCGTAATCTTTTAACTTAGTAAGTAAGTAAGTAAACTTTATTTAGGGTTTAGCCATTGCTGTGCCCTTATCTTTTAACTTGTAAACTATTCTCTGCCTCCTTGGTACAATCTCTGTCACAATGAATATTTCATTGGCAAATGTTTGCTTGTATCCTTTTTCAAACCTTCTCTTGTATTTAGATATTCTTACATGGTCTCCTTTCTTCAATAGAGACTTGTGGGGTTTTGTTTTAAAACTATCCCCATAGACCATTCTCCATACCCTTAAAAAATTAACAGTGGTCACATCCGCGGGGCTCTTTTGTATTGTTCTGTGATAGCTATGATTATAACTTTGCATAAAGGCCTGGAACACATCCACGTATCGAAATGTGTTATGGGCTGTAAAGTATCTCCACATTTTTGTTTTCAATGTTCTGTTAAACCTTTCCACCATGTCTGCCTTGACCTCATTATTGGTAACAACCCCTTCTTGATTTAATAATTTATTTAATGCCTTGTTTAAAAATTCTTTCTTGTAGTATAAAAGGCAGGATTGCGGCCAAAGGATGCTGGGTGGATAATTTGTTCCTTCCTGCTTGCTCTTTATGGCCACCTGCTTCTGGACCCTTTGTTTCCTCCCTAGGTCCCTCTATTCCACTTAGATCCCTGACTTTGCCTCATTTGTTCTGCTTGTTTGGACTGTGTCTGCCTGATCCCATTCCTGAACGGGTCCTGAAACTGATCCTTCTTCCCTTGTTTGACTTTTCCGTCTGTTTGCTCCAGCATCCCAGATTACTGTTCTACTTCCCCTCATCCACGGGTAAAAACAGACATGTGTGTGGCATGGCAGATCCCTGGCTTGGAAACTGCAGCTGACTGCTGACATGTCCCAAGTAAGGGAGGGGCATCAAACTAATGTGCTTGCAGCTGGAGAGCTGTCTTGCCACCTACACGCCCTTGGTAGGGCGGGGAGCTAAGCAAATGTGTGGATGTCTGCCCTGGCCCTGCCCCTGTCCCTGCCCCCGCCCCCACTCTGCTCCCAGTGCCCTGCCCCCTGCTATTTATTAATTTTATTAAAATATTTATATCCTGCCTCTTCTGCTCACAGAAGCTTGTGGTGGCTAACAGTCAATAAAACACAAATGCAAAATACAACAATAAATAGATTAAAACAAGAATACATCGTAAATTAAAATTAAACTAAAACTGGGGGGAATAATCAACCCCCTACCACCCTAACCCACCCGCACTCATCACCCATCTCCCTCACCAAATGCCTGGTGGGACAGCAAGGTAGAAAGCATTTTCGTAGAAAGGAAGGGAGGTTTGGAGCCAGCCGGGCCTCTGCTGGAAGGGGGTTCCACAGCCTAGGGCCACTTTCATACATGGCCCCCTCATGCATATTTGGGCTGCAGAGGGGAATGCGCAGCCCGAATATGTGCGGGGATTGGCCAGTGTGAAAGGTCCCCTCCCCCATGGCTTTGCCAGCAAAGCTGTGCGGGATGCAGAGCAGAAAATTGAGCTCTGCATCCTGTGCAGCTTTGCCAGCAAAGCCGCACGGAGGGGTCTTTAGCACTAGCCGATCCCCGTGCATATTTGGGCTGAGCATTTCCCCTGCAGCCCAAATATGCACTGAGGGGAGGGGGGGGGCATGTATGAAAGTGGCCTAGGTGCAGCCACCAAGAACGCCCTCTCCAGAGTCATCCCCCGGGATACCCAGGGGACCTCCACAAAGGTTACCACGGCTGACCGCAGGGGCCACTCCAGGACCCAGGGAGTGAGGTGGTCCCACAGGTAGGCGGGGCCCAGGCTGTTTAGGACTATGACAGGCCGTCATGGTGGCCCCTGCCCTGAGGTGGGGATGGCGGGGTTGCACACACATGCTAGCCTGTGTTGGCCCATGTGGGCCGTGCTTAGCCCAGACTGCATCCTTGGAGATTTTCTGAGGACGCAGCCCCAGCTGCCCCTATCTACCCCACGGCAGTCCCAGACTAATATCTGGTGGTGCATAAATACACATGCTGTGTGTCCCAGCAGGCCACTGTCACATCAAACAAGGCCACCATCATGTGTGTTTTTCCCCATCAGTCCTCAGCCAGCCCTGAGTCATGGACTCTGATCCTGCATGAACTTCCCTATCTGACCATCTGGGACCTGATCCTGCTCCAGCCAGTCAGACCCTGGGACCAATTCTGCCATACTTTTCAGATCCAGTTCCTGCCTTCTGTTACTGACACTAAGAATCTTACAAACAGAAAGAGGCTTTTTTCTTTCCTAGTTGAGTTAGTGAGTAGGGTTTTGCTATGATTATTTATACTGAGGTAGAGCTGGAGTTCATTGTTCTAGGTGCTGCACCCCCACCTCCCTACACACACATTGACTGGCAGTTGTTGTCCCAATGTGCTTACACTCTGACAGAAAGTTTTCAACCTGAGCAGGCTAAACTCTTGTGGAAACCAAACAGGAGAGGAAGATGCTTGCAAAGAGAAGAAGATACCTTTAGTATCTTGGTGACATTGTCTGTGACATCCAGATTTGCTAGACAAAGCTTTGGAACGATGATATTTCCATGCTTAATATTTTTAATGATGGTAATTATTGTCTTGATAACTTTCCCCATCTCCTTTCCCCCTCATTTCAACAGGATTAGAGTACAAGCAAATATTAAACACTGCAGGACAGTGTCTTGTCATCCCTTGTATACAGCCAGGTAGTGTTTTACTGATGTCTGCACTGGAATACCAAACAAAATATGCTCTGTTGAAATACTAGAAAACCATCCTCCAATATATGGGGATGCTCTTTTTGCCTTGCATTTAATTAGACTCATACATTAAACATAGCTGTAGAGCCCATGCTGGGTTAATCTTGCTGCCTGGTGCCTGCCTTGTTCAGTGGATGCCATTGAAAAAGCAGGAGCATATCTACACTGTGGATATAAAGCCTGTTCCAATGGTGAGCTGGTATGACCTGCTGCCCCAATGTTATCAGCACCTGCTGGAGAACCAGCTGTCCAGAAAATAACACTCATGTCTGCATCCCTGCAGCAAACATGAACTAGATCATTTTCATGTCAGCAATACTGTAACTGCTTACTACTGTGTATTGTATATTCAATAACAAGGCTTAACACAGAGATGGGCCTGAAGCAAAACTCTGGGTATTGGTGCAGCTTTAAATCCAAATGTAAATCTGAATTTCATAGTTACAAGAGGCCCTTGTTTGACAATAGGTTACATCTTTGCCCCAGGTCTGAACACCTCCAGAATGGCTTAAGAGTGGCAAGTACTTCAAATGGGGAGCCCAATCTTGTAGCTCTGTCCATTCTCAGAATAACATTGGAACAGAAGACCTGCCATGCTGTGTCAGGCCATTGGGCCATCCAACCATGTATCCTGTCTTGGATAGTGGCAGCACTGGATGCTCCAGAAGTGTCCAAACCCCAGGGAATGTATAGAGTGACCCATTCCTTGTTGCTCACTCCCAACTATTGGGGGGAAATGACCCAGAAAGAAGAGGGGCCATGCATCATGGCCACACCCCTTCCAGAATACCATAATGTCACAATGCTCAGCAGGAGTCAGGGGCCACACCAGAAACCCTTGCCTTACCTCATTTCCCAACATGGCACAACCCCCTTCCCAGAATCCCTGAATAACCCAGAAAATCCAGATTCCCAGAGTCCCGACTCCAAACCTCAGAGATTCTGGGTGAAATCCCAGAGAGGTAGGAGTTCTAGTCCCATCAGATTATACCCTGTCCTCAGTGACTAAGGGTGTCTTCAGACAGACAGCACCTACACCTCTGCTCTGCTTCAGTGCCATCTGTCCAAAGGCAGCCCATAAGATGTGAAGGCAAAGCAGAGGCTGAGCAGCCCTGTTGCCAGTGCTCCAAAACATCCAGGAGCACCGGCAGTTGAGTGGGCAGCCCAAACCTCTGGAGGTGGGTCTGCTGTCCATCTGCTCAGTGGATAGTTGCTGCAGCTCCACTCTTGGCTGGGGGTTGTCCCAGGCAATGCCATACAGTTGTGGGTGGCAGTCTAGAGTGCCCAATATTCTATGGTGTGGGGTGGAAGGGCATCGTGAAGGAGACTGTGGACTGCGGCACTTACTGGGTCATTTTTACCTGACTCAGGTGGGGCTGCAAGTGGCCAACCTGCTCAAGAGATGAGCACCCTCACGTCCGTGTGAAAACACCCTATGAGAGTGATGGTATGATTCTTCCTAAGAAAATGGTACACTAGTGGACCTTACAGGGGGCCCAGGAAGGACTTTCACATTTTAAAAATAATACCCATAACCCTGAAAGCATGAGCAATTGGATTGCTAAAACTGGAAGGAACTACAGCTGGGATCCAAGAACATAAGCAGAGCCATACTGAGTTAGACCAATGGTCCATCAAGCCCAACATCCTGTCCTCCGACAGTGGCCAATCTCAATCGCATGGGCGAAGAATCAACAGTCACAATGGGCAATCCATTCCCCGTTGTTCACTCCCAACTCCCGACAGTAAGAAGTTCATCTCATAAGTTACTTGGTTAATAGCCATTAATGGACCTACTCGCCAAGAACTTATCCAGGCCTTTTTAAAACCCAGATATACTACTGGCCTTGCCAACGTCCTCTGGCAACAAATTCCACAAGTTAATTATGCATTGGGTGAGAAAGTACTTCCTTTTATTTGTTTTAAATCTGCCAGCAGCTAGTTTCATGGAGTGTCCCCTGGTTCTAGAACTATTTGAGAGGGTAAATAACTGTTCCCTATCTACTCGTTCCAGAACACTCAAGATTTTATAAACCTCTATCATTTCCCCTCTCAATCTTCTCTTCTCTAAGTTGAAGAGACCCAGCTTGTCAAGTCTCTCTTTGTACAGAAGCCGTTCCATACCCTTTATCATTCTTGTTGCCCTTCT
>QEPC01006863.1:4351151-4367941 GCA_003113815.1 Sphenodon punctatus
ATCCTGCTGCCCAGCCATGGGGAGATTCTCTAACTGTGGTTGCTGCTGCCTGGCTCCTGCTGAACCCAGAGGTGATGGGGCAGCAGAAGCTCCAGGCAGGCTGTCCGCTTCATACCCACACATGCAGTCGAAGCCATTTTCTTGTTAGCAGGGAAGGGCAGGAAAGCAGTTACTCTGCAACTGCAGGAGCCCTTTCTGCTCTCTGTTGCCTCCTAGCACTGGCTGCGCTGTACTGCAGGGAAGCAAACAAAATCAATTAAGGGAACAAAAAGTAGCATTGGCAATGGCAATACCGGAGAGGGGTGAAATTTCTAGTGGTCCCAACCAAACTATGTGAGTGGTACTTTCCCAACCCCCAGCAAAATGGGAATTCCCATCAAGAACAGGAAACCTGACATTCCTATTGGGGGCACAACTGAACACCATCAGAGCCAGTTCTCTTTGCATCCCAGCATTGCCCCAGCAGCTTCCCCTTCACAGACAAAACATTTGCTCCCACTGCTCTCCTCGTCTCTTGCAGCCTTCTTGACCTTCCTCTGCAACATCTGCGACCTTAACTTGCCCTGCACTCTCATCCTTCCTCTCCCCTCCCTTCCTGTCCTGCTCAGCCATACTCTGTTCTTCCCCTGCTCTGACACACTTACATCTTCATTCTCTTACTCTGCTCCATGCTGATACTCACTACAGTTTGAACTCCTGCTAATGGTACGCATACGCACGCAGTACCATGGGGGGTGTAAAGCTGCACCTGCCAATGCTGACACCCCTTTCCTGTGCCCCTGTTATAATCCCTGGATGAGCAGCTGTCCTCTCTCACTTTCAGTCCTTTGCATAAACCAAACTAATAATGATAAAAACAAATAAGTAGCAATAAAGAGAGAAGGGGGTGGAGGTGGGAGAAATAATCTCATAAATGTTAAGTGAACTAATAAACTGAAGAGTTGGTATGTTGTGAAGGCGGGCCTACTCATTGGTCACCTGCTGTGTTCAGGCTAAGAAAAGATAATGTAGTACCAGTATTTCCAAATGGTCTTTGTTAAGGCAACGGAGTCCTGTTGCAGAACAAAATTGAAAGAGTTTATCTTATTTAATTGGTATCTGATTTATCATCGTGTGTTCAAACTGTTATATGCATGTAAATGAGGACTGCATCTTTGGAGAAATCTTCCTCTGTGGACAAGAGGAAGGGGGGAAACAAATGAATGTGTGAAAGACATTATTTCCTGGCAAGCAGCAAATCATGTAGTTCAGTCTCATCAGGCTGTTTAATATAGCTATTATTTTTTTAAAAAGCAAAGAGACAGAGTGCTCCATTGGAAATGCAATTATCTGTTCAGGTCATCCCTGCATAAGACAAACTGGGTAGTTGCAGAATACCAGAAAGGAAAGGTGCCTCAGAGAAACCTCTTCAGGTTCCCACATGTTCAGAAATCTTGAGACAGCCCTCCCCCCACCCCCCAAATCATGGGACAGTCTTAAATAATGAAATTCTAACAAATTTAGACTCTTTGGATTCATTTCAGCTTTAAAAGTTCACACTGTATCATGTTTCCAAACAAGTCTCTGCAACTATGAGGGGTAGAAAAACAGGCCGTGATCCATACATCACTTACCTGCAGAAGTAAGTAGCCTGTGGATCATAACCTTCAGTGGGACTTCTCTGGAGTAAGCAGTTTGTTGCGCATAGCCTGAGGGGGTCTGCTCCTCAAAATGTTCGACTATTGGTGGAAACCGCAGACACAGACAGGAATGGGTCTGAAGCTGCTGAGCTTGTCAATCTTGCTGATATAATGGACACACAAGCTCATAAGTACTAGTTCCGAGCCCATAACCAAAGCTGAGATTCTCTGATTTCCAGCTGCTTAAGGAAATGCCCCAAATCACAAGATATACAATAAAGTCATGAAAGCTGTCAAATTAGCATTATTCACTTGTTCCTGTCTTGCTGTAGGGTGCTTTATGGTAAGGCATATTATGTTGTTATTAATTATTATTATTATTATTATTATTATTGATTGATTGATTGATTGATTGATATAGCGGCAGCGTGCCTGGTGCTGAACTGTTGCGATAGGTCCCTGCCCTGACAGGCTTCCAATCTGGGCTGGAAAAGGGAGGGGCAACAAGGGGTGTTAACAAAACAGCACAATAGCCCCCTACAAGTGGGTGTTTCCATAGTCATCCATCCGGTGATCAGGATCGCCCAATACATGGCCATGGTGCAGCAAACACAGACCCACTTCCCACAGCATTGATTCAGTGAATGTGGAGTCTGCTAATGCATGCCCATGGGACTGGGTTGATGTGCCATCTGTTGGGTTGCAGACGAGCTGGTGTGTGTTCGGGGAGGGGTAAACGACAGGGTGTAGCTGCTGTTGCGATAGGGAGTGGGTGGCTGCAGAGCAGGGTTGGACTGGCTTAGGTAAGAATCGATTGGCAAATTGGCTCGGATTGGGTTTGTGCTCAGGAGGTTTCTCTCTCTCCCTTGCTACAGCATTTCCCCCACCCCCACTCCCCGTCTCTGCCATGAAGTGATCATACAGGGCTCACAAGAGAAGGAGCCCCAGCCCCCTTAGTTGCTAGATTGTCTGAGGGGGAGAAGTGGATAGTGGCAGCGCTTGACCTCCACCCTGCCTCCCTGCTACACCTTTGGGCATTGCCTCCTCTTCCTGCTTCAGCTTCATTTGCCAAAACAGTCTGGGGGCCATTTGCTGGCTTTGGCCCTCACGGCATGTGGGTGAGCACGACATGAGCACCCACAGTGTGAGGTTATTGTGCCGTTCGTTAACACCCGAGAAGGAGGGGGACATAAGGAAAGAGAGGGATGCATTCAAGAAGATGAAAAGTTTCAGGTGCAAGTGCTTAGCTTAGATACAAGGAGAGAAGGGGGATTCTGGAACATAGGATGATTTAAGGAGTTGTATAAGGACATGCAAAAATGAGCTATCTATGGGGGTGAGGAGTAGGGGCCTGCCTCTGTCAGCTGCTGGCACATTGTGGAGATGAACCATGCCTTTTCCCACTCAGGCCGTTTGCAGAGGAAAGAACTGGGCATGCAACTTCTGTTGTCAGAACCATCAGGAGGTTTTGGGAGACCTGGGAGAAGATGCCATAAAAGGTTCCCTCCTTCCCTCAAGGCATCTGTTTCTGATCATTGTCATATATTCATATTCTAGATGTGGGGTGTGTGTATGTGGGTGTATGGGGGGTGCTGCTAGAGGGGCCATCTCTGAGGCCTCTTCACATACCGCCCAACAGTTCCTATTGTTGTTGTTGTTGTCGTTAATTGCTACTGAACTAGCCTCCTTGACTGCAGTTTTGGAAGCAGGACAGACAAGAACTGGTGAAGCCCAATGGAGGAGGTGCTGGACTTAGACCTTAGAGACCATGATTCAAATCTTATCTAGCCTTAGCCATGAACTTACTGGGTGGTCTTGGGCAAGTCACTATGTCTCAAACTCAGTTCCTCATCTGTAAAATGGGTTGTTGTGAAAATGAATTAGATAAGGATTTTAAATACACTTTGAACGCTGAAAGTGCTATATGAACAATAAATAATAACAACATTCAGATAGGCTGAACTGACTTGTTTCCCAACTAGAACATACTCCTGTTATGCAGAATCACTGAGGGTATATGAGTGTACATTATCATTAATTTTGCAATGGAACAGAACCTTTGTCAGTCAGTTAAAGATACACACCAATGGGAGTGTCTTTAATAACAATCAGGATCTATGTTCACTGCATTTTCCCCATTGCTGACCAACTATCCACAGGTCTCCAATAACAATGTTTTGTTTTTCTCTCTTTGTAGCCTGAGCCATCATTGGGTCTCCAGCCCAAAGGAGGGAATGTCAGTGTTTGCCTCATTAAGTCAACATGTTTGGAAGCTGTTTGTATCAGAGAGGAAGTCTGGCTGGAAGAATGTGGTGCAACTTTTTGCAGTTTGCTGCACAGTGAGTTTAATAGCAAGTCTGTTTTTATTCCTTGGATTGTATTCCTTTTTAACCAACTATCCTATGGTTGCCTTTGTGAGTTGGGCATTCGTCTGGTTTGGACTTTCCATTTGGTTATGTTTGTCCAAGCACATGCGCTGTTTTAGCACCCTCTTCCTCCTCTCTTGTGGATTGCGTGAAGGAAGAAATGCTCTGATTACTGCTGGAACTGGGGTTCTGGTGTCAGGCAACATCCAAAATATTTTTCACAACCTCAAGCAGCTGGCAGACAGTATATCGTGCAATCTAAAGGCCCAGAAATTCACCTTTCTAAATCAATACATTGATGCCATTCGATGGATTTTAAGGCACAGCAAACTTTCAGGCAACCTATTTGAAGGGGTAGTGTCGCTGCATGATGGGCTAAATGTGTCTTGCTCAATTTCAGATGATAGTTTGAAACAGAAACTGAACAATACGAAACTGCAAATCCAGAATGTTGCCAACAGTATAACTTCCATCCTAGTTGTGCAGCCCTATGTGAGCAAGAGGCTGTTGCCTCTGATAGGGATTCTCCTGGTTCTTTGGGGCACACACCTGTTCATCAGAAAATTCCTGGACACTCATAACACAAAATTTAAGAATACTTACATTACAGATTCGTTCATTAAATTTGATGAGCAACAAAGGCAGCAGCAAAAGCCCTGCGTCCTTCCACTTAGTAAAAAAGAAATGAAGAAATATGTGGTGGTCCCATCTTTCTGCCAAACGCCAAAGGAGAGGAAAAGCATAAGACGTTTCTTTCTCCCTGTACTTGCTAATCTTTGCATCTGGGCCCTCTTTGCTGGAATAGATTATTTGATTTACTGGCTGATTTTTTCAGTAAACAAGCATCTGCAAGATATCCCTGAGCTGGAGGTCCATCTGAATCTATTTTACCATGTAAGTACCTGACCTGCTATAGAAGCCAGTGCTTTCATATTGCTCTTAATGCCTTTGATAAGATTTGCTGCAGAATAAAGTATTGCAAAGAATGCTTTTCAAATAAGTATCAATCATTTATTTACAACCAAGGCCAAAAATTATAAAGTAACAAACTGGCTGTGCTGGACAATCTTAAACATAAGCATTCAAGAACTGGGGCAGAGGACGGGTTGCCATGAGCATATTACACCATTGCTCTGTGCTCTGCACTGACTGCCTATAGTCTTCCAGGCCCGATTCAAGGTGTTAGTGCTTACCTATAAAACCCTACACGACTTAGACCCCACCTACCTGTGGGACCACCTCGCTCTCCAGGCTTTTGACTGGTCCTTGCCGTCCACCAAGAGCGCCCTCCTTGTAGTCCATGGAGAGGGAGTTCTCGGTGGCCTCACCTAGGCTGCGGAACACCCTGCCAGCGGAGACTCAGATGGCTCTGGACCTCTCCTCCTTTCACTGATATTGCAAGACCTGACCGTTCTGAGATGGGTGAGTGGTGGGGGTTAGGGTGAGGTGGGGTGTTGCATTTTTTTACTTCCCCTAATGTCCCTTATTGGGATTGGAGGTTTGACTGTTTTATTGTTGTGTATTTATATTGCATTTATGTTATTGTTTTTATGTTTTATAAACTATTAGCTGCCCTGAGCTACTTTACAGGAGGGGCGGGGTACAAATTGTGGAAATAAATAAATAAACAAACAAATAATAAATGTTTTATTGGAGTTTTGCACTGCATTCTAAAAGAGACAGTGCTACAGACAAGCCCTTCTCAAAATTCATTGTCCTCTGCTCCTAAGAGAGTGTGAATCCACTAATTTTAATGTCCCTGCAGATGCTAACATACAGGAAGGTATTGTGACCTGCACAATGAATGGATAGCCACAAAGCCCTTCTTGTTAACTTCTGCATCATAAAATGTACTATGTGCACCCACCCACCTTGGATTGACAGCTAATAAGCAATTTTCCAGCCCTGCATAGACCCCAGACTTGCAAAGACTTGCACATAGGTGCAATTTTACTAACACGAGATATACCATTCAAATTAATATGACTTGGTTAAGCATATGTGTCAAAACAAAACTTTATAGGACCAGGGCCTTACTCTTCAGTTACAAACTCTCAAGAACATGACATCATTCAAAGAAAATTCCTTAGGGAAGAAACTGGGAAAACAGGACATTTTAAAGAGGAACCAGCACTATGACACAAAATTATGTCACTCTTGCTTTATTGGGGGGAAACCAAAGATTTACATGAAAAATCCATCTTTTCTTTTCTGCTCAGGAGCTGTATTGTTTCACGTCTCTCCGTGTTAAGTTTATTTTCTTAACAAACAAGGACTTGAGCCGGCAGTGGTGGTGGTGGATGGGTGTCCACTCAGTGTTCGCCCGTGTGAACACTGAGCGGGATGGGTGGGGGTGCATGTGCACTCCTGCACAACACCCACTACCCACCCATCTCCACCCATGAAGCCCTCCGGAAAACCAGAGGTGGTTCCGTGGGTAGAGGTGGGTGGAGGTGTGTGTGTGTGTCCGTGTAAAAGGACACCCAACTACTTCCACCCACTGTGGCACAACACCCATCCCCCCACCCACCTCCGTCCATGTAAAAAGGGCCAAACATAGAAACTTAGGCATTATATTCTGTTCTGTTTTACTCTCAAAATGGTCATCATTAGTCAAAGAAAGTTATTAGCTACTAATAGCCACTGAAAAGTAAATTTTCAGAGGTAAAACTTTGATGTCCGACTCCCATTGATGGTCAATGAAAATTGAGTGCCTAAGTGGTATTTTTGCCTTTGGAAATCTACCCCTGCAATTGCGTGTACTATCGAGTGGGATCTGCCAAAACGCCAATGAATTCTCCAACAGTTTTCATTCTGTCTACTGGTTGTCCCCAATAGGAAAGCTACAGTATAGAGACAACCCATAGTCCCCATTTATTAATAAACTTCATCAAAAATCAACAGTTATTGTTATGGACTATTATTATTAATTATTATTAATAATAATTATTAAGGACTGATCAGTATTCCTGGTCCTTGGAAGCAAACCGCTCAATTCATAGACCTGGTGGATGGAGCAGCTTGCAGAACCAGATCCTCAAAATTCTCAGATAAAGTGTCCGACTCAATGATACCTCAGGGGCTAAAGAATTTCAAAGGGCTGCCAGGATGTTTGGTTATTTCTGCAGTGTAGCACTTGTTCTCTCCTCTTTCATTAATTTCTTGCTGCTCAGCAGGTGCAATTTTCTATTACTTCCTCTCAGAGTTGATTGTGCTGAACATTCATTCCTCCATTCTCCAAAGAAATCATTTAGCCAAGAAGCAATTATCAGAATCTCAGGTGTTCTGAGCAGGGTTTTTCTGAGCAAGAGAACTAGTTCTTTGCTTCAAATTACAGCTTGGCAAAAAGGGATTCAAAAGCCCTTACTATTTGATCCGCCAGAGATATATTCTTTCTTCTTTCAGGTGTGTCAGGAATTTCACTTTTCAGGTGGAAAGGACAGCTAGAATGCACCTTAAAACTCCATGTATATTCCCTTTTATTGCCTGCAGTACTCCCAGGTGAGTGGTCTGCAATGCTATGGAGAAAGCCTGCATTTCATTCCTACTTAGGGTGACTAGATATGCACATTTTAGAGGATACTTATGAGAAGTACAGGTTGCAGGGCTGCATTGGCTCCAATGCAGTCCTGCAACCTGTATTTCTCTTAAGTGTCCTCTAAAATTTGTATATCTGGCTACCCTCTTCCTATTTCCTCTTCCTGTTCTCTTCAGCTCTAGCGACCGGGCCTTGCAGACTGGTCTCATATTGTGCGAAGTCTGTTTGCAAAGTATAACAACACCGCAACAATTAAACAGAAAGCCAGTGCCATCCAGATATTTGCAGTAAGAGTAGGAATGCAATCAGGACTATAGCTTGACTTTTATATAGGGGAGCGAAAGTTAGAATACCACCACCTCTCCCACTGTAGCCACAGCAGCACCATTTGCCACCAATGGCAGCCACATCTCCCATGAGCCCCCACTCCACTCCCTGGTTCACACTGTAGGCTCCTGCAACAACCCTCACCAAGGTGGGCACCCTGCAACCACAGCAGGGGGCACTCTTGCCAACTGCCACAGCATGAAAGTGCCCCCAAGACTCGCATGGCCCAGCTTATCCCCACTGCTAGGCAGGTGTTAGTGGTGTCAAAAGCCTCGGAGAGGTGAAGTGGAAGCATGAGCAAGGGGACAGTGGAACGGGCCATGCAGTCTAGAACCAGGAGAGTGGAGACAGATGGTGGTTCCAGAAGCAGGATGTGGTCAAAGGCAGATACTAGGGTGAGGTATGGAGACTGTAATCCCTTCTAGCCCTAGTCAAATTCTTCTATAGGTGTAACTCAGATTCTCCTTCGACCCGAAAGAACTAGTATTGGATTCAAAACCAGACACAATAGGCCTAAAGGAGTAGTTCACTTCAAACCCTGTAGCTTGGCACACTTTAAACAATTCTGAGTAGTGCACTAATATCCTCTAAGTGATAGATTAAATGCATAAATAGATCTTTCTGTGTCCAATTTATTTGATTCTACAAGATGTGATTAGGTAAGTATTCTTAAACGTTAATAAGTATTTTAGAAGGATTACCATTTATTCTTTGGGTGTTAACAAATGAGGCGTTAACCCACATTAACCCACACCAGGTGGGTGTCCACCTGCCCATTTATTAGGTGTTTTCTCCCACCAGACATGGGACCACCACCCATAGTGTGGTTTTGAAGAATATAGGGCTCACTGCATAGGAGCATTCAGCGTAATGTGCACCCATGTGTCTGTGTCCCATCAGTTAGGTTGTGAGCAGTGTCTCTCTCTCTCACTCTCACTGGCAGTGCCAGTGGGGGCTGTCCGTAAGCACATGAAAGACACACCAGGGGCTGCCCATTTATTAGGCTGGACATGCAAACCATGCCAGTGGGGGTTGCACAGACCGAACCCAGAATGCAGCGGGTTAATGTCTTGTTAGTTAACACCCTTTGTTGCTCTAGCTTTTAACTGTTTGCATTTTCCCTCTGCAGAAAAACAAGGACAGAAATATCATTTTCAACGGTGGAGAGGTTGTTCAAAATAATAATTCCTTTAAGATTCAGCTGTTTGAACCTTCCTGCATCCCGAAGTCTGAGATTCCACTCTCCACAACGTGGGTCATTCTTGGAGTCATTGTCTTCTTCTTAGTAATCCTTGGGCTATTGTCCACCATCCTGATGCAGCTTAAAATACTGGTATTAGTCTCATTTTTTCCTAGTGCAGAGATGAAACGGATACAATATCTGCATGCAAAACTACTGAGAAAAAGATCAAAGCTTCTCCAGGGAAAAGGAAAAAGGAAATGGAGATCCTGTGCAAGGGTAAGCTGGGAATGGGATGGAATAACAGGTCTGTGTCTCACACTTAGTGCAGAAATTGAGTCAGATTACAGAGGTCAGATTCTGATCTGGATCAGAACTTTCCCACAGTTTAGAGGCTTTTGAAACCAAAACCAGGGTTTTGGTTGCAAACACTTCCCTGAATCCTGGTGGCCTTTAGCACATGATTAAGTGTTTTCTTAAATTAGTGCCAAGGATAAGTTGCCTCCTAGAAAAAAGTGATTACATTGTTAGAACTTCTAACCATGTTGCCCCAATCACATCCCAAACAAGAACTGCCTTAGCATGCAACGAGACCCAGATAAGCAAGGTATTCACATAGGGAGCAGATAGACGTCTCCTAGCATGAGCTCCTCAAGGAGATTATTGTGTCTTCATATACGTGTGAAAAGTACCACACGCATTATACACGTGTAATTAAATCATAAATAAGACGTGTAGACTGCCTCCTACAGTTTAGGCCTTGTATACATGACATGATAAGGAAATCATGGGGTATTTGCCTGGTGGTATCTTGGATCATGTGAAAGCTAGGGAGCATGTGGTTAGCTGCAGAAGGGTTAACTCATATAAGCATTCACAAGTTATGTTAATCAGAGGTAATTTAACCATGAGTGGTAATTACAAACTACTCCGAGTCCTCACTAAGATAAGGCCTAAGAACAAAATTTTATTGCTATTCTAGCAGGAAAACACTATGGGTGTTAACAAACGAGATGGCAGCCCACACCAGGTGGGAGTCCATCTGCTCGTTTCTTAGGTGTTCCACCCCCACTGGCCACATGGCCACCACCCACCAGACATGCAGCCCCTTCTCATGGCAGGGTCCTGGAGCATGCAAAGCCCACCGTGTGGACAAATGTGGGCTAATGTGCACCTGTGTGTCCATGTCTTGTCAATTTGGTTGCATGCAGCACCTTGGTGTGTACAGTTCCACAAGCACCATCGAGCACAGACAAAGAGCCTAGAGTGTTCTGAGGAATGACCACTTCCGGCCCCTCTCTCCACTCTTGCTTTCACTGGCGCGCACGTAAGTCCGCCTTAAAAACCCACCGTGCCATTTTCAAACATATGTTTTCCCAGCTCATCCTGTTTGGCAGTACATGTCTGATGCCTGCTATTTCCCAGCCACTGCATTCTCAAGAACGACTTGTGGAATATTACCATTGCTCGGACCATCACTAATACCGACAGCCTGGCAACAACCAGTGCCACTACCACCACTACCCATTCTCAGTTGCTCTCCACCTACCGATCTGCCTGCCAATGCTGCATTCCCTGGACTAAGGAAGAGACCAAGGACTTCATAAATTTATGGGGGGAGAAGAAGGCCCAATATACCCTGGTGAAGTGTTACAGTAATGAGGTGGTGTTCCAAGAGATCTCAGTCCAAATGGCACAGCACAGTTACACCTGGGACATGAACCAGTGTTGGCAGTGACCCAAGGACTTGAGGCACAGAAACAAAGAGATTCAGGACAACAACTTCGCTTCTGGACATTGGAGGAAAACATAGCCCGATTACAACCTCCTGAATCAGTTCCTCTGTATGGATGAAGCCATCGTTGCATCCCGCCTGTACAGTTGTGCCTTCACAAGGGGTCAGAAGCAGGTGGATATGGTTTCCGCACTGCCCGCTCCCACTGCAACTTTTCCCAGTCCCACTACAGAAGTTTTGTTGAACGGTGGACATCCCTCCATGCCCTTCTCCATTCCAGAGGCAGCATGAGTTGACACTGACATCATGACTCTCTCAATGTATTCCCTTGAGCTCCTTGTTCAAGGAGTCACCCAAGGTTCTGGTCAAGGGCACAGAGGACCTGAGTGCCATCTTTGTAGAGGAGGCAGTGGAGGTGGAGGAGAACGGTAAGTTAATGCACCTGGGAAGAGGGTGTTTGCACTTACACAGCTGCATGATAAATACTTCTGTTTATTGTTATGTAATTATGTTTTTTTACATAAGTACATAAGAAGTGCCATACTGGATCAGACCAATGGTTCATTAAGCCAACAGTGGCCAATCTTGGTCACTTGGGAGAAGTACATAACAGGTCACAATGGGGAGATCTATTCCCTGTTCTTCACTCCCAGCTCCCAATAGTAGGAGGTTATGTCCTCCGTACCTACTTGGCTAATAGCCGTTAATGGACCTACCCTCCACTAACTTATCCAATCCTTTTTTATACTCAGCTATACTATTGACCTTGATCACATCTTCTGGCAACAAATTCCACAGGTTAATTGCCTCTGGGGCCCTTTTAAAATATTGGTGTTACATTTGCTACCCTCCAATCCTCAGGTACGGTGGCGGCTTTTAGTGATAGATTACAAATTACCAATAGTAGAGCTACTATTGCATACTTGAGTTCTTTCTGAACTCTGGGGTGAATACCATCTGGCCCTGGTGATGTGTTACTATCTGGTTGATCAATTTGCTCTAGAACCTGCTCCAGAATCACACTGATTTGTGATTGTTCTTCCAATTCATCACCTACAAAGAATAATTCTCGCATGGATATCTCCCCAACATCCTCTGCAGTGAAGACCAAAGCAAATAAATCAATCAGCTTTCACCCCCTGGTCATCTAATGGACCATCTGACTCTCTAACGGGGGAGAGGAGGGAAAGGTGTGTCATAGTGGACGGCTGCATGTCTATGTCTCTGCACTTTCTATTGCCATTCCCAGAACCAGCTAGTCTGTGAATGCCAGTAGGAAAACACAGAGGTTCAGGCCTGCAACTGGCTAATTTGTAAAAGGCAATAGGGAACACACAGGGAAAGACTGCCTAGTGGGAAGTAGTAGCATGGGGATGGAGACAAGGAAGGAAGGTATGCTGTCCTGGTGCTGGAGGGGAGTCAGATGGGCCAGAGGAAAACACAGTGACACACAAGAAATATTTTTAAAGGCTTTATTGATATCACAAAAAGGTCATTTGAAACAGTTCACCCATGCTCATTAAGCTGTCACTGATGGTGTGTGTTTTAGCTAGCATTGTGGTTGATGTGCCAGCTCAAGGCTTCCCAGATCTCTCCAGCTATGTGCTGTTCAGCTGGTCCTGGAACAGGGGCACTGGCTGGTTGGAGCTAACTGGTGGGGGTTTCTCCAACGTGGCCATGCTAGTCTCACAGATATTATGAAGAACACAGGCAGTCATAGTTAAAAGTGGAGCGGTCTCTAGCTGAAAATCAATTCTGGCTGCAACTGATATTCCAGCACTGCTTTAACAGCCCAAACGCTCTCTCCACAATGAAATGGTGGCACTGAGCTGCCGGTTAAAATACCTTTGCTCCGGGGTGTAGGCAACGTTGTATGCCTGTGTGAACCAGGGCTTCAGGGGGTATACACTGTCTCCAAGAACACCATGCCTTATGAGCACCACCTCAATGCATATTTCAGTGAAGAGTCTTCTATGCACTTATAGGGTGGCAGTTGCACACAATGGGGTTCTATATGCATGATGGAGTGCAGACACTTCTCAACCCTGCTGCAATTCCAAGTTTATTGGAATGGAAGAGTAGGAGCCCCAGATGAGATGAGAGAATGGAATGCGAATGAGATCATGACTTTCCTGGACATTTGTGTACTGCCAGAAGTAGAACAGTCACTAATGAAGGCTGGACCTTCCCTGCCATTTTTTCTCATCGCTGCCCTCATGAAAGTGAGAGGATACCCGTAGGACCACCAAGAGTGCCTCAATCAGATGGTGGAGCTGAATCTCTGGAGGGAAACAAGTGACTCAGTGTACAGGGAACATGAACTGGCTGAAGGATACGAGGTTTGGACACTCTGAGAAGTGCAGAGCGTCCTTGTGAGCGCAGTTGTTTTCTGCCCTACCTGTATGGTATTGCAGAAGATCCTAAAGAAGGGTTACAAGAAGTGCATGTTTGGGGTTTTTATGTGAACTGAAAGGGATTTCCAACACCATGGCATTTGAGACCTCAATAAAACTGTGTGCTGCTACCTGCCAGTACATTGCTGTGAGCTGTGGATGCAGGAAACCAGGTGCTGAAAACATGCCAAGACTGATTACTTTTTATTTCAATTTTTACTTTTGCTGTCAATTTTTACTATAGGCACTCAATAAAGCATGTGATTTGCTCAATAAACTCAGCATTATGTGCATATCAAAGGTTATTTTTTCCAGCTATCAAGTGCTCACAGATATAAACCCAGGTATGAAACTCCAGGGGTGGGAAGGGATAGCAGACACTGGACCACCTCCCAAAGTCATAATAGCCCGAAAGAAAGAAACAGCAGGGTTAGCTTTATCATGAAGGAACATAGGGTCACACACGTGTGATACTGGCCTACACGTAGGCTACAAGCCTAGTAAATATGTAAAGCAAAAGGTTCAACATGTATTTAATGTTACAATTGAGACCTGTAAAAATCAATTCAGGTACTGTAAACTGGCAGTGGGGAAACTCCAGGAAGTGTAGACATTTAAAGAATGTGTATTCGGGAAGCCTAGCCAGACAGAAACCTATTTACTTACAAATTAAACTTCCTGTTTACCTGTTTGCCTGGGTCGCCTACGTGAGGAAACACACACGCTCATGAGTGGCAAAACTCAAACAAAGAGACCATGAAAAGGTATTTAAAGGGAGACAAGACAAAGGAAAGGAACAGAGTCATCTTGAGCAATCTCATCTGCATTCTGGAACTGGCCAGTTAGCAAGGCTGGAAGACATGCACTGAGACAAGGACTTTGATTTCTAATCTTAAGAACTGGAGCCCGACCAACATCACCAAACTGGCTGTGTATGAACTGATTCCATGAACTTCCTATAGGGTAAGACTTTAGCTAGAAGCTTGCTCAGTATGCGTTATGATACTTTTCATTTGATTAGCCACTCTGTATCAACAATCTTGTTTATGTAATCAATAAACTTTCTTCTTATCTTTATGAAGAAGTGTCTGTGTCTAACATTGGAAACACAATGAGCCACTTGAGTTTTCAAACTCTTGCGAACCCAGAGAATATAGAGTCTGTAAATGGGAAGGACTGGGCCCTTGGGTGACAAAGGTGTTGTTCCTGCTTCAGGATTGAATCAGCCAGAGAGAGAAAACTAATTCAAGTGGGCTGTAAACGAGGGAAACTGAGTCACTCAAACCTGGTAAAGTGAGGGTGCGGACCTCCAACCTGTGACAAACTTCTCCTTTCAATGGTTTGCTGTGTCCGAGAGTCATGACAGGATGTGGGATGCTGAGAAGGAGGGTTTGTGGGTGGAGCATGGTGGGGAAGAATGCCTGCCTGTGGATTAGGCTTGTCACACTAAACTTGTGAGTGGGGGCTACCCGAATGCACAAGACATACATGCAGGGAGCTGCCTGTTTATTAGGCTCT
Organism: Sphenodon punctatus; assembly: GCA_003113815.1. Classification (NCBI taxonomy): domain Eukaryota; kingdom Metazoa; phylum Chordata; class Lepidosauria; order Sphenodontia; family Sphenodontidae; genus Sphenodon; species Sphenodon punctatus. The sequence continues at coordinate 4,365,828 of QEPC01006863.1, forward strand.
ACATGCTAAACATTTGAGTGGGGGATGCATAAACCAAAACCGGACTCCAGGGAGTTATCGTCTTCTTTGGTAACATCCCATGGTTAAATTTCATTTTAAAAAGAATGAGATTTCCATCGTTTCCAGTGGTCAGAACTGTCTTTTTAAAATCTTCAAATGTCAATCAGCTACCTGTACATTTTAAATAGAAAGAAAATAGCTCCTGGAAATTGACAGACTGGATGACAGCAGTTGTTTGGAGGTTCCCCTCTATAAATTGGTGGGGACCAACAGGTGGGCGTTCCCGGTGGCCTCATCTGTGTTGTGGAACTCACTCCCGGTGGGTGTCCATTTCAGCCCTAATCTTCTTGCCTTCCAGTGCAAGTGCAATGCTTGGCTCTTCCACCAGGATTTTAGGGATGGGGAGGTTTAAGGGTGGGTGGGTGTTTTGTTTATATTTCCTTTTATTGCACACCAGAATGGGTTTTACTGTTTTATTGCTTTTTATTGTTTTATATTGGATCATATTGAAATTTTTAGTATTCGTGAACCGTCTAGAGCTGCCTGAGGCAGATTAGGCAGGCTAAAAATATATATTAAATAAATAAATAAATTTACCAATGTCAAACACCTATTTATCTGTTTTCTGTCCCAGAAAATAGACGTCCAATTCAAAAAAATTTCCTACCCCACTTTTTTAGTTTTCTGACTTGATATACCGATTGCTAATCATAAAATTGGAAAATCAGTAATGGTAAGTGGTATCTGATGTGGTACCTTAGCAATCCATCGAAAATTTGGGTAATTCAGTGTTAACACATCACTAACACACTTTTTCTCCCTTCTCAGTTCCACTTCTGGTTCCCAATATTCCAGGCAATGAGGACTGTCTGGAAGAAGCAAAAAGACACAGGAAAGGAGAATAATGTTTGAAAGAGATCTATAGAGGAACACACGGTTACTTGGATGAAAACATATCTTCCCATTTCACGTGGACTGATCCTGCTTTGTTTAAACGTTTTGGGATGTATTGTCAGCTAATTTCTATATTCTGTTTAAATTTTAGGAAACTTGAGGAAGGCTAGAAGATCGTATTATTGCAGTAACTTATGAAGTTTTAAAATAAATAATATGAAATAGTATTTGAGATGCTCTTGATGTTCTTCGTATTTGATCACTTTCAAACTCTGGGTCTGTATGTATACTGTTTATACCTCATCTAGTCATCTAATCCCTTGGTCCAACCAAGCACATGAACAAGTGCTTATTTTTAAGCATTAAAATAATCCTATGGAAGTGGCTTAGTTTACTCCTAGGGGTAAAATTAAACACATGCCTATCTTGCTGAACTGGGGAATTATATATGTGCAAAGTGAGTGCTACAGTTCTGAAATGGCAGCTTTGCGAGACTCCTCCCTTACTTTGCATGTGTTTACATGAATGCACAGTGCAAGACACTGAATGAGGCCTTGCTCCTCATCAGACTGATTCTACCAACCTGTTTTGTGGTCACTCAGAATGGTCACACATACTGTAGCAACTGAGTGACTATTGTTTTGTTGTTTGTTTGTTTGGTTTTTTTAAAAATCATAAGGGCCACCCAGACTGGGTCAGACCAATGAACTATCTAGCCCAGCATCCTATCTCTGAGTGTGCCAATAATGGGTGCTTGAGAAGAAATGTACAAGAAAGAGGGCAATCAATCCACTTCCTGCCATTCACTCCAGTTTCCACTAGTCAGAGGTTTAGGGACACTCTGAACATGATGTTGCATCCCCTGGCCATTGTGGCTAATAGCCATTGATTGACCTGCCCTCCACCCAATACCTTTGGGTGTTTTAAATGAGCACGGCGATGGGGGCGGGTCCATGGCCACCGAGTAGCACACTGAGCACCCACTCAGGTGGAGCGTGTGGGGAGGGATTCAAACAGGCAGCTCACAGGGCGACACTACCCTGCCCATGGAGGCAAGCCACCACACACTCCCATGTTGGATGCATGGCTCATCTCATTTAAAGCATCTCATTTAAAAACACCATTTGATGGGCTTCGCTTCCATCCTGTCAGGAAAAGCCTTTCAGAGACACTGGGTGAAATCCAGCTCCTTTTGAAGTCAATGGGTTTTAGCCATTGAC